>CM035143.1:38329643-38707143 GCA_020205605.1 Panax ginseng
ATAATAGTAAGGATTATTTTAAATATGGTTTAATAAATTGTAAACAATTAAAGTAATATTAAATAATTATTTTAATTGTAAAGATTATTTTAAATTGAAAGATAATTGTGAATTAATTATGGATTAATGAAGAATAAACAATTAAATAATATCAAAAGTTTTTTTTGTGAACTAATAACTCTAATTATAGATTAAGCAAAATAAAATAGTAACTAGATTATTTTATTTGTGGAATAATAAAACACGAATAATTATTAAGAAAATTATTTAAAGAGTGATTAAATAATACTAAGTAAAGTAAGAATACTTTATTTATGTAATGAGACATGGATAAATAAAATAAAGTGAACAATTGATTAAACAAGTAAAATAATAAAAAAGAATTATTTTATTTGTGGCAAATGAAGTAATTGTGTATTGTGAAGGTTAATGAATAGTAATTAAGAAATATTACTTAAAGAGTAATTAAATGATAACAAGTAAAGTAAGAATCATTTATTTGTATATGAATAAATAAATTAAATTGTGAACCATTAATTAAACAAGTAAAATGATAGAAGGTTATTTTATTTGTAGTAAATAAAGTAAAGACTAATAAATAGAATGAAGAGAGTGATAGATAAAGGAATAATTAATTAAATAGATTGATTTGTGAATCTTAATTATATGAGGTATGTGATAGATTAATTGGATCTATATGTGGAAAAATTATAGAGATTAATCGTTAGAATGACTATGATAAGCATAGGTTGTTCAAAGGATAAGAAGTCAAGGTCGGATATAATCAACGACTCAAGCAAGTTCCCTAATTCTTACACTGTATATATTGTATAATCTGAATTGTTGCCATATCAACCATATTTATATCGAGCAAATATCTATTACTATTCAGAAATCATTTGTATACCTTGACGTTGTTGCAAGCATTGAACTTATCGTTCTTAAATGCATTATAAAAGTTATCTAAGCCTTTGATTTGGCTAAACTATTAGCATGTGTTAGAAAGCTATCCAAATAAATTGACTTGGTGCGGACTCTCGTAAATCTACTGAGATGAAAAACCCTCATTGAAGGGGAAATTATTTAATTGTTGGGAAATCGACGTGCGCATATACTAGCATGTTTAAATATTATGCATAACGTAGGGTACTTTAGGCTGGTCATTTGTTGTACTTATTTATATTGGATTTACAGTATAATACTGTTAATTCTAACAAGAGTTCTTAGTCCTTAGTGATTGCTCAGTGTTCATTCTTATTGAACCTTGAAATAATTAAACCTTTGAATCTTGTCGATATCCTTCAGTCTATAGCGACACTTTTTGAGAACTATTGATACTTCTTGTTATTCTTGAACTATCATTTACTGTTATACCTTTGAGATTCAAACTTTATAATTGTTTATTCTTATTGCTATATTACTTGGTGGGCAAACTTGTTGCTCATTCTTGCTTCCCTAAACACATTACAGTTAAGGTAGAGCAAGGTAGTACTTCAGGAAAAGACAAAGGAAAGGGTAAGGCTACGGAATAGCTTAATCCTTTAAGTGTAGGAGAAATATTATGATTATTATTATAATGATGTATTAAGGAATGATTAACTTATGTTTAAGTTTAATTATTGGAACGTTGTAGTAACGATCATAAGACCTTGGGACAAGAATATTTATGTTATAACAATATAAATTATTCTATTATTAGTTGTTGATGATTCAGTCGAGTAGAATAAGGTATCAAAGCATTAGGTTATAAACCTTGGGAGCAAGAATCAAAGCATTAGGTATAACCTTAGAAGAACTCAGTAGACTATAACCTTAGAAAAACTTAGAGGATAGAGTTTTCTTATGGAGTTTCCTAAGTTTGGAATTATGAAATATATTTTCATTCCATGCAATGAATTTATGTTCAGATGGAGTTTGTTGTTTGTTTGTCTTATGTTTGTGGTTGTAGAATGATGGACTTGGGAGGACCCAGTAGAGTGGTCGAGGAGGAGCCACGTGACATACACGTGGTATATGAGGCACCGTTGATAGCTGAGCCCATTTCGGTGGTGGCTCCTATCGATGATGAGGATGAGGAGGGGGAGATGGAACCATTTTCCATAGAGTTGGATCCCGAGGAAGATCCCATGGAGGATCAGCCCGTGGAAGATTCTGATAAGGCTACATTCAAGGATTAGATGTTGGGAGAATACAAGGAGCGGATTCTAGAATTTGAGTGTCGGGTTGAGGAACTAGAGACTCAAGCTCAGGAGAGAGAAACTGAGATGCATAAGCTGAGGGTTGAAGACTATAAGAGGAAATTAGAGATGCAGGAAATAGAGGTAGAACTTGCATATCACAAGGAAGCAGGCATACAGATGGGAACCTTTTCCACCGATCGATAGCCAGTAATATAGAATTGGTAGACAAGCTAGAGGTGTCCGAGAAGAGGGAGCTAAGTGAGAAAGCTGAGAAGGAGGTTATTCGTGCACAACTAGAGATGGAGGTTATGGAAAGGATACACTTCGAGGAGAAGTGGGAAGAAGTCAATGATAGGGCAAGAGACTTAGAAGATCGATGAGGTGAGGTGTAAAAGGAGGAAGATGAACCAAATGAGTTATGCTTTTCGAACAGCTACGGAGAGGTTGATTGATGGCATGTACCATTATCCGACGGAATAGGGGACAAACCCGACATACATTTTGAAAGCGTGGAAATGATGGCTCATTTAACTCAAATGTTGAATTCAAGAGCGCAGATGGAGCACGGATGTTAGGATAGTTATAGATGTTAGTAGTGTCCAGTAATAGTTGGTATTTATCTATGATTTGATGTAATCCCATCTCTTTGTGTGAGATATGGGATAGTTATGTAAACCCCAAACTTTTGTTCTTGTTAGAGGGTAGTATGTTAGTGTTTTTCCATCTTTTGTGATATTAGGGATAGATGTTGACATTTATAGAAGTATGCTACGAATGATCACTTGATGTAATGATTGAGCATATGAATATAAATGTTCTTGTTTCAGAAACCGTGTCATAAAATTTTGTTTTCTTTTTGCATTAAAGAAATACTTAATTAATATAATTAGAGATTGAGGATGAATCCCGTCCAGACTAGCAACACTATAAGAATCAATCAATAGAGGAAGGGAACAAGTAGACCCTATCCAATGGCTAGTAGACTTGCTAGGAGAAGCCTTGCGAGGAAGAAATAACAAACCAGTGCAACCCATACCCCAAGCGGTCCCAATTATGAACTTTAAAGACTTTAGGAACATAGGACCTCCGAAATTTATAGGTACTACTGATCCTATCGTAGCACAAACATAGATTAAAGAAATGGAGAAAGCCTTCGCTATTGCTCGTTTGGGTGAAGACCAAAAAAACGTGTTCGCTACGTACATGATGAGGGGTGAAGCAAACTACTGGGGTGGGAAGCAGATCAACAGAGAGTAGGAGAAGGGACTATAACCTGGGAAAGGTTTAAGGCTTTATTTTTCGAGAATTACTTCCTTAAGAGCATGAAGAATAGGATGGAGGTGAAGTTTTTAGAACTAAAATAAGGGGAGATGACGGTGGTGCAGTACGCGGCCAAGTTTAATGAACTCGCCCGATTTGCAACACATCATTTAGACACCGAAGAGAGGAATGCTCGACGCGTCGAACTTGGACTGAAACCTTGGTTGTTCAACAAGGTGTTAGTCCTTTAAATTGACTCATTCGCCACATTGTTGGAAAAGGCGATCATTGCTGAGGGAGTTAGCGAGGCGTTGGGCCAATACAACAAGGAAAAGAAGAATAAAAATATTATGGGAGAAATTCGTGGAGGGAGTAGTAGTGGTGGAATCAATCTAGGAAAGAGGAAATGGGATAACAACAACAACCCCAACAATAATAACAATCGAAACATCAGCCAGTCAAGAAGTTATCATGGAGGGTTTAAGAAATGAAGTGAAGCTTGCTCGAAATGTGGGAAGAACCATCAAGGGGAGTGCTGGAAAGGGCACAATGTCTGCTACAACTGCGGCCAGGAAGGGGACATTTCACCCAATTGCCCATAGCCAAAAAAGATCAAGGGATGTTTCACTTGTGGCTCAACTGAACATCAAATCAAAGACTGTCCAAAGAAGGGGAGTAACGGAGAGAGCGACCAACAGAGAGGATGCAACAAGCTGATGATCGATGGACCAATGCAATCCAACCGACTGACTGCCCGAACCTTTAACATGACTGTCCAAGATGCGGTAGCTGCAAAGGATATAGTGTCAGGTATTATCCCAATCAATAATATTAATGCCTATGTATTATTTGATTTGGGTGCTACCTGTTCACTTGTGTCTGAAGAATTTGCTAGTCGATTAAACCTACCCCAAGAATGCTTAGAAACTCCGTTGAACATAGAGATTGTGAATAAGGAAGTAATTTCAGTAGAGTTTGTTTACCGAAACTGTTGTGCAAACATTAGAGGTCACGAACTAACCGTAGACTTGATTCCAATTAGATTGGAAGAATTTGACGTAATACTAGGAATGGATTGGTTATCCAGCCACGCTGTGATAATCGATTGTCAAAAGAAAAGTATGAACCTTCAAACTCCAAATCGGTCTAAGGTAGTGTTTTATGGTAGCTTATCACTTAAGCAATTGTGTTGCTTTACGATGATGTAGGCCAAGAAATTATTAAGGAAATAATGTGTAGGTTATTTATCCTATATAGTGGATACTTAAAAGAAGGGAGTAGAAATGAAAAATATATCGGTAGTCAAAGATTTTCAAGACGTACTTCCAGATGATCTGCCTGGTCTTCCACCAGATAGAGAACTTGAATTCCTAATAGACTTATCACCGAGAACTGCACCAATTTCGAAAGCCCCATATCGTATGGAGCTAGTAGAAATGAAGGAATTGATGATACATTTTCAAGAGTTGCTAGATAAGGGTTACATTCAGCCGAGTGTGTCTCCTTGGGGAGCACCAGTGTTGTTTGTAAAGAAGAAGGATGGATCGATGAGGCTTTGTATCAACTATCAGGAGTTGAACTGAGTGACGATTAAGAATAGATATCCATTGCCAAGGATAGATGACCTTTTCGATCAATTAAAGGGAGTGAAGTGTTTTTCCAAGATAGATTTACGAACGAGATATCATCAGTTGAAAGTACGGAAGAAAGACATAACAAAGACGACGTTCCAAACCTACTACAGACATTTTGAATTTCTAGTGATGTCATTCGGGTTGACAAATGCTCTGGAAGCATTCATGGACTTGATGAACCGAGTTTTCAAGCCATACCTAGATAAGTTTGTAGTAGTATTTATCGATGACATTTTCATTTATTCAAAGACTAAGGAAGAGCACGCCGAACACCTAAAGATGGTATTGGAAGTATTGAGAAGGGAAAAGATGTACGCTAAAGTTTTGAAATGTGAATTTTGGATGGAGAAGGTTCAATTTTTAGGACAGATAGATCAAAATGGGATTTCAGTGGATCCTGCAAAAGTGGAAGCGGTAAGTAACTGGGAACAACCGAAGACATCAACAGAAGTAAGAAGTTTCTTAGGGTTAGCCGAATACTATTGAAGATTTATCCAAGATTTTTCTAAGATAGCGACCCCACTGACTAATCTAACGAGGAAGATGGTGAAGTTCGTGTGGACGGACAAATGCGAAGAGAGTTTCCAAGAGTTGAAGAAGAGGTTAGGCGAGGTGCCTGTATTATCATTACCAGATGATACGGGAGGATTTATGATTTATAGTGATGCATCACACAGAGGACTTGGTTGTGTGCTAATGCAGCATGACAATGTCATTGCGTATGCATCACGACAGTTGAAAGATTTTGAAAAATGACACCCTACCTATGACTTGGAGTTAGCGGCAGTAATTTTTGCATTGAAGATTTGGAGGCATTACTTGTATGGAGAAAAATGTGAGATATACACGGACCACAAGAGTCTGAAATATATCTTCACATAGAAGGAGTTGAACATGCAACAAAGAAGGTGGTTGGAATTAATCAAGGATTAGGACTGCGAGATTCTTTATCACCCGGGAAAGGCTAACGTAGTAGCCGACGCTTTAAGTAGTAAAGGAAGGGAGAAATTGGTTAGATTAACAACTCAGGAGGAGTTAATAAAAAAAATGGAGAAATTGGAAATAGAAGTGAAGGGACTAGGAAAGTCTGAGGGAAGATTATTTTTGATGGAAGCTCACCCGATGTTATTAGATAGAATAAAGGAATCATAAGAAAGAGATGTAGAATGCGAAAAGATAAGGAAGAGAATAGTATAAAATGAAGAAGAAAAGTTCAAGATGAATAAGGATGGTATATTAAGATTTGAGGGCCAAGTATGGGTGCCAGCTCTAACCGAACTGAGAGAGGAAATTATGCACGAGGCACACAATACAACATATTCTGTTCATCCAGGAGGCACGAAAATGTACCGGCATCTTCGACAACACTTTTGGTGGCCCAATCTAAAGCGAGAGGTGGAAGAATGCGCCAGTAGATGTCTTACTTGTCAAAGAGTCAAAACAGAACACTAGAGGCCAAGTGGACTACTTTAACCGTTGGAAATAATAGAGTGGAAATGGGAGCATATTATGATCGACTTCGTGGTTGGACTTCCGATTACACACAAGGGTTATTATGCTATTTGGGTTATCGTGGACCGACTAACAAAGACAACTCATTTTCTACCCATCAAGATCCGATTCAATCTTAATCAGTTAGCAAATTTATACGTAAATGAAATCGTATCGCGACACGGAGTGTCAGTGTCGATTGTCTCCGATCGAGATCTGCGTTTCACGTCGAATTTTTAGAAAAGTTTGCAAGAGAGGATGGGAACCCAGTTAAGATTGAGTACTGCTTATCATCCACAAACTGATGGGTAGTGTAAGACCCCAAATTATTAATAAATGAAATTTAATTTCCTCTATTTATCATTTTGAAATAGTAAGGGTTGATTTGATTAATGTTGTTAGTTATGGGTAGAATGCGCAAATATTTCAAATAAGCAAGTGGTTATAAAATACTCAGAATGGGTGTTGTATACCTATTTTGGGGCGTCACAGCTTAATGTATCGAGCTTGAGGATATGATCTCTGGCGAAGATCGGGGAATAGAACTAGGAGGGAGAGATGAGTAAATCCTTCGCTAATGTGTCCTACCTAAGCTTATTTGTTGGTCGATCATAATATAGGGGTATTATGTGATTTGTTAAATTGTTTAATTAACCCTTGTTTTATGGCGATGATTTAAGAATGGCGGTGAGAATATTAACGATGGAGTTAATGAGGCCGTGGAGACGCTTGTACTCACCAACGAGGAGAACGTGCAACAGTCAAGCAATGTTCCTCCTAAACAACACCATTGATCGATAAATGAACAGCCGGGATGTTTAGGAGCTTTTTGAGCTCATACAAAACCGAGACGAAGGAGACTCGTGTACGAAATACGGGTGGAAATGATATAATGCTGTGACTTGTCACAACCCAGCAGTTCAAAGAGTTAGGACCACCAGAATTTATTGGAAAGCCAGATCCGATCAAGGCAGAGACGCGGGTTAAACAAATTACCAAGATATTCGATGTTTTGGGATGCACGGAGGAACAAAAGGTTCCATTAGCCACCTTTATGTTCAATGGCATGAGGCGATTTCACGGTGGGAGTCTGTGGAACGTATCTGACTGCCAAGACTCAAAGATGTCTTGGGAAACATTTCAGAAACTTTTCAACGAAAAATACTTTCCTGAAAGTATTCGCCATATGAAGGAGGTAGAGTTTATTAGACTAGAACAAAACAACATGATGGTGTCCCAATACGAGGCGAAGTTCACAGAGTTGTCCAGGTTTGCACCTCATTTGGTAGAGAATGAGGAACGAATGACGAGGATGTTTCTGAGAGGTTTAAAACTTGAGATTCGACAATATCTTATCTCTCATAAATTTTCTTTATATTCAGATGTTGTCAACAAAGCTCAATTATTAAAGCGAGATAGCGAGTACGTTCAACCAAGGGACCGCAACCAAGGTCATACTGGGTGGCGGCGATCATCTGAGTAATGAAAACCAATGGGAGGAAAACATTCGATTAAAAGCGGTAACCACTCTGGTGGTAATCGTGGCCATGAAAATAGAAGAAGCGAAGTCGAGGGAGATTTTAAAAGAGGAGATTCAAAAATGACAATGTGAAGACGTCCAAGACCAAAGAAAGAATCGGTTCCAAGGGAGGAGAACGACCACCGGTCATATCTTTATAAGTGTGGAAAAGAAGGACATATCATTAAACCGCCTAGCAGCTTTAAGGTATGTTATAACTGTGGAAAGGAAGGACATATCGCTCGAGAGATTACCGTCAGTGGCGAAACCAAGTCCAAAGAGGGATGGTGACTTAAAAGGTCATCCCGAAATGTCAAAAGTCAACGGTTCTGGAAGAGCGTTTGTCGTGGTCGTCAACATGCGAGGAACCCAAACGAGGTGATCACGGTAAGCTAATCATAAATTCATGCGAAGTTTATACATTACTTGATCTGAGGTGCTACCTATTCATTTATCTCTCCTACTTGTGCTCAACGCTTTAAACTTGACTCCGGAGAAATTAGACTTTGACCTATCTGTGGAAACTCGGTTAGGAGAAACTTTCATCACATCCACTGTTTATAAATCTTGTTTGATCCAAGTTGGCACCATCACATTACCTGTTGACCTTATCTCTTTAAAGATACTTGCATTTAACGTGATTTCAGGGATTGATTGGTTAACTACTCATCATGCCAAAATTGATTGTTTTAAAGGTTGTTAGTTTTCATATTCCTAATCAACTTTGTTGTTCAAATTCAAGCAACTAAACCATTAAAATCAATCACTGTCATATCAAGTCATAAAGCTATTCATTTATTGAAAAATGGATGTCAAGATTTCTTCGCCCATGTTATTGATTTGTATAAAGACACGTCAGATTTGAATAATATTCCTGTTGTTATTGACTTTCCTGACGTATTTCCTGAAGAACTTCCTGTCTACCCCGTAACGTGAAGTTGAATTCTTTATTGACCTTGAACTGGTACAAAGCCCATTTCTAAAACCCCATATCGAATGGCTCCTATTGAACTTGAGAGTTAAAGGTCCAACTACGGGGAGTTGTTGGACATCGGTTTCATTCGCCCTAGTACATCTCCTCGGGTGCTCCTGCTTTTATTTGTAAAGAAGAAAGACGGGAGTATGCGACTTTGTATCGATTATCGAGAATTAAACCATGTCACTATCAAGAATAGGTATCCGTTACCTCGCATTGATGATCTGTTTGACCAGTTGCAAGGAGCACAATTCTTTTCAAAAATCGATCTTAGCTTACGGATATCATCACCAAGGTTAAAAGCGAGGATATTTGAAGACCCTTGAGAACTTCGATGCGGGCATTATGAATTCCTAGTCATGTCCTTTGGATTGACTAATGCTCCTGCGACTTTCATGGATATGATGAACCGAGTATTCAAGGATTATTTGGATCGATTCGTTGTTGTCTTTATTGATGACATCCTCATATATTCAAAAAGCCGTGAAGATCATGAGCACCATTTGAAGTTTGATAATCGCAAAGGCTTCGTGATAACAAGCTATATGCCAAGTCAAGAAATCGCGAGTTTTGGCTTGAGGAAGTAGCATTCCTTGGGCACGTGGTGTCAAAACATGGAGTATTTGTTGACCCAGAAGATTGAAGTAATACAAAGTTAGGGAACAATCGAAATCGATGAATCAAGTGCGTAGCTTTTTGGGCTTAAATTGGTTATTATCGAGATTTGTGGAAGAATTTTCTAGAATCGCTACTCAGATTAACTCAACTGACTCGTAAAGATACAAAATTCATATAGAAGCGAGGAATGCGAAGAGTTTCCAAGATCTCAAGAGGAGACTCATTTAAATTTTGTTACGACAATACCATCTGGTACGGATGGATTTGTTATCTACAGCGATGCTTCAGGCAAAGGGTTAGGATGTGTTCTCATGCAACGTGGGAAAGTCATAGCCTATGCCTCGAGACAACTTAAAGAATATGAGAGGAATTATCCTACTCATGATCTAGAGTTGGCAGCAGTCGTTTTTGCGCTAAAGATCTGGAGGCACTATCTATATGGGGAAAAACTGGAGATATATTCAGACCATAAAAGCCTCAAATATTTCTTCACCCAAAAGGAACTTAACATGCGGCAACGACGTTGGCTCGAGCTATTGAAAGACTACGACCACACCATTCAATACCATCCTGGAAAAGCGAACGTGGTAGCTGACACATTGAGTAGAAGATCATTTGGAACAAATGCAATGTTGTTAAAACAAAGGCCCATTTTGTGTGATTTACAAAAGATGAAGATAGAATTCAAGACTCCAGGGACCCATGCAATGATGTCAAGTATACGTATAGAACCAAATTTAATCGAGAAAGTTAAAGTTGCTCAAGCCACAGACCCGAAGCTGATGATTATGAAGAAGAAAGTACAAGAAGGTGCTATTCCAGAAGCAAGAATCGATGAAGAAGGAATACTTCGAGTCCACTCCAGACTTTGTGTTCCTAATGATTCTAATTTGAAGTACAAGATCATGATGGAGGCACACAATACACCATTTGCAATCCATCCTGGAAGTACCAAAATGTATCGTGATCTTCGACATACATTTTGGTGGAACAATATGAAGAGGGAGATTGCAAAGTTTATCTCGATGTGTTTAACTTGTCAACGTGTAAAGGCGGAGCATCAAGTGCCAAAGGGTCCATTGCAACCACTTGAGATTTTGAAATGGAAGTGGGAACACATTCCCATGGATTTCGTTATGGGTCTCCCCACGGTTTCTCAAGGCATAAATGCTATTTGGGTTATTGTTGATAGATTAACCAAGTCTGCTCATTTCTTGTCGATACGGGAGACTTATTCCCTTGAACGTCTTGCTAGTATGTACGTGAATGAGATTGTGAGGTTGCATGGCATACCAGTATCCATAGTTTCGGATCGTGACCTAAGATTCACTTCAAGATTTTGGGTTAGCTTGCAAAAAGCTATGAAGCGCGGATTTACTGATTGATTGAAATACCATCCTCAAGCGGACGGACAATCGAGAGGGACTATTCAAACTCTTGAAGATCTATTAAGACTACGTGTCCTAGACTTCAAAGGCGGTTGGGATAAGTATTTACCATTGGTGGAATTCTCCTACAACAACAGTTTTTAGGGCAATTATAGGTGGGCCTCCATTTGAAGCATTATATGGACGAAAGTGTCACTCTCCAATATGTTGGGATGAGGTGGGTGAAGCAACATTGTTGGGACCCGAGTTGGTACGTATGACTACAGAAAAGATCCAAATGATTCGACAACGTATACAAACGACACATGATCGATAAAAGAGTTATGCAGATCTTCATCGAAAGGACATGGAATTTAGTATTGGGGATCATGTATTGTTGCGTGTTGCTCCATAGAAGGGAGTTACAAGATTTGGGAAAAAAGGAAAGCTCAATCCACGATTTATTGGTCCATTTCAGATTCTTGACCGAGTAGGAAATGTGGCCTATAGACTCGCGTTACCTCCAAGTATGTCATGTGTTCATAATATTTTTTATATATCTGTGCTACGTAAATATATGAAAGACCCAAACCATGTTATTGAGTTAGAACCGGACGAGATAGCCGAAGACTTAACGTACGAAGAGGTACCTGTCAAGATCTTGTATAGGAAGGAGCATGTCCTACGCACGAAGGTCATACCACAAGTTAAAATTTTGTGGAGAAACCATGCTATTGAGGAAATGACACAGGAGTTGGAAAGCGGAAATGAAAGCGAGGTATCCTCATCTTTTCAAACACCAGTCGTCGTCGTCAATTTCAGGGAATGAAATTTCATAAGGAGGGAGGTTGTAAGACCCCATATTATTAATAAATGAAATTTAATTTCCTCTATTTATCATTTTGAAATAGTAAGGGTTGATTTGATTAATGTGGTTAGTTATGGGTAAAATGCGCAAATATTTCAAATAAGCAAGTGATTATAAAATACTCATTGTTGTTTTGGAGAATATTCGTTTGGTCATGGAATATTCTTCTTTACGGGGAATATTAAATGCGACGATGCAAATTTATGTGGGCCCCATAACGAGAAAACGATTGGATGAAGAAAACCACAAGTATAAGTTGTTTATAAATAACGACGTAGTTATTATCAAGAATTAACCTTTGTTGGAATACCCGTTGGTTAAAACACGATGTCTGGCGTTGTTGCACGCGATGTACAGGTATTGCACCAATTATTAATTCTTACGTAAGAAGGCACTACTCCATAATTGTTACGATGAATTCTTTATTCAATATTTTATTTTATTGATTAAATAATTGTTGCGTTGATATTTTATATTACTGTTGTTTCAATAATTGTCACTACACAGTATTTTCCATTATCAAAGCAATAATTCATATTATCTGAATAATATTATTAGAAAACATTATTGGCAATGTCTAGAAAGTACTATCTAAGGAGAGGTTTGGTCACCTAATCAGTGCGCCATGAGGAAAAATTCTTATTGAAAGCCCCTCTTTCCTAGAGAACTACCGGTTGCAAGATCTTGTGATTCTGTAATATTATTTGTGAATAATTAATTATTGATTTATATGACGAGGAAAATATTGATTTTATGTGGATATAGATGGAGAAATTTTTTAAAGTGACAATTGTTAAAAATTGATATTTTATCTTTTCTGATAAAATAATATTTTATTATATTATATAATAATGGTGATATTTTTACAATGAATGTGGGATATATGAGTATATGAGAAGAAATAGTATTTTTGTTGCATTAAATGATTAACACATGTTTTGTGTGTCGGTAGACCCTATTTCTTGACTGAAATTTGATTATAGCCTGTAAAATCGTTCGTTTATGGATTTCGGTCAATTTTTGTTTGGAATTTGGAAAAACTTGAACTTACAAAGTTGTAGAGAATGAAATTTCCTATGGAAAAGACATGTGGTTCGAATTTTTCTAATAAAAGTGCTATTTATTATGAATTATTGAAGTTCCGAAGTTCCAGAATAATTGATTTTTGGAAGTTTTATTTATGTTTTAAAAGAAAAACGTTTTTGAAATGTTTGTGGGCATCTTTAACATGTGCTAGGTGGCTGAAATCAGATTTCAAAGTGGGCGTAGGAATTTGTTTTATATATAATATTATTATATTCAATTTTCTACTTTGGTGTTCTAAGCAATTTCCTATAAATAGGGTGCTTAGGTTAGAATTGAAAATCACACCAGAAACTGAAGTTTTCTCTCTCTTTCTCTCTCGATATATTGAGCGTATTTTCGTGAGTATTTTAGTACTTTGAGTATTGCTATCCGGTGCAAGTTCTTTCAGCACTATATCCAGTCAGAAGTATTATCCTTTTGAGGTAAGGGATGTTATTTTCTTCATAAGTGATATTATTTTTTCAATATCATTATGCTGAAATATTGGTTGGAACTTTTTATCAAATTTGGAACTTTTTCATGTCGGGGTTACTATTCATGAGTTACTGTAAGACCCCAAATTTTTATAAATGAAATTTATTTTTCTCTATTTATTATTTTGAAATAGTAAGGGTTGATTTGATTAATGTGGATAGTTATGGGTAAACTACACAAATATTTCGAATAAGCAAGTGGTTATAAATATTCTTTATTGTCGGGGAATATTCGTTTGGTCGTGGAATATTAAATGATTGTCGAGTAATATTAAATGCTTACGGCCAGTGATCTTTTTGTGGGCCCCATAACGAGAAAGCGATTGGATGAAGAAAACGACAAATATAAGTTGTTTATAAATAACTGCGTAGTTATTACTGAATTATCTTGTTGGAATACCCGTGGTTAAAACACACTAATACGCGTTGTTGAACGAAGACACCGCAGATTGCACCAATTATTGATTCTTACGTGAAGGCACTACTCAATAATTGTTACAAGAATTTCTTGCTCAATATTTTATTTTATTGATTCAATAATTCTTTGCATTGATATTTTATATTGCTATTGTTTCAATAATTGTCATTACACGATATTTTTCATTATTGAAGCAATAATTCATATTATCCTAATAATATTATTAGATAACATTATTGGCAATGTCTAGAAAGTTCTGTCTAAGGAGAGGTTTGGTCACCTAATTGCGCGCCAGTAAGGAGAAATTTTAATGTGACAATTGTTGAAAATTAATATTTTATGTTTTTCTGATAAAATAATTTATTTAAATATATTATTTTAATAATATATTAACGGTGATATTTTTATAATGAATATATGAGTATATGAGGAGGAAGAGTATTTTTGTGGCATTAAATGTTTAACACATATTTTGTGTGTTGGTGGACACAATTATTGACCGAAATTTGATTATAGCCTGTAAAATCGCCCGTTTGTAGATTTCGGCCAATTTCTATTTGGAATTTGGAAAAACTTTCTTCTGCACAGTTGTAGAGAATTGAATTTCCTATAAAAACTTGCAAGATTTGAATTTTCTGATAAAAGGGCTATTTATTATGAATTATTGAAGTTCCGAAGCTCCGAAATAATTGATTTTTGGAAGTTTAAAATATTTTTAATTACAAAAACGTTTTTTTTTTCATTTTTGAAACTCATTTAACATGTGTGGCTGAAGTTTGGACTAGATTTGTGTGCGTAGGAAATTTGATTATATATATTATTATTATATTAAATTTTCTGCTTTGGTGTTCTAAGCATTTTCCTATAAATAGGTGTGCTTAGGTTAGAATTGAAAATCACACCGCTAAATTTTTCTCTCTATATTATCGAAATATTCTTGTGAGTATTTTGAGTATACTTTGAGTATTGTTATACGGTTGCAAGTTCGCTCAAATTATTCCAATCGTAAATCTTCGCTCTTTTGAGGTAAGGATATTATTTTTTTTCGTAATAATATTATTTCTTCAATAACATTATCTTTGAAATATTGATTTGAAGTTTTATCAAATTTGGAACTTTTAGTGTTCGGGGTTACTATTCACGATATACGGCACTATTCACGATACTGATACTATTCACGAATCTAAGACTATTCATCGAAAAATGAAAATTTTTCTTTTAAATAAAATTATCTATTCGGATACTAGCTTTGATTGTATCCATGTTTTGATCATTCTTGAATTTTACACCACTATGATTATTTTTGAGGTATTTTTGGACGTGGATAAAATAAAATACGAATCCTTAATCCTTAATCCTTGTCATTTTGTTTCACTAGATTCGCTTTACAACAAAAATATATTTTCATCATCCTCGGTCTTAAATGATGATATTATTGAATATCTTTGGCTGTGAAGCAAAGATGAATGATTTCGATGAATATCTTTGGCCCGTAGTGTAAAGATGAATGATTTCTTGATGAATATCTTTGGCCCGTAGTGCAAAGATGAATGTGTCTTGAGATGAACACGACCAATCGATGAATATCTTTGGCTGTAGTGCAAAGATGAATATTTGATTCGGATATATATCGATTGATGTTACAGGATAAAATATCGACGATGAACTTTTAAATTCATATATAGAAGATAGCGGTTTGCATTCTCTACTTAACTCTTCTAATGAATTATTGTTTTATTGCGATTGTTGATTTAAAATTGGTTGTTCATTGTATTCTATTAGATTTTTCCTCAATTGAAGACTAACGATAATTTGTTGTATATTATCTTAGTCATAATATTCTTCTTTGGGCTAGTTGAGCTCACCTTTTCCTATTTGTTCCATTTTTTTTCTCGGGGAGGCGAGAATGTAGCGAGTACTAGTGGGGTATGGAATGAAGGTTCTAGAGAGAGTTGTTTAGTAGTCCTCACCATTTTTGTAAAATAATGTATCAATAATTATGATGGGAATTTATTTGCGTGTGGATATTGTCTAGATGGAAATATCTGTATTTAAACTCACAGTTTTACTGTTGTAATAATAAAGTTGTAGTTATTTCTGTACTATGTATTTGGCAACTCAGAATGGGTTGGATGGAATGGACCTATTTTGGGAGTGCCACAGTTGGTATCAGAGCTTAGGGATATGATCTCTGGCGGAGATCGGAGAATAGAACTAGGAGGGGAGAGACGAGTAAATCCTTCGCTAGTGTGTCCTACCTAAGCTTATTTGTTAGTTAGTTAGTATATAGGGATATTATGTGATATATTGATTTCCTTAATTAACCCTTGTTTTAATGACGGTTATTTGAGAATGTCGATGAGAATATTAACATGGAAATGAGACCGTGGAGATGCCTGTACTTACCAACGAGGAGAACGTGCAGTCGACAACGTAATGTACCTCCCGTGAACAACACCAACGAAGATGATGATGACGACGGGATGTTTAGAAGCTTTTTGCGCTTCATGCAAAATCGAGACGAGGAGACTCGTTCAAAATACAGGAGAGAAATGATAGCAATTCACGGGTGGTCACAATGCCAAGCGATTCAAAGAGTTGGGACCACCGAATTTTGGGAAAGCGAATCCGATTAAAGGCGAGACGTGGGTCAAACAAATTACCAAGATATTCAATGTCTTAGGATGCACGGAGGAACAGAAAGTTCCATTCGCTACTTTTATGTTCCGTAACGAGGCAGATTACTGGTGGGAATCTGTGAAGCGTACCCATCCAGCTGCACTCAGCATGTCATGGGAGACGTTTCAGAAACAGTTCAATGATAAGTACTTCCCTGAAAGTATTCATCATATGAAGGAAGTGGAGTTTATTAGACTGGAGCAGAATAACATGACGGTGTCCCAGTACGAGGCGAAGTTCGCCGAGTTATCCAGGTTTGCACCTCATTTGGTGGAAAAATGAGGAACGTATGACGCGGATGTTTCTGAGAGGTTTAAAACCCGGTATACGTCAGTATCTCATTTCTCATAAATTTTCTCTCTATTCAGATGTTGTCAACATGGCTCAGTTTTTAGAGCGAGATAACGAGTACGTTCAACCGAGGGACCATAACCAGGATCATACCGAAGATAGCAGTCATCAGAATAACGATAACCAGCGGAGAAAGAAGAATACGGACAAAGGCGGTAACCACTCTGGTGGTAATCGTGGCCATGAGAATAGAAGAAGCGAGTCGGGAGGAGATTTTAAAAAGAGGAGATTCAACAACGACCATGTGAAGACGTCAACAAAAGAAGAATCGGTTCCAGGGAGGAGAAAGACCACCTTGGTCAGATGTTACAAATCGAGAAAGAGGGACATATCATTGGCCGCCCACAACAGCTTCAAGGTATGCTATAATTGTGGAAAGGAAGGACATATCGATCGAGATTGCACTATAGCGAAACCTAGTCCAGCGGGAATGGTGACTCAAAAGGATGTCCCAGAAAAGTCAAAGTCAACGATTCCTGGAAGAGCGTTTGTCGTGACTGATCAAAATGCGAGGAACCCGAATGAAGTTAGCACGGTTAGTTAATTATAAATTCTTGCGAAGTTTATACCTTACTAGATACTTGGCTTCTACCCATTCTTTATCTCTCTTGCTTACGCTCAATGTTTGAACTTGACTACGGAGAAATTAGACTTTGACCTATTTATGGAGACTCCGTTAGGAGAAACTTTCATTACATCCGTTGTTTAGAAATCTTTCTTGATTCAGGTTGGCACTATCACATTACCTGTTAACCTTATTTCTATAGAGATATTTGTTTTTGATGTGATTATAAGGTTAACTACTCATAATGCCAAAATTGATTGCTTTCATAAGGTTGTTAGTTTTCATATTCCTAAGCAACCTGTTATTCGAATTCAAGCAACCAAACCATTGAAGTCAAACACTTTCATATCAATCCATAAAGTCATTCGTTTATTGAAAAACGGATGTCAAGTTTTCTTAGTCCATGTTATGGATTTGAATAATAAAGATACGTCAGATTTGAATAATATTCCTGTTGTTATTGATTTTTCTTGACGTATTTCCTGAAGAATTTCTTGGCTTACTCCCAAAGCCTGATATTAAATTTTGTATCGACTTTGAACCCGGTACAAAACTCATTTCTAAAATCTCATATCGAATGGCTCTATTGAACTTCGAGTTAAAAATTCAACTATAGAATTTTGTACACCGAGCCTTTATCCGGTGACTTCCTTTGTGGAATGCAATCAAGCTGAGACTTCTCTCCGTAGGGGACACCCATATTCGTCGCGATAGTAAACCGATAGGTGTCATTGTAATGTGCTATCCAAGGTTGGGATATGAGTCACAGTTGAGAACAACCTAAGTCGGTAATCGAAATATGTAGCTTTCTAGACTTAATTGGTTATTATCAGAGATTCATTGAAGGATATTCTCGAATCGCTATTCCATTAACGCAGCTGACTCGTAGAGATACAAAATTCGAATGGAGCAAAGAATGTGGGAAGAGCTTGAAGAACTCAAGAGGAGACTCATTTCAAAGACATGTTCTGACCATGCCATCCTGGAAAAGCGAACGTGGTAGCTGACGTGTTGAGTAGAAGATCGTATACAAGTACGAGTATGATATTGTCAAAAACTAATTTCGTATAATTTATAAATAATAGAGATGGAGATGAAAACTCTAGGTACCCACGTGATGATATACGAGTATAATCGACTTTAATCGATAAAGTTAAAGCTGTTCAAGCTACACACCGGAGCTGATGAATTTGAAGAAGGTGCAAGAAGTTGTTATTTCAAAAATAAGAATCGGTGAGGTGAGGAAAGCTCAAACCTTCGATTAATTAATCCATTTGAAATTATCGATCGAATAGGAACTGTGGCCTATAGACTCGTTTTACCGCTAAGTATGACGCGTGTTTATAACGTTTTTCACGTATCGATGTTACGTAAATATGTGGACGACCCGAACCACGTCATTGAGTTAGAACCGGACGAGATAGCCGAAGATTTAACGTACGAGGAGGTACCTGTCAAGATCTTGGATAGGAAAGAACATGTCCTATGTACCGAGGTTATACCACAAGTTAAAGTTTTGTGGAGAAACCATGCTATTGAGGAAATGACCTGGGAGTTGGAAACGGAAATGAAAGCGAGGTATTCTCATCTTTTCGAAACACCAGGTACGTACATCAATTTCGAGGACGAAATTTCATAAGGAGAGGAGGTTGTAAGACCCCAAATTTTTATAAATAAAATTTATTTTTCTCTATTTATTATTTTGAAATAGTAAGGGTTGATTTGATTAATGTGGATAGTTATGGGAAAAATACGCAAATATTTCGAATAAGCAAGTGGTTATAAAATATTCTTTATTGTTTTGGGAATATTCGTTTGGTCGTGGAATATTCAATGATCGTCGAGTAATATTCGTATTTACGGCCAAATCTTTTGTGGGCCCCATAACGAAAAAGCGATTGCATGAAGAAAACGACAAATATAAGTTGTTTATAAATAACGGCGTAGTTGTTACTGAATTAATCTTGTTGGAATACCGGTGGGTTAAAACACACTAATACGCGTTGTTGAATAAAAAGAAGATACCTGTATTGCACCAATTATTGATTCTTACGTAAGAATGCACTACTCAATAATTGTTACGAGAATTATTTGCTCAAAGATTTTATTTTATTGATTCAATAATTGCGCATTGATATTTTATATTGTTTGTTGTTTCAATAATTGTCATTACACGATTTTTCATTATCGGAGCAATAATTCATATTATCCTAATAATATTATTAGATAATATTATTGGCAATGTCTAGAAAGTTACATCTAAGGAGAGGTTTGGTCACCTAATTACGCGCCCAAGAAGGAGAAATTCTTATTGAAAGCCCCTCTTTCTTAGGAACTACACGGTTAAGCGATTGTTGTGATTCTCGTAATATTATTTGTGAATAATTAATTATTGATTTATATGATGAAAAAATATTGATTTTATGTGGATATAGATGGAGAAAATTTTAATGTGACAATTGTTGAAAATTAATATTTTATCTTTTTCGATAAAATAATTCATTTAAATATATTATTTTAATAATATATTAATCTGGTGATATTTTTATAATGAATAGATGAGTATATGAGGAGGAAGAGTATTTTGTGGCATTAAATGTTTAACACATATTTTGTGTGTTGGTGGACACAATTATTGACCAGAAATTTTATTATAAACACGTAAAATCGCTTTGCTTGTGGATTTCTACCAATTTCGCTTTTGAAATTTGGAAAACTTTCTTCTCGCAGTTGTAGAGAATTGAATTTCCTATAAAAACTCTCGAGATTTGAATTTTCTGATAAAAGGGCTATTTATTATGAATTATTGAAGTTCCGAAGCTCCAAAATAATTGATTTTTGGAAGTTTAAAATATTTTTAATTACAAAAAATATTTTTTTTCATTTTTGAAACTCATTTAACATGTGTGGCTGAAGTTTGGACAAGATTTGTGTGCGTAGGAAATTTGATTATATATATTATTATTATATTAAATTTTCTGCTTTGGTGTTCAAAGCATTTTCCTATAAATAGGTGCTTAGGTTAGAATTGAAAATCACACCGAAGCTCAAGTTTTCTCTCTATATTATCGAGCGTATTCTTGTGAGTATTTTGAGTATACTTTGAGTATTGCTATACTGCAAGTTCGTGCAAGTTAGATTCAACGTTATTCCAAATCGAATCTTGCTCTTTTGAGGTAAGGATATTATTTTTTCAGTATGATATTATTTCTTCAATATCATTATCTTTGAAATATTGATTTGAAGTTTTATCAAATTTGGAACTTTTAGTGTTCTGGGTTACTATTCACGATACTAAGACTATTCACGATATCTGATACTATTCACGAATACGGCACTATTCATCTGAAAAATAAAATTTTTCTTTTCGCCTAAAATATCTATTCTGGATACTAGCTTTGATTATATCCATGTTTTGATCATTCTTGAATTTTACACCACTATGATTATTTTTGAGGTATTTTTGGACGTGGATAAAATAAAGTACGAATCCTTAATCCTTAATCCTTGTCATTTTGTTTCACTAGATTCGTTTCTAACAAAAAATATATTTTCATCATCCTCAGTCTTAAATGATGATATTATTGAATATCTTTGGCCTGTAGTGCAAAGATGAATGATTTCTGATGAATATCTTTGGCCTGTAGTGTAAAGATGAATGATTTCTTGATGAATATCTTTGGCCCGTAGTGCAAAGATGAACAGGTGTTGAGATGAACATGACCAACTGATGAATATCTTTGGCCTGTAGTGCAAAGATGAATATTTGATTCCAGATATATATTGATTGATGTTACAGGGATAAAATATCGACGATGAACTTTTAAATTCATATATAGAAGATAGTAGTTTGCATTCTCTACTTAACTCTTCTAATGAATTATTATTTCATTGCAGATTGTTGATTTAAAATTGGTTATGCATTGTATTCTATTAGATTTTCCTGTTGAAGACTAACGATAATTTGTTGTATATTATCTTAGTCATAATATTCTTTACCGGCTAGTTGAGCTCACCCTTTTCTATTTGTTCCATTTTTTCTTCTCGTGGAGGCGAGAATGTAGCGAGTACTAGTGGGGGTATGGAATGAAGGTTCTAGAGAGAGTTGTTTAGTAGTCCTCACCATTTTTGTAAAATAATGTATCAATAATTATGATGGGAATTTATTTGCGTGTGGATATTGTCTAGATGGCAATATCTGTATTTAAACTCACAGTTTTACTGTTGTAATAATAAAGTTGTAGTTATTTCTGTACCATGTATTTGGCAACTCAGAATGGGTTGGATGGAATGGACCTATTTTGGGGGCGCCACAGTTACTATTCACGAGTTACTATTCACGAGTACTATTCACGAAGCATGATGATTTTCTTGTGGAATTTTTATCTTTTGGTGTCAGAGTTACCATTCACGTATACGACACTATTCACGTATACGGCACTATTCACGAATACGACACTATTCACAGAAAAATTAAATTTTTGTTTTTCGTCCAAAATATCTATTATGGATACTAGCTTTGATTGTATTCATGTTTTGATCATTCTTGAATTTTACTCCACTATGATTATTTATGAGGTATTTTTGGACATGGAATATCTTAAATACGAATCCTTAATATTTATTCTTTTGTTTCACTGGATTCGTTATCTTTAAAATATTTTCCATCATCCTCCGTCCTAAATGATGATATAATTGAATATCTTTGGCACGTAGTGCAAAGATTAATGATTTCGATGAATATCTTTGGCGTAAGTGCAAAGATGAACATGTGTTTAGATGAACATGACCAATGATGAATATCTTTGGCTCAGTAGTGCAAAGATGAATATTTAATTTTAGTTATATATTGATTGATGTTACTGAGGATAAAAGATGAGCGATGAACTTTTAAATTCATATATAGAAGATAGTAGATTTCATTCTCTACTTAACTCTTCTAATGAATTATTATTTCCGCTGCGAATATTGATTTCAAACTTATTGTCTATTGTATTCTATTAGATTTTTCCATGTTGAGGACTAATGATAATTTGTTTTATATTATCTTAGTCATAATGTTCTTTACTGGGCTAGTTGAGCTCACCCTTTTCTTTGTTGTTCCATTTTTCTTCTCAGGAGGCGAGAATGTAGCGAGTACTAGTCGTGGTGTGGAATGATGGTTGTAGAAGTGGTTCTAGTAGTCCTCAATATTCTATAAAATAGTGTATTAATAATTGTAATGAGGACTTATTTGAGTGTGGATATTGTCCAGATGATAATATTTGTATTTAAACTCACAGTTTTTATGTTGTATTAATAAAGTTGTAGTTGTTTCTGTACCATGTATTTTGACGACTCAGAATGGGTGTTGTATACCTATTTTGGGGGCGTCATAGGCAGAGTGAGCGAACCATACAAATGTTAGAAGACATTCTTAGAGCTTGTGTGATGGACTTCAAGGGAAATCGGTACAACCACTTACCCTTAGTTGAATTTTCTTACAACAATAATTATAATGTGAGTATCGGCATGCCACCGTACGAAGCTCTTTATAAGAGAAAGTGCAGAACACCGTTGTATTGGGATGAAGTCGGAGAAAGAAGAATTTTAGGACCAGAATTAGTTCAACAAACGGCCGACGTGGTAACAACGATAAGAGCCAGATTGGTAGCAGCTCAAGATCTCCAGAAGAAGTGCGCAGATTTGTATCGTCAGAACCAAGACTTTGAAGTCGGTAGTTTCGTATTTTTAAAAGTATCCCCCTGGAAGGGAAATATCAGATTCAGAAAGAAAGATAAATTGAGTCCAAGGTTCATAGGACCATTCGAGGTATTGAGGAAAATAGGTGAAGTGGCGTACTGTAACGCCCCAGAAAATCGAACAAATTGTAAAACAATTTTATTTGAATTAATAATAAATAAAACTATATTATATGTTATTATTATGTGTTAGTAAGATGAATGCCGTTCTATAACCTAGAAACGTCGGAAAGTCATAGTATTTTAACTATATGAAGGAATTAAAGTGTTTGAATTTCCAAGACAAAAATAAAAGCTTTCTGAGAAATTTTTCAAAAAATACTATTCATCGATATCCGCTCGGGAATTATTTTTGAACTTCTAAGAAATACGTAAAGTTAGAATATCGAGGTGAGATGGATTATGTAATAATAATTCAAGTATGGAAAATGTAATATTTCGTATGCGGACTAAATTAGAGAATGTTAGGAAAATCAAGCGTTAAGAAGATTAATGTATTAATCGTATGATACTTATGTATTGTATGAGTAAATGAATACGAGTATGATGTGAAGTATAATACAAGTAATTATGAATGATGGAATATTGTATATTATGAATTAGTATACGAATTAGAATACGAGAATTATACGTATAGAATACGTCCTAAGGCTTTAAGTCTAAGGTTATGGACTTGTTGGATCTTGTAGGAAATGCAAGCCAAATAGAAGTAATGAGCAAGTCCATGTGTGAGTAATGTTAGAGCCCAAGTGGTTATTAGTGTGAAGGCCATAGTAATTTAAAGCAAGCCCAAAAGCTTAAGTTAAACAAATTTAACCTAAGCCCATTGTAATGATCCATTGGACTAGGGTGATCCATGGGGCAACCCATGGGTGATCTTGGTGCCCAAGTGTTGTGATGACTAAGAACTTTATGTGGTGGCCAAGCATTTTGTGTAGGGAGCAAGTTTACTTAGGGATTAAGTATGGAATAGTAAGGAGGTTACTAAGGAGGTGGGAGGGCCTAAATGACTAAATTACCCTAACCTTTGGAATCCTATAAATAGAGGACATGTTAGTTCATTTGTTGTTTGCTTAATTTTCATCCAACAACTTCCATCTAACAAAGTGCTTATTGGTTAGAGATAATAAGTTAGCAAAAGTTAGACTTTGAGAAAGAAGTAAGATCAATAGAGCATCAAGAGATTATCAAGGGCAAGCCTCCTATGATATTAATCTTCCCACTCTTTAATTGTAGATTGATAAGAGAATGAATAAATGGACTTAAGCCGTATAAGTCATGGTTAAGTAATTCAAACCTAAATAAGTTATGAACTTATGAAGAACATGTAAGACTTATATCATGTTTACATGAATGTTGTTAGTATGATAATAAGATGTAAAAATGATGGTTAGAAGACTTTAACTATCATAAGCCATTAAAATAAAGTTAAGTGTAGTTTATACTTTGACAAGTAATACACTCATAAAGAATAAGTCATAACCTAATATAAAAATAAGTTTTTGTAATATGTAGGTTGAGATGTCATTTTGGTGGATTGAATCCATTTGGAAGAACAAATCTTTAGTAACGAAGTTTTGCCGGAAATCACACGATTGGACGATAATCGTCGAATTCGTGAAATTCTCGGAATAGAAGTTAAATTTTCGATGGAGACAAGTCTTATTTGGCATTATAGAGTTGCGGACTCGAAAATGACCGGATTCCGACTTAGAACGAAGAAACGAGCGTTGAACGTTTATCGTTTTTGTTAAAAATGAACCAATAGGAGAATTTTGTGTTAACAAAGTTAAAAATATAAAATTCTTGCATGAACACGTAGAGTATGTGATTTGTGAACTAATGGCTCTTGAATGAGCCAATTTAGACTTAAAACGAAGAAGTTACGAGCCCGGGAATTTCACAAAGTAGAAAAACTGTCCAAGTTTTCTGGTGCACAAAGCTGGCGCCGCGGTGCCAGCCCAAGGACAAATAAATGGCACCGCAGTTTGTTGAGCCCAGGCCAGAAAAAATTTGTGACCCTCTCGGAGTTTGGTGCCGCAACGCGACCCATTATCTTGAAGTTGGCGCCCATAGCGCGTAAGCGGGAAGATCTCTTCATGAGTCGTGCCACGACGTGGGTCAAGGAAGGAATCTTTGGTGCATAGCCACGAAAATTTTTAGGGTTTACATAGAGATGAATGATTATGAAGATAAAAAGAAAGACAATGAAGTAGTACAAACTTAATAAACATGAAGTAACATTGTTGAAACATTGTTAAAACTTAAGTATGATCACTTAGGGTTGAAGTAAGTCAATTACATGTGAACGTAAGAACGACGTAACGGAACGCCGGAACCAATAATAACAAATCTAAGTCATAATTAGATTGAGAAGAAGGGTAAGATTCGTTAGGAACCATGTATGTTTATTCATGACCTAATGTGTTATGTGATGTTATTATCTACTGTAGAAACCTTAAGGACTTAAAGTGCACGTGTAATAACAGTAGAAGATGCTAAAGGCAAGTATTCTAACCCTTGTTTCAGTTCAATCTGGACAAGCTTTGTGATTTATGTATTCTACGCATGAACTAATGTCTGAAGAAGTCAAAGCCAATTCTTTCGGCTAGACTTACGTTACGTTGGATTTCTTATAATCTATCAAAGTATTGTCAATGTGTTACCAAACTATATTGGTGTGGTTTTCAAATAAAGACTGAGTATACTAAATTATTTTGTCGTCAAACGACTGGCACATGAGGTTGCCATAACTTAAATGCACATACGTTTAATGAATGTAGTGTTGATCAACATAGAGTACTATAGGCTGATCACCTAGACGTGCTCGTAAACTATGCCAGACTTACGCACTTAGTGTCGGGATGTTATTTTCAAAGAGCTTATGAAATGCTCATGGTCTTGGACTAGAATTGATATTTTACTGAATATTGTCATTGTAAAACGTTTTAAAGGAAAAGAAGTGCTATTTTTAATTATCGTTAGTACTTCGTAACTATTGTTCAGTTATTGAAGATATACCATTCCTATGTTTCAAGCATGCCACTTTATTAGAATTATTTTACTTGCTGAGCTAGTTAGGCTCACTCTTGCTTGAACCATATGAATGCAGCTAAAATCGAACGGACCGACGGATCCGGCAAGGATAAAGGGAAGGCTAAGGCGAACCCGTAGATTACTTATGTAATAGTATATGTTTGTAATGATAATATTTGATATTATTGAAAGTAGTATGTACACAAGCCAATCATGTTTGATGATAAAGCATATACTTTGTAACAATCTTATTCATTTATTAATAAAAAGTATTAATTTATTAAAGGCTTTTAATTATCTACATGATGTTGTTTTATAATATGTGATAAACCCATAGTTTTAAGCAATGCTTTTAGAATAATGATGATGATCATTCTAATGAGATCTAAATTCTTAGAAAGCTTAAAACTAAAATAGTTCCCAATCGTTGGATTACTAAATTGGGGATTAGTGAATCTAGATAGATTGGTACATACGTTGCTTGCTCATTGGATGAGGATGATTGATCTCATGATCATTTATGTGGAGACACTAAAGCAAGTATGTAGGTGCTTATTAGAGAATAAGTTCATTGAACGTGGCTCACTAAGGAATACCTAATGGAGTTTTACTTGCCTGTCAATAGAATTCCCAGAGAGTGATAGTAGTCTGAAGTTATCCTTGGACTTGAGATCATCATAGTATCTTGTGTATGATGAATTATACTTTGACTTATTCCTTAAGACCCTTGGGGTATATCAAAGGGTATGCTTGGGTATAATAAGTTGTACATGAAGATAATGTATGATCAATAAAGAATCTACCGCTTCTAGTAAAAGAAGAGAAATGTTCTATGTGATTCGATAAATGACATCCCAGTAGTCCTTGGCCAAGGTAAAATAAAATTAGAAAGGAGTTTCTAATTTTCATTATTTGGTGTTGTGCATTTAAGAGTCGAAATACATATAATTAAATAAAATAAGACTTAGACAAGAATTCCATGTCTTATATTTAATTGGGACATTGTATGGTGGAAGGATTGAATTGTCGGAACTATTTACTCAAATGTTCTTTTATGATTAATGTTGAAATCTATATTATCCGGAAAAAGTCGTTAATCGCTAGGGAGGCTTATCCCTATTGTAGAATAAATATTATTTATTTAAATAAATTAATATTTTAATTTATTTATTTAAATAAGATTAGAATTGTTCTAATTGATTTATTCACAACCTGTTTAATATGGAGAACCTAAAGGGTCACACCATAAAAGGAAGAATAATTATTTAAGAAGTTAATGACATAATCGTAATAATAAGTTAAGTATATTTAATTTAATCTATGGTGATAGAATAAATTAAATAGCTTAATATTATTATTTAATATTTTGAAAATATTAAATATAAATTAATAAGAGGAGTCTTATTATTATTATTACTATTATTATTATTTAATTCCTAAAAGAGTTTGGGAATTAATTAATAAAAGTACTCTCATATATTCCTAATAAGTTTAGGAGCAAATTAATTAAAAGATTTTAATTAATTATTTCTAATAAGATTGGGAGCATAATTAATTAAAAGAATTTAATTAATTAAAATAAAACTCAATTTCTTAATTGTTAAGGAGAGTTGTCCACATCTATAAATAAGATGAGTCTTATTATAAGTGTAGAGTTGTTATTGACTTTTTCACAACATACGCAATTCCAATAGTTGGAGAGTACGTTCTTTTTCTATAGAGATAGAAAACTAGGGTTTAGCCAACCACCATTCTTCTTGAATTTTTGTTCTTCCATGGTGGATCACCTCTAGAGGCCTAACACTTGGGTGGCTAACGTTGATCAAAGGAAGGAACCAAACCCGGTGGATTCAAATTGAACGCGAAAAGGATTTGGAGGTGAACTTGTACCTGAGGAAGCTCGAATCTTCAAGGGTATGATTCTTGTTCTTTATCTTTTCGTTTAATTAATAATTGCGCATAAAGGATGATCCGGGTATATGGTTTGTAAAATTTTAAAACTTTGATTTTTCACGTTTTCGCTTATTTTGTACAATTTGATTGCGTTCATGAATATACAAACCTAACAGTGGTATCAGAGCCAAACTTTTATGCGAATTATTAATTATTTTAATTTGATACATATATTACTATGTGTTTAGAACAATTTAATTGGGCATAATTTGTTGTATAAAATTTATTTTTTAAAAAAACGCAAATTCCGTGATTTTTGATTTGCGTGACTGAAAGCGTTATTTCCGTGGGCATGGTCACCATCTTACTATATATATATATATATATATATATATATATATATATATATATATATATATATATATATATTATTAGATTTGTTATATATATATAACTAATTGATTTCCACTTGCTTTACCTGGCTAAGTGAAAGTTTGGTTTATATATGATAAAAACCATGATAATACTAATAGTTGGCTATCTATGTTAATCACGTGGCCAGGATCAGGATATAGATTACATGGATCATGAAAAGCTAGATTATATATATATATATATATATATATATATATATATATATATATATATATATATATATATATACATGTTGCAGACTTGCAGGATTCAAAATTTAGTATTCTTATTAACGGTTATTATTATATTATATTATATTATATATATATATATATATATATTATTCTTAATTATTTTATAATTAAAATAAAAATTTATTTTAATCTTAAAATAAAAAGTTTATTTTAATATTAAAATATAAAATTTATTTTAATTTTAAAATTAAATTTCATGCTAACTAATTAGAGTTGGAATTGGATTCCATGATAACTAATTGGAGTTGAAATTGGATTCTATGTTTCCTTAAATAAAAGAGTTTATTTAGATATGAAATAAGATTTCATATTATTCAAAATAAAGGAGTTTATTTGTGAATAAGAAAGAGAATCCGTGTTTCCTTAAATAAAAGAGTTTATTTAGACATGAAATAAGATTTCATATTATTCAAAATAAAGGAGTTTATTTGTGAATAAAAAAAAGAATCTGTATTTCCTTAAATAAAGGAGTTTATTTAGATATGGAATAAGATTTCATATTATTCAAAATAAAGGAGTTTATTTGTGAATAGGAAAGAGAATCCGTGTTTCCTTTAATAAAGGAGTATTTATTTATTTTTACTTGGAATTGGATTCCATAATTAATTAAAATAAAAGAGTTTATTTTGATTAAAGATTTTGATTAAAATAAAATAGTTTATTTTATTCAAAATTGGATAAATTAAAATAAAAGAGGTTTATTTTGATTTAAATTTGGATTAAAATAAAGGAGTTTATTTTGATTCAAAATTAGATTTTATACTAACTAAATTTGCTCATTAAATGATATCAATATATATTGAATGTTTATTATTCATGAGATGAATGTTATTTATTGATGCATATGGTGATGTGTATGATAATAAATGAGATTGATTATGAACTATTAACCAATGTGATTGGATTTTATTTTAGTTGGATGCATGAATGTATGAGTTTTATTAAATAGGGTCTGCGTACCTCGTCTTCTATAATTTTTCTTAATGTAAATTCTAACTCCCTCCTATGTACTTCCCCTTGACTGCTGATCAAGGTTTCTATTTATTTTAAATAGTTTTTGTAATAGGAATAGTTAAAATTAATTTTGAAAAATTGGAGATCAAGGATCAAGAAGCGCTTGAAGACCCGTTTGTAATGGAGCCCGGGTTTAAATGTAATAGTTATATTTAAATATTAATTCTTGCACCCCTAGGTTTGACCTTTTGGTTCACTTGGTGGTTCTAGTGAACCAAACTAGAATAAAGTCCATAATCAATCCAGGTAGAATATAGTATTCTATATGTGCATGCTTATACTATATATATATATATATATATATATATATTATGCAAACATGCTTCACATTTCATTAATATGACGCATATTATATATATATGTGTGTGTGCATGCGCGCTAAACAAGATGAGACAAATTAATAACAAACCCCTCAAATATTTTATATTAAGTCCTAAGCGTTCAAAGATATTTGGAATATCGAACGTCGCCTTCTAGCATGATGAAAATAATAGAGTATCAATTAATTATTATAAATTTGTTGTGTCACCACAAGGCTTATCCTAATTCTTTGAGATGTTAATTTTATCACATTTGATGCTTATAAAGAAAATTGAACAAAATTGTTTTGTTGTGTCACCACAAGGACAATATTTTTCTTTTTTGAATATATGGAGTGCTAGGTTGGACTTAACTTAAATCATATTAGTTCGGATGTGCACACACTTGACTATTATGATCTAAGAGGCAAAATACAAGGAGTTGTATAGTTGATGTAATTGACAATAGTTGTCTACCTATTTATTTATATATAGTTTGTTGTGTCACCACAAGGCTATATAAATTTGAAATGGGACCCTTATTCTCACTAGCATATCTTCAATTAGATATTGCCGAACTATATATATTGAGGGTAATATAGTTTGAAGAAAATAGTGGGAGATACCAATTTAAAACAAGACCTAATTTATTTTGGTAATTAATAAAAGAATGTATGCTAAAATGTTGTTAATTATAAATTCATTTACAGAATTTTACAATGTCTAAAATTACTATCACTGCGTAGCATATTAGATGCTAAATTAACTTGTAATCAATTAAACGAATTGGTAAAGGAATTTGAGAATAGTTCTCATAAATTTGAAAAGTTATCTTATGTCCTTAATCGCATATCCTCGCAATGGTTTGTAGACAATGCCTCGAGGAAGAGATTGCTACTTTTAAAAGTGGCAAGATGATGCACAGTTGGCTCAATGCATCATGCTCGCATCCATGAGTAACGAGCTTCAGCGACACACCTGAAACTATGGATACTCCTACTATATTCCTGCACGTCAAGTAGTTGATGATGAGGAAAGTAGGACTAATAGATATCGATATATCTAAGGAGCTCTTCCGATCTAGAATAACCAACGACACTACAAAGAAAGACACAAGTCCGAAACCCCGATTTTATGAATAAAGATTTAAATTTATCAAAATATTTTTTTAAATATTATGGTGTGGATTTGATATAATGTTATAGTTGTGGGTAGTATTTATAAATTTTTCAAAGTATGCAAGTTGTTATAAAATATTCGATTGGTTGGGGAATATTCTTTTGTCGGGAATATTCGTATTTACTAAGACAATCATTGGTGGACCCCACAAATGTAAGTATTGTCGATTTAGAAAACGATAAAATTATCTTTTATAAAAATAATCTATGAAGTGTTACCGTTAAAACCGCTGAACTACTTTAAGAGTAAAAGTACAAAGAATACGCGTGGTTGCATAAGAAGCACACCAGATTGATTATTGATGCTTACGTGAGAAGTCACTCAATTATACTCAATTATTGCTACAATAATTGCCGATCATATCTCTCATATTATCGATTCAATTATTGTCACAAAGATCATCCGTGATAATATGTTATATTATTAAATCAATAATTGAGACGACAAAGTTATTCATATTATTATTTGCAATATTGACAATGTCTAGAAGTTCACAAGGAGAGGTTTGGTCACCTAATCAAGCTACCAATAAGGAGAAATCTTTATCTAAAGCCCCTCTTTCCGGGAACGACCGTTGTTAAATATTGTGAGTTATAATATTAATGATGAATGTTATTAAAATTGAAGTTGTGTTCGAGTTGAATTTGGAGACGCGACGTGATATTTGAGTCCGAAACGATGAAATTAGTAAAAATAGTCTATAAACACAAAATTTTCCGGATTCACTATTTGGTCAAAAAGTCAATAGTTGACTTTTTCGGGAAAAGTCAAACTTTGAAATTTCAAAATTTATATTGTTGATAAAAATAGTTTCATTATGTTGGAATTGTTTGTGTTAGTGAAAATCGACATCTATTCCGATGATAATTGATGTCTGGGGGTTATATTGATAAATCCCAGTAATTTATCTGATAAATGAGCAATTAATTGCTACTAATTCACATGCTTATATAACTATTTGTTCACATGTGTGTACTATTGAATCACATTCTTGTACTATTAGGGGAGTTGGTGCAAAATTGATAATACTTGCATGACTAAGTTAAAAATGGAGGTATAGATGGAGGTACTATACTATCAGAATTGTTTTTATCACATGATTAGAACTATTGAGTCACATGATTTACTATTGATTCACATTATTTACTATTAGGGAGTTGGTGCAAGTTTGATAATACTTGCAGGACTAAATTAAAAATGAAGAAAAGAGGAAGGTATTATACTCGTAATATTTTGAGCCCCAAAACGCAATTATCGAAACTATATTTTCCTATAAATAAGCTCATTCTTCCTTCATTTCTCACCAATTCACAAAAGCTTTAGAGCAATTATTATAGAGAGAAATTATAGAGAGAAAGAAGAAGAGAAGTCTGCTACTTCACTATTCCAAAGATCCAGCTTTTTTTTTAAGGTAGGAATATTATTTGTTGTACTCATAGGGAGTATTATTTTTTTTTATTCATGAAGAGAACTTCATTATTCCATTCTTTATTATTCTGCTGAATAACTCAGATACGCTGCTACCCTATACTTGGTGACATTCTTCTATTATTCCGCCTTTTATTATTCTCGTTGAATATCCTGTCATATTTTTTTACGCCTTTAATTCGATTCCGCCTTTTTTATTATTCTGTTGAATATCCTGTTCAGGCTTTACTTACGCCTACCGGGTTCCGCCTTTTTTTATTATTCTCGCTGAATATCCTCGTCAGTGCTTTTACGCCGGACCGATTCCGTTCCGCCTTTTTTAGTATTCTCGCTTGAATATAACTCGCCTATTTACGCCAAGTACCGCATGCATGGTGATTTCGCTTTATTCCATTCTTTATTATTCTTATTGAACATCCCGCTTGCAAGCGCAATTTTCACCGACCGTTCCGTTATTTATTATTCTGTTGAATAACTCTGCTCATGCGGGCACCGCATACATGGTGATTTCTTTTGTTATTCCATTCTTTATTATACTCAAATGGTTAAAGTTTTGACTTCTATACTCCATGAAATTAGTGGAATATCCTCGATATTTGCGCTTCATCCAAAGATCTTTTCATGGAAATATTCTTCCGAGCATTCTTGAATTTTACTCTACAAAGCAAAGATCATGTCGATAATTTGGACATTATTAGTTCCTCGATAAATTAATTCTTGAACTTGTTTTATTGAATTCTTATATCATTGTCATCATCCTCATGTTTATATTTTGTTGAAAGTCATCTCGTGGCCTCAGAGTATGTGATGGACTTGGTATGATTATGACCGTGGATTATTCTTAAGGTAATCATGACCGTAATGTTACAAATGATGTGGTAAAAGTCCTCATCGGCCCGTAGTGCATCGATGGACGCTTTTTGGTATGATTATGGCTATGGATTCTCTTCTACCAAGGGTGCAAAGATGAATTATTTTATGGCATGATCAGACCGTTGATGAAAAACATGATTATTATCTTTGGCCCGTAGTGCATGGATAATTCGTGGTCGTGATACTAAAAATATCCTCGGCCCGTAGCAAGTGGGGATGAGTTAATGATGTGGATTATTTATTGTCGAGTCTCAAATGATAAAAGTGATGAAAAACTTTTTAAATCATAGAAGATAGTAGATTTTATATTTTACTTGACTCTTCTAATGGATTGTTTATTCCACCGCAGCTTTTGATCTAAAACTTGTTGTTTATTATATTCTATCAATTTGTTATATCGTTGAAGGCTAATGATAATTTATTCTCGCATTATCTTAGTCATAATATTTCATCGGGCTAGTTGAGCTCACCTTTTTTTTCACTATTCTCTTCAGAAATGAGAACGAAATGGGACTAGTCGGGGAACAGAGTGATGGTCCTAGATGTTTGCATTAGTAGTCCTCACTATTCTGTGAAATAGTGTGATAATAATAGTAATGAGGACTCCTTTTGAGTTTGTATACTCTCTAGTAAACAATATTTGTATTCAAACTCACAAACCATGTTGTATATTTTAGATTGTATTTTATTCTGTACTCATGTATTCATGCACTCGTAATAGGTGATGTATTCCTGCTTTGGGGGCGCCACAGTTGGTATCAAAGCTTAGGATATGATCCTCGGCCGAGATGTGAGATAAGAACTAGGAGGGGAGAGACGGGAATTCTTTCGCTAGTATGACCTACCTAAGTTTATTTGATATTTAATTGGCTCACGTAGTATAGGATAATATGTGATATGTTAATTAACCCTTGTTTTGTGGCAAGATTTTTGAAAATGACATCCGAGAATGTTGAGAATAGAATGGAGCACAGAGACCGCTGAGTCTCCACAGATCAATAATCGTGACAATGTGCAACAGATGGCGATAATCCTCCCAGAAATAACAACACCGACCAAATGATGAACGACGGTACGCTTAGGAGCTTTTTAGAATTCATGCAACACCGCATTTGAGAGACTCCTGCTCATAATGCAGAGGAAACAATGGCAACCCACTTGCTGGTCACCGCTAAGCAGTTCAAGGAGCCGACCACCGAAATTTTTGGGAAAGCCGTAACCACTTAAGGCGAGACATGGTTAAAGCATATCACCAAGATATTTGATGTCTTGGGATGCTCAGAGGAGCAAAAGGTTCCCTTTGCCACCTTTATGTTATGCGAAGAGGCGATCATCGGTGGAAATCAGAAACGCGCACCTGCATCGACGCACTCAAGATGTCTTGGGGAAGTTCCAAGAGTCGCTCAACGACAAGTACTTTCCCGAAAGTATTCGGCTACATGAAGGAGGTGGAGTTCATCAAGTCGAGCAAAACAATACGACCGTGTCGCAAAGACGAGGCTAAGTTTGCCGAAGTTGTCTCTTGCTTGATCCCATTTGGTCGATAATGAGGAGCGAATGACGCTAATGTTTTTAAGAGGTTTGAAACCCAATATACGCCAATACCTCATTTCTCACAAACTTTGTTTATATTCAGATGTTGTGAATAGGGCTCAGCTATTGAACGCGATAACGAGTCAAAGACAACCAAAAGGCAACGACCAACAACACGATAATAATCGCATCGGCAAGCAACGGCCATCGAACAATGATAACCATCGGGGGAAATTATCATGCCATGAATGGTAACCATTTCTGGGTAATCATGGCCAAAAACAATAAGAATGGACATTTCAAGAAGAGAAGGTTCAACAATGACGGAAAGACGCTTCAAGACAAAGACCCGCTTCAAAGGAAGAAGAACGAAACACCTATCATATGTTTCAAATGCGACAGAGGGACACACATCCGTCTAAACTGCATACGCAAAGAATCCAAAGCGTGTTTTAATTATGGAAGAGAAGGTCACCTAGCTCGATTTTTTGTCATATGGTGAAGTCAATTCCACCGGGATAGTGATGCCAAAGGATGTCCTGCATAAGCCAAAGCCTAGAGTTTAAGAGAGAGCATTTTTTTTTCGTGACGAGGAACCCGAATAAAATTATCACGGTATGTTAGTCATAAACTCATGAAGTCTATACCGTGTTAGATACCGGCTCTACTCACTCTTTTATTTCACCTAGTTGTGTTCAATGTTTGAATTTAACTCCTAGAAGTTAGATTTTGATTTATCTGCTGAAACTCAAATGGGAGAAACCTTCATTACCTCCACTATTTATAAATCTTGTTCAAATCAACACTTTCACGCTACTCCGTCAATCGTATCTCTTTGAAAATACTTGCCTTTGATGTGATTTTAGGAATCGATTGTTAACTACTCATCATGCTTTTCAAAGGTTGTTAGCTTTCATATTCCTAACCAACCTCATTATGCTAATTCAAGCAACCAAATCACTAAAGTCAATCATGGTCATATCAAGCCATAAGTAAAGAGCCCCCCATTCCTTTCGTTGTCGACTTTCCTGTGTGGAATGCACCGCCGCATTACTTTCTCAGAGGCGACGCCGTGAATGACGATGGCAAGTTGATAGGTATCAATGTGACGTGTTACCCAAGTCTTGGATGAGAGTCACAGCTTTTGAATGATATTTCTATTGTTAATAAATTTCCTTACGATTCTTGAAGACTTCTTAGCCTACCCCTAGAGCGTGAAATCGAATTTTGTATCGACCCAAAGACAAAACCCATTTCTAAAACCCTCAAATATTTCTTCAACTAAAATGAACGTAATACGCGCCAAAGACGCTGGCTCGAAGTCATTGAAGATTACGATCGTATCATTCAATACCATCGTGGAAAAGTGAACGTGGTAGCCGACGCTGCTGAGTAAAGATCGATGCGCTATTTACGAAAAGCGATGTTGTTAACACAAAGACCCATTTCATTTACTTACAAATGATGAAGATAGAGTTAAAGACTCTAGAACCCACGGAAGATAACGAATATACGATTAGAATCGACTTTAATCGATAAAGTTAAATCCGCCAAGCTACACACCCGAGTCGATGAATGAAGAAGGTTCAAGAGGGCGTTATTCTAGAAGCAAGAATCGACGAAGAGAGGAAATCTCAACCCTCGATTTAATTGCCCATTTGAAATCCTCGATCGAGTAGAACCGCGGCCTATAGACTCGCTTTTACCGCCAAGTATGTCGCGTGTTCATAACGCTTTTCACGATCGATGTTACGTAAATATGTGGACGACCAACCATATTATTAAATTAGAACTAGATGATATATAGCGTAAGATTTAACGTATGAGGAGATACGTGTTAAAAATCTTGGATAAGAAGGATCGATTCAACACTCAAAGGTTATACCTCAAGAGTTAGAATCAAATGAAGTCAAGGTATCCTCACCTCTTTGGCATATCAAGTATGCATATAAATTTCGAGGGCGAAATTTCATAAGGAGGGAGATTGTGAAACCCCAGATTTTATGAATAAAGATTTAAATTTATCAAAATATTTTTTTAATATTATGGTGTGGATTTGATATAATGTTATAGTTGTGGGTAGTATTTATAAATTTTTCAAAGTATGCAAGTTGTTATAAAATATTCGATTGGTCGGGGAATATTCTTTTTATCGGGAATATTCGTATTTACGAAGACAATCATCAGGTGGACCCCACAACGGAAGTATTGTCGAGTTAGAAAACGACAAAATTATCTTTTATAAAAATAACTACTGAAGTGTTACCGTTAAAACCGCTGAACTACTCTTTAGAAAAAGTACAAGAATACGCGGGTCAGATAAGAGACACACTCAGATTGATTATCGATGCTTACGTGAGAAGTCACCGCTATACTCAATTATTGCTACAAAGAATTAATGTGATCATATCTCTCATATTATCGATTCAATTATTGTCACAAAGATCATCCGTGATAATATGTTATATTATTAAATCAATAATTGAGACGACAAAGTTATTCATATTATTATTTGCAATATTGACAATGTCTAAGTTCGCTCAAAGGAGAGGTTTGGTCACCTAATCATGCTACCAATAAGGAGAGAAATCTTATCTGAAAGCCCCTTTTCCCGGAACGACCGTTGTTAAATATTGTGAGTTATAATATTAATGATGAATGTTATTAAAATTGAAGTTGTGTTCGAGAGTTGAATTTGGAGACGCGACGTGATATTTGAGTCCTAACGATGAAATTAGTAAAATAGTCTATAAACACAAAATTTTTCCGGATTCACTATTTGGTCAAAAAGTCAACAGCTGACTTTTTTCGAAAAAAGTCAAACTTTGAAATTTCAAAATTTATATTGTTGATAAAAATAGTTTCATTATGTTGGAATTGTTTGTGTTAAGGAAAAATCGACATCTATTCCGATGATAATTGATGTCTCTGGGGTTATATTGATAAATCGTAATTTATCTGATAAATGAGCAATTAATTGCTACTAATTCACATGCTTATATAACTATTTGTTCACATGTGTGTACTATTGAATCACATTCTTGTACTATTAGGGGAGTTGGTGCAAAATTGATAATACTTGTATGACTAAGTTAAAAATGGAGGTATAGATGGAGGTACTATACTGTAATTGTTTTTATCACATGATTAGAACTATTGAGTCACATGATTTACTATTGATTCACATTATTTACTATTAGGGGAGTTGGTGCAAGTTTGATAATACTTGCAGGACTAAATTAAAAATGAAGAAAAAGAGGAAGGTATTATACTGTAATATTTCGAGCCCCAAAACGTGCAATTATCGAAACTATATTTTCCTATAAATAGAAGCTCATTCTTCCTTCATTTCTCACCAATTCACAAAAGCTTTAGAGCAATTATTATAGAGAGAAATTATAGAGAGAAAGAAGAAGAGAAGTCTCGCTACCACACTATTCCAAAGATCCAGCTTTTTTTAAGGTAGGAATATTATTTGTTGTACTCTCGTAGGGAGTATTATTTCTTTTATTCATGAAGAGAACTTCATTATTCCATTCTTTATTATTCTCGTTGAATAACTCAGATACGCTGGGCTACCCTATACTTGGTGACATTCTTCTATTATTCCATTCTTTATTATTCTCGCTGAATATCCTCGTCTCAAGCGCTTTTACGCCGACCGATTCCGCCTTTTTTATTATTCTCGCTGAATATCCTCGTCTCAGCGCTTTTTTACGCCGACCGGTTCCGCTTTTTTATTATTATTCTTGGAATATCCTCGTCCGTGCGTCTTTACGCATTTTTTTTCGCTGACCGATTCCGCCCTTCCTTAGTATTCTCGCTGAATAACTCGCCTCATGCGAAGCACCGCATGCATGGTGATTTCGTTGTTATTTCATTCTTTATTATTCTCGTTGAACATCCTCGCTTGCATGCGTAATTTCACCGACCGTTCCGTTATTTAGTATTCTCGTTGAATAACTCGCCTGTGCGGGTACCGCATACATGGTGATTTCTTTTGTTATTCCATTCTTTATTATACTCAAATTGGTTAAAGTTTTGACTTTATACTCCATGAAATTAGTGGAATATCCTCGATATTTGCGCTTCATCCAAAGATCTTTCATGGAAATATTCTTCCGAGCATTCTTGAATTTTACTCTACAAAGCAAAGATTATGTCGATAATTTGGACATTATTAGTTCCTCGGATAAATTAATTCTTGAACTTGTTTTATTGAATTCTTATATCATTGTCATCATCCTCATGTTTATATTTTGTTGAAAGTCATCTGTGGCCCGTAGAAGGTATGATGGACTTGGTATGATTATGACTGTGATTATTCGGTAAGTAATCATGACCGTAATGTTACAAATGATGTGGTAAAAGTCCTCATCGGCCCGTAGTGCATCGATGGACAGCTTTTGGTATGATTATGGCTATGGATTCTCTTCTACCAAGGGTGCAAAGATGAAATTGTTTTATGGCATGATCAGACTGTTGATGAAAACACGATTATCTTTGGCCCAGAAGTGCATGGATAATTCGTGGTCGTGATACTAAAAAATATCCTCGGCCTCAGTAGCAGGTGGATGAGTTAATGATGTGGATTATTTATTGTCGAGTCTCAAATGATAAAGTTGATGAAAACCTTTTAAATCATAAAAGATAGTAGATTTTATATTTTACTTGACTCTTCTAATGGATTGTTTATTCCACGCGCAGCTTTTGATCTAAAACTTGTTGTTTATTATATTCTATCAATTGTTATATCGTTGAAGGCTAATGATAATTTATTCTCGCATTATCTTAGTCATAATATTTCATCGGGCTAGTTGAGCTCACCCTTTCTTTCACCGTTTCTTCGTGAAATGAGAACGTAGTCGGGACTAGCTGGGAACAGAGAGTGATGGTCCTAGATGTTTGCATTAGTAGTCCTCACTATTCTGTGTGAAATAGTGTGATAATAATAGTAATGAGGACTCCTTTTGAGTTTGTATACTCTCTAGTAAACAATATTTGTATTCAAACTCACAAATTTCATGTTGTATATTTAAGATTGTATTTACGGATCAATAATCGTGACAATGTGCAATAGGATGGCGATAATCCTCCTCAGTAAATAACAACACCGACCAAATGATGAATGATGGTACGCTTAGGAGCTTTTTAGAATTCATGCAACACTGCATTTAGAGAGACTCACTGCTCATAATGCAGAGGAAACAATGGCAACCCACGGTTGGTCACCGCTAAGCGCTTCAAGGAGCCGACCACCGGAATTTTTGGAAAGCCGTAACCACTTAAGGCGAGACATGGTTAAAGCATATCACCAAGATATTTGATGTCTTGGGATGCTCAGAGGAGCAAAAGGTTCCCTTTGCCACCTTTATGTTGCGTGAAGAGGCAGATTACTGGTGTGAACTTGTACCTAAGGAAGCTCGAATCTTCAAGGGTATGATTCTTGTTCTTTATCTTTTCGTTTAATTAATAATTGCGCATAAAGGATGATCCAGGTATATGGTTTGTAAAATTTTAAAACTTTGATTTTCCCCGATTCCGCTTATTTTTGTGCAATTTGATTGCGTTTATGAATATTACAAACCTAAGAATTATGACAAGAACTAGTGTAACGGTTATAAAGAACCTAGGGAATGTTAATATTATTTTGAATATATATAAGACATATTCGTTCTTTTGAGGCATTTCAATTGAATGTTTGTGTGAACTGTAGCACCGTGTAACACCATCTATCGGGTTGGAAGATACCCGAATTTGGGGGCGTCACAGGTTGGTATCAAAGCATTAGGTTATAAAACTTAAGGGGGGGATTTAAACCTTAAGTCATAACCTTAAGAAAAGTTAAAGAAATAAAAGATGGAAATTAACCCTATAAAAATGCATTATATATGTTATGTGTTTTTATTATTCTACTGACGTGTACTAATCAAACTTATTTGTGTTGTTGTAGATGTCAGGAGAAAATGGAATGTATAGAGACGTACAGGTAGTCAGTGAAGGATCGATTAATCAGATAGAGATCATACTGAACCCCATAGCTGCAGAGCCCGAAGTAGTAGTTGTTGAGTCTGGAGACTCAGAGAGCCTAGACTTAATGTCTGTGTTCGATGGCATGTTAGAAGAAGAGGTGGAGGTAGTGTCCTTCAACTCAGTAGCTATAGTAGCAGAGATGGCTCCGGGGGAGTCAATGATGTCATTGTTTGTGTCAGTATTGGATAAAAACATCCATTACTGTTAGGAGGTGAAGGAGCTAAAAGCAGAGCTCCAGGCTGTCTTGGAGGATAAGACAGACGTGGAGTCAATGTGGGAATAGGAACATTATGAGAGGATTTTGGCCAAGGACAAGGTCCATGAGCTGAAACAGGAGGTCTTTGAGCTCAAGGGGGAACTAAAGACCAAGAAACAGAAGATAGGGAGAATGTCCTATATTCATAGGAGTTCTCATGCGGACTTCCAACAGTAGGTAGCTGGCTATCCCATAGAGGCGAGGCAGCCACGCAGATACTATCACCGTGATATTATCGCTTTCTATTCTTGCCAAGGCAGATTTTGATAATGCCTTGAGGAAGATGTAATCTATTATTGGGTAGATTAGTTTAGATATGTAAATATTGTGTATCTAGTAGTGACGTAAAAACCTCTTTTGTATATCAAAGGGTAGTCTTTTGTAAATCCCAATTTTTGGAAAGCAATAGCGGGACAATAATGTAATCAGCTTAGGCTGTGTAATGTAACCGATGTAGTATTATACTATAAGAAATGAATCAATATAAGTCTTTTTCGGAATATGTTGAGTAATGAATGTTTAAGTTATTGTCTAATCTTGAATAATAACTAACTAACAGGAAATGAATAATAATGAAATGTGTTGTTTATCGTAACAGCAAAATGCTGCCAAGAAGAGCACAACGAAACCAAGGCGCTAATGTAAATCAACCGGAGGGAGGTCCGGTTAACCCTATGCAGGAGTTTGTTAATCTTTTAACAGCTGCGTTCAATAGAAATGGGGCTAACATCCCCGTAAATCCTGGAGTAGTACGAGCTACTACTTTTAAGGATTTCAAGAGTATGGGTCCGCCGGAGTTCAAAGGAACTATAGACCCAATAGAAGCCCAAATGTGGGTAAAAGAAATCGAGAAGGCATTTGTCATAACAAATGTCGACGAGGGTCAGAAGGTTGCCTTTGCAACCTACATGATGAAGGGAGAGGCCAACTTTTGGTGGGAGGCCAACCAGGCTAGGGCCGGGATCGAGAATCTAACGTGGGTAAGGTTCAAGGAGATATTCTTCGAGAACTAATTTCCTACAAGCATGCAGGGAATGATGGAGATGCGGTTTCTCGATTTAAAACAAGGGGACATGATGGTTCCCCAATACACTGCCAAGTTTAATGAACTGGCGAGGTTTGCTCCACACCAAGTGGACACTGAGGTTAGGAAAGCTCAACGGTTCAAGTAGGGCTTGAAACCCTGGATCTTTAACCGTATTTCTGTGTTCCAAAGTACTTCGTTTCGGACCATTTTAGAGAAGGCGATAATCGCCAAAGGTGGTAGCGAGGCTTTAAGCCAGTACCACAAAGACAAGAAGAATTAGGGGAAGGCCGATGAGGGATTAAAGATTGAAGGAGCCAGTGGGAATGGCGAGGGATAGAAGTGGAAAGTGTTTAACTCTGGGAATAACGGAGTAAAGCAAGGAGACTTGAAGAGGAGGATGGAGGCCTGCAAGAACTGTGAGAAGACTCACTTAGGAGTCTGTCTCAAGGGGAAGGCCATTTGCTATAACTGTGGGTATGAGGGGCACATTGCGCCTAACTGTCCAAGTCCGAAGAAGAACCACAGATGCTTTGTGTATAGGTTAACTGACCACATGGCAAAGAACTTCCCAAAGAAGGGGACGAACGGGAATAGGGGTGCTAATAGCGGTAAGTTAACTATTGGTGGTCCAGTGCAGTCGGGTAGGCCGATGGCCCGTACCTTTAATATGACAATCCAAGATGCGATGGCATCAGGGGACGTAGTCGTAGGTATTATTTCGATCAACGACCTAAATGCTTACATGCTGTTTGATTTGGGTCTTTTGTGATATCAAGGGATATGTATTTTCATTTATAGTAGTATGCTAGAAAAGAACGTGTATTGTAACCATTTGGCATATGAATATAAATGATCTTATTTCAGAAACGTGTTATAAACTTTTAGTTCTTTTCATTTGAGAAATGTCTAAATATGATAGTTAGATAATTAGATGAAAAAATTTGTGATGCAGAAAATGTCGCTCAAACGTAGAATAACTGTCCAAGAAGAGTCAATTATTGATGAGAGAGGACCAGTAGATCCTATACAAAGACTGGTAGATTTATTGGGAGAAGCTCTGAGGGGAAGAAACGTGTGACAACCCGAGAATTTAGAATATTTTTAAAATTTTAATTTATTGATTTAAGGTTCAATATTAGAACCTAAACAGAAAATTAGTGTATGCGTTTGATATTTTTAAGATAGAATTTTGAGGATTTTAAAATTACAAAGGATTTAGTGTGAATTATTCAGATTAAGTGTATACGTGTTTATGTTCGTGTATATGGTCATTTATGTATTTAGAATGTGGTTAAGATCAAGGGTTGACCGGATAAACGATATCTCAGTAATAAACCCTAAGTATATATTAAGAACGCCGACGTTGCTAAAAACCTAATGTCCGATAGAAACCCTGTAAACCTGCTTTTGAAACCCTAATGTCGGTTCTGGGAATCTGAAACCCTAATTCAAAAATTTAAAAACCCTAATCTGGGAATTAAACAGAGAATTATATTGCCCAAGTGCTATTAATTATTATATTAATTAGGGTAAAGCTTAATTATTTAGCAAACCCTAATTTTAAATTTTTAAACCCTAATTTCTGGATTTGAAACCCTAATTTATAAATAGGGAAAACATAAGGGTTAATTTAATACTTTTAATGTTAATTAGGAAACATTAATCCTAATTTTCAAGTTATAAGTAATTAGAAAACCCTAATCTAATTACAAAATCTAATTTCTAAATTAGAAAATTATTTTTTTCCTATTAGAAACCCTAATTTTGGGTTGTAAACCCTAATGACCAATTTTGGCCCTAATTGCTAAATTAGCAATTTTAATTAGGAATTATTAATCCTAATTAGCAAGATTTAAATTATGATTAGTAAATTTTAATATAACTAGAAAATTCTAATTATAATTTAGAAATATTAATATTCTATTTTGAAAATCGAAAGTCAGAAATGTTAGAAATTAATTACAAACCCTAAATAGTTCAAACCCTAAACCCTAACCCAAATCCTAAACCCTAAGGGTTTGGCTAATTAACAAAAATACCATTAAAATAAAAATCAAAATGTCCATAATACCCTTATTGAATAATTGAGGGTAACTTGCAATATTGCCAATATATGGAGTGGTTGAGCAACCTAGATCAGTCATGTGACTTATATCAAACACATGAGCCATCTAGAATTGCTAGATACATTACATACAATAATTATATAGATTAAATGAAAGAGAAAAACCACTTTTATTTTTCATTCTCTCCAACCATTTCTCTCTCTAAAAATTCGAGAATGGGGAATGTGAGAGAGTGTTAAGATAAGCCAAGAACACTTCATTGCTAGCCTAGAACAGATCACGGTCAGATTCCAAGTTCCAAGCTAGAAAGGTATAAACCTTCAAAATTCGACATCTTTAGATTTTATGTTAAATGATATGTTTTGTTGTTTAGATGTGTTAGAAGGTGTCTATAAGTGATCTGGGTTGTTGGATCATGGATCCATAACATCTAGAGGCACGAAAATCAAGTTTTCAAAACTGACCAAGAACCCTAATTTTAAGGCCTGACAATCAAATGTCAGGGCCTCTAGATCCGTGTGTGTTAGTCGTTTTTTGTGTTTTATGTTTTGGATCTATTCTATGCCATGTGGACTACCATTTGGAACTGGAACCATGGACATATCATTTCTAGATCGCTAGATATAGGTAGTCAAACTACGTTTACCGTTCACGAAAACTGGGTTCTGGCAGCCAAGAAACCCAGAACCGGTCCGACACGATTTTGCAAGCCTATGATCTTGCTATATATTAGTGTTTTGGCTATTTTGTTGTTTAACCCTTGTAGCCTGACATGAGGAGTACATACTCAAACCTTTAGATAGCCTAGATCAGTAACAGAATCATAGCAATTCCTGGTCAAACAAGCGTTGACCATCACACCGGATGAAGATTCTGGGCAACCCAAAAATCTTCAAAGGCAGTTCTTACCACGCACTTTGACCAGCCTTGATCTGACATTTGTGTTGTTGTTATGATGATCTGTTGTTATATAAATGAAGCCTGACATCTCCACTACAGGATGCATCCATTACTTTACACAAACAAAACCCAGAACTCAAGTTGTAAGGATCGAGATATAGTACCATCGTCTGTTCTTCATTTTCTGGAAAACCCAAAAATGAAGAACAAATGCGTTATCGATTTTTGGTTGCTTAGATATCTCTGTGATTATATGTTTTGGTCATGATCGTTGCTTATATTTGTAGTATTACATTTGGTCTACACCATCAAAGTAATTACCAGCCCAGAAACCATATAACTTTGAATCAAATGTTGGTCAAACCTACCTAGTTGTTTCTTGACATGCATCAAGGCGCTCAAGAACAAGTTAAGAACACTATATATGCACAGTGTCAGCCATAATAGGGCCCTTTAGTGACAATTATTTCCAGAAAATAGATTAATTAATTAAATAAATCGAATTAAATTGTTTTTAATTATTAAAAATACATAATAAATTATGAAAAATTATTTTAAAGCCTAAAAAATAGTTTTTAATTATTTTGAGTATATTTCATAAATATTTAATATTTTTGGAATATAAATGGTATTCTTACATCCGTATTATCTTTTGGTTCTTATCCCCCAATTCTTTACGAAGCTCATCGACATCATTCTTAAACTCCGTCGCCTTATTTTTCATGAACACTTTCTCATCATGTTCTTTCTTGAAATCTACTTCTGCAGATTCCTTAGCTTTATGGAGATTACCAATCTCCTCCCTCTGGTTCTGCACAATAGTTCGCAGTTGTATATTTTGGTCAAGCACTGCCAGATACAATGCTCTCATTGCCTCTGGAGGTGTTGGCTCTAGTGCAGGTACCACCGTATTAAACGATGCTACCTCCATCTCCTCATCCACATCGACCAACATATCCCTAAACATGAAGCTATCGATGGACATCTACAATAACACATAACATGTTGATTAGTACATAATACATATTAGTATAAACATAAATCACCTTTAATTTATTTAGGGTTAATTTCTATCTTTTAAATATTTCGGTACTGAGTTTCCTCAATACTTAATTAACTCATTCTACTAGAGTTCATTCGCTTCTACTTCTCATCTACTAACGAGGTTATTAGCCTAAGGTTTTCCCCCCCTTAAGTTTTATAACCTAATGCTTTAATACCAACCTCTGATGCCCCAAAATCTGGGTATCTTCCAACCCGATAGATGGTGCTACACGATACTCCACACTATACATTCATTTTATTGAAACAACATCAAAATGGTTGTATTTACTACATTCTTATTACAATGGTAATAAATCCTTTCCCAGGTTCTGTTAACCAATACATTCTTTACTTACCATAATATAATTCATACAAACATCCTAGTCTATTACATGATAAACTAATTATTTATCTTTTCCTTGCCTTTATCTTTACTAGAACTCTCGGTTCGCTCGACCTTAGCTGCAATCATATAATTCAAGCAAGAAGTGAGCATAACTAGCTCAGCAAGTCCAACAACATATTATATAAATACCACATCGAGAATCATACGATTTTTCTTCAATAACTGAACAAGTAGTTACGAAGTACTATGAAACATTTAATAGCACTTCTCATCTCATAAAACAATTTCAAAGTACATATAGTGACTTAGAAATTCTGAGTAGGTCAAAAGACCATGAACATTCTATTTCATTTCCATTCATAAAAAGGATAACCCGGCACTAAAAGTACGTAAGTCCGACATATCTTATGTGCACATCTAGGTGATTAACCTATAGTACTCTATGTTGATCAACATTCATCCGTTTAACGTATTCACGTTTAAGTTTTGGTAACCTCTCGTGCCCATCGAATAATCGATGTAAAAGACATTTGTTTTTCATACTCAGTCTTACCTTGAATCCGTACCAAACAATTGGCATAAGATAGCTTTAACAATTATATACTAAAAGATTTATAAATAAATCCATCAACTCTTCAAGATTAGTCTAGCCGAGTTATGTGACGCCCCCAAAATAGGTATACAACACCTGTAATAACCGTGAATTTTAAGTCACTATATATGTATGTACATTATTGATGTTTAAAACTTTGTGTCATACAGTGATTTAATATTTGACAACATATGTGAAGTGGTGCATGGGTCAATTAACATGTATGCTATAGTTATGGATATATACATTTATAGATTTCATTAAAAATAAAAGCTTCGTAACCTAATTATACATTAGGTGAGACAATTAAATAACCTAAGGGTTATGGTGATAATGAGAGGTTAGTATTTAATATGTATACTAACTTAAGTGGATAATCTTATTATTTCAAGTGACTATAAATTTTAAACCTAATTCTTGCGAACCTAATTAGGTTATGAGCTAAAGTCACATGTATAGGTAATTAAATTTCATAAGATTAGGAATGGAAACCCTAAATAATCAAATTGGGTAACATATATTAAAATTGTTAGACTATGTTTATTACATGGCCCAAAACAATTAAAGGAGAAGCCTAAAAGAAATAAAATGCAAACCAATACTTAGCCCACTTAATTAAGGGTATTGTAGACATTTGATTAATCAAAATTGGGCATTAAAAATAAAAGCAAAATGAGGATTTGGAGAGCTTAGGGCTGGCCCCCTTGTGTCTATATAAGGCAAATTTATTTGCTAACCCACTTTCCTTAAATAGCTAATGACCTTACTTTTCTTAATTTCTTACACAAAATACAATGTTGTCTACACCTCATTGGTGGGAAATCTCACTAAGCATACTTAAGAACTAGATAAGGGGTTTTGTCTAATGGACAAGAAAGGTATTGGGGATAATAGCTAGATACACCAAGTGTATCTATATTTTTGCAAGTATCCTTTTATTTCATTTTTTTCATTTCATTTCTTCTCTCATTCTTCCTCTTATAATTTTCTCCCAAGCTAACAACTTCAAGAGAGAGAAAAGGGAGAGAGGTTCGGCCATATATATAGAGAGAAAGGAGTGCTAGTTTGTTCATGCATCCTAAGTTAATCACTTGCTTTGATAAATTAAGGAAGGTTGCCATTAAATCAAGGTATAACCTAACCTTCATCTTCTTCTTCTACTTAGTTTTTTTTAGCTTGAGTTTTGTTGGGGTTATGAATAAATACTCAAGATACCGTAGTCCTATATATCATCATGTATGGAACTAAGTATCTTGATTATTAGATCAAAGGTTTAGAGGAAGAATATGAGCATATGTTCTCCAATGATGAAAACTCTTGTTTTCAACCACTAAATCTTGTGTAACTCAAGTTTTATAACTTAGATTTGTGATCCGTCGAAGGGGGGGTGCTAGATACATCAGTTATCTAGTAAACCCAAGTGATAGAACACAAATATAGCAAGTTTTGAAACCTTTCGGGTTGTTTTTCCCAAAAGAGTCCACTTGGAATGTTAAGGGTTCAAAAACCCTAAAATAGCTTATGTCCCGTTTTTCTTGGGACTGTTTCCGACAGTTTCATATCTTTTAAAAATCGACTAAAAGATAAAATGCACCCCAAACTTTACATCTTATTTACCTGTGCACCCAAACTTAAAAAGGTGTCTAAGTACACCCTATACTTAATTATGCGTGACAAAAAACACACTTTTACCAATTAGCCGGTCAAAAGTGACCGGTTGTGACCCACGTGTGGATATGAAAGGGTATGTAAGTCTTTTCCATATCTTCTTCTACTACCAGCAGATAGATTAACAAGCCAGTCATTCAGTTGCCCCATTCGTGCAAGCTCGATTTGGGAAGTAAATCCAAGAAACTCGAGCAAGAAAATCAAGGGAAATTAGGGCTCATGGATCGTAATTGCTGGTGCATGAAGAAATCAGTGATGAAGACGGCTTGGAGAAGCTCAAACAATGCCGGTAGAAGATTCCTTGGTTGTCCAGATTGGGGTTTAGCTGGGCATGGTGGTTGTAATTTCTTCTTCTGGGTTGATCCTCCAATGTGTGAGCGTTCTAGGGAAGTAATACCTGGATTAATTAGAAGATTAGAGAATTTGGATGCTCAAATCAAAGCTGTGGAAGATGAACTGAAGGAGTGCAGAATTAGGCAAGGTTTGCAAAGGTTCTTTTGCTTGCAACTTGGGCTGTGATTTTCTATTTCATGTTCAACTCAACAAAGACTGAAATTCCCCACAAGTAATTTTCTAGGCAATGTATTGGTAGTACTCTGGGATTGTAATTTCTATATCATGCTCTAGGTAGTAATGTTGAAATCATGTATGTATTGGTTGTAGAGAGGGAAGTTTTTGGTTGTAATTCATGGGCAATTTAGATGAATGAAGATGGTGTAAGATTTAAATTATGTGTTTGTGCATGTGTGAATGAAGATGTTGTGATACAGTGGTGTGCTAGTTGACAGTAAAATCCATGGTTGATGTGCAAAATGGCTTTTAAATTGGTATGGTGTGCAAATTAAGATATCTATTGCAAATCACTTGCACACCAACCATGTAAGCTTTAACTCATGTATGTTTGAATGAAGATGGTGTGCTAGTTGGTTGACAGTAAAATGGTGTTGCACTTATGATATCTGCTGCAGCAAGTATGCACTAACCAAAACCATAGAACCTTTATGTCATTCAGTGAACAAAAAAATAGAGGCAAAATGAATAAACCACACAAGCATATGAACAAAAAATAGAGGCCATTCAATTATGTAACCAAAAAACAGAGGCCATTCATTTAAGTACTTAATTGTCAGTACATTTCCCAAAGAGTTGTAATTCAAAACATAAGTTGCAAACTATGTAACCAATTCCATGTCTAAGCATCATATACATCAAAAGCAATAGGCCCAAAAAAGCATCATATACATCAAAAAGCAACAAAAAGATGCCAAAAATTCCCATCCCAACACTATGAATCTGCAGCAGGCCCTCCACTGTCATGTTTCCTAAACTGGATCTTTTCTCTTTTGGATCTTGCTGTAGCTAACAGGTCTCTTAATGTTGTAACATGTTTCCCCTTCCATGTGTAGTCTTTGGGCAGTAGACCCTCACCTGACACCTTGCTTTGACATACTATAGAATGTATTCCCCCTTGCCACTGTTTAGAACCTCCTCCACCTTGCTCTTGTGTAGAATCTTGTGTTAGAGCCTCTTGTGTTGGAGCTTCATGTGTAGACCCTTGTGTTGGAGCCTCTGGTGTTGGAGCCTTCCTGCTCCTCTTAGCTCCTGGCTTCTTGTTGAGTTTCTGAAAATAGACAAACAGAATTGTATGAAACTCAACATACTATAGAATGAAACTGAAAATAGAAATAGAAATCTGGACTTACACAAACCACATCTCAATGATGTTCCTTTCCTCTTCAAACTTGTACTTGTTGGACTTGATTCTGGAATGTCATTACCTTTCCTCCTAACAACTTTAGGCCTGCCTACAGGAGTATGTTTAACTGGTGGCAAAGGTGGCTCAACACCAGTTGGATCCCACTCAGATATGTGCCTTACAGGCTCAATGTTGTGACTGTAAACCTTTAGATACATCTCCTTAGTTAAACAGTCATGTACATATGCATATAGATCCTGGCCTATTTTGTTAATGCATGACATAGCATGAGCACAAGGTATTCCACACAAGTCCCACCTCCTACAAGAACATGTTCTATTCCCCAAATCCACCACAAATGAATAACCCCAAAGAAATTATAGTAACACCGTAAACCTACCACCACCACTTCGACCACAAATGGCGGTCCACCCCCCCGATCGAACTTTCCATTTTTCTAATTTTTTTAGCTATTCTAGGGCACACAACACCATTATGTTTCACCATCATTTCCCTCCTTTTAACAATCCTATTCATGCAATATAGTCTAAGTCCTTCTAGACACCCTATTATTGGTTTGACTCTAGACTTAAGAATTTTGCTATTAAATACCTCACAATGGTTATTGACATACATATAACTTTTGCATATGGTCTGAAAATGAGACCTACTCCACTGAGCAAGTGACTTAGGAGCTAGCCATTCATATGCACTCTTATCTTGTCTTTTTAGCACTTCCATTGCCCTTCGAAATACATAAGGATTTGTGGCTTTAGCAGCATTCCACAATAACTTTCTTAATCCAGAACCTTTGTGTTTTTGCCAAAAAGTTCATGTACAAATGCATTACACAATGTCTGTGTTCAGCAGCAGGGACCACATCTTCTAAAGCATTAATCAAACCCTGGAGACAAAGGAAGGTAAGTAATCAGAAAGATACTATTGGGTGTAATAATTGAATGAAAAACCAAAAGCTATTTTTACCTTTTGCTTATCTGAAATGAATGTCCAGCCTCCATCATTTGCAACACCAATAACTTCCACCAGCAAGTTCATAAACCACACCCAAGACTGAGTGTTCTCAGATTCAACAATGGCCCATGAATCGGCACATCCCATTGTTAGGGTCAACACCAATCGCAATCAATAATCGATTTCATACGGTCCTTTGAGAAAGCATCCATCAAGCCCTACCAGTGGTCTACACCCCAATTTGAATCCTTCTTTTAGTGGTTGGAGACAAACATAAAACCTCAAAAATCTGCCCAAGTCTTGTCCCCTGCCTCGGTTCTCGCTTCTCTTTAAAATACAAGTACTACTGTGCATGGCTCTTCCGAGCTCTGCAAAGATAGTCCAAGACCAGCCTATACTCCTCCTCAAAGACTCCCTTCAATGTTTTTCATTGCTCTCTTCTTAGCTCTGTATGCTAGGCTCCTTGATACCCCAATATCCAAATCAAGAACCACTTTATTATGAAACTAATCTAATCCCCATGTAGGATTCATTCAAGATCATCTTCATATTTTTGGCAATGTATTCGCGATTTATACAATAATTATCCCATTCTCTCGCAACAAGTATGCACTTTCTATAACCTAGTTATTTTAAATGTATGCTCTCTTTGCACCTTTTTAAAGATAAATGTACCATGTACATGGCTCCACACACCTTACTTGGATCTTATTTGACAGTGTTTTTCTTGAAATAAATCTTCCTTCCTTGTTTGATGCCATGACTTCCGATTGTCGCCTCACTTCAAAGGACATTGTTAAATGTCATTCCCAACTCAAACTCAAGATCCTCTCATGACACCTTCCCTAAATTCTCGCTTCATACTCTTCATGTAAGTCATGTATTTCAGATCAAATTCATCTCTTCTAGGCATCCTTTCCACATCAAATTCATCATAGTTAGAGGATGAAAATCTTTGTTCATGTGGTTCTTCTTGTTTACTGGTTTTTAAGTTTGTTTTTCTTTTGCCTTTCCTCGCTCTTGCACCCTTCCTTCCCTTTGTTTTCCCTTCCTTTGTCCCTTGCCTTCACCTTCAGTTGCCCCACCCTCGGTTGCCCCAAAGATCGATTCACCACCACCGATCACCCTCCCCGCCTATCATTATCATCCTCATCTAAGTCATAATCCTCTTCATCCTCGTAAGACTCTTCCCGTAACTATCCACATAATCTTCATCAATTTCTTTCATAATCCAAGTCAATTGATGCTCCAATAGGTCTAATCACCTCCAAATATATTTCAATTAGCCTACTAGCAGGGATAAGCATACACATTGTCATAACATCATCATCATTTTCTAACTCCCATAATCCCTTATCCATACTAGTTGCAGGTGTCTTGTACTGGAACTTCAAGTGTCCAACTTTATATCCCAACTGCTTGCCCATTTCGGCTATATCAAGTAAAGAGATGTAATCAGGATGACAGAAATCAAAATAGTTGAATGTACCTTCCACCCACCATGCTATGTGGGCTATCTTCAAAGTGTCCACCATGGAAAATTTTGATCAAAAAATTCTTTATTGCGACAACCACAAACACAAAGGACCACTACCAAATAATGTGTACCCACTACCCACTATCGGGAACACTACCCATAATCGGGAGAACAAAGCATAAAAAGGACCACTACAAAACAAATACTACAAAAAGCAACAATCCTATTCAAACTACTACATAACACAATAAACAAAGAAAAGGAAGTCACTAAACTACAAAAAGTACACACTAAAAAATACCAGACCGAATCGACCAAATCGAGAATCACTTACTGTATTCTGGGACTCCCTTCTCTCCATAAACGTCATTGTCGACCGAATCCCTCAAGAATTGAGAATCCCCCATCTTTTCCTTCACGAATCGTGAACCCTAAGCAAATCTATTTGGGGATTTTGGTCTGATAACCAACATAAGTACATAATTGGTGTCAAAATACCTTCTTAAGTCTTAATTATGCATATTACCAATATTACCCCCTCTGTAATAAACAGACAAACCTTAGCCGGTCACAACCGGTCACTTTTGACCGGCTAATTGGTAAAAGTGTGCTTTTTGTCACGCATAATTAAGTATTGGGTGTACTTAAACACCTTTTTAAGTTTAGGGTGCACAGGTAAATAAGATGTAAAGTTTGGGGTGCATTTTGTCTTTTAGTCTTTAAAAATCTGGGAAAAATCACAGAGGTACCTTGAGAAGTTATCTACATGTGGGAAAAAGAACGTACAGGTTTCGAGTTATAGATTGTGCGTAATGACTATTTTCGTAAAGGACTCCTAAATATTTACCTTCGAATATCTCACTGTGTATACACTGGAAAAATCCGAAATGTTTACAGTAGGTTCATATATAGTAGGAGAGCATAACTTGAAAATTTCAGAGTTTTCTGAGCAAAACTTAATTTATGAAAAATGAAGCAAGATTCGAGTGTTTTGGGAACTTTAAAAATAGTAGATCATTTTCTAAAATTCTAGAAAACTTTGGGGATCCTTGTGGGTTCATATTCTGTCAAAATCAAGAAGATGAGAATTTTTGGAATCGGTTTGCTATTTTTCCTAAAAATGATTAAGTTATGAATAAAAGGAAATAAATAGTTAAATGATGTCTTTAATAAGAAAAATGTGATTTTTATGCTTGAATACTCATAATATATCATATCATGACTATCTTAGAGCACTTTGGTAATTTATGATAAAAAAATATTATTTATGACCTTTTATGGATATTAAATAAGAGGTTTAATAAAGGGTGAACAATTAGAATAAATTGTTTATTAATCCAATAAATTATTAAAATATTATTCGATATTAATAATATTAGAATATGATATTGATAAGTAAATAAAAATATTAAGATTAAATTTTCTTTAAAATATTATTAAATGGTTAATAATATTTTATTTAAGCATCGATAAATGGTTAAAGTATTATTAAATGATTAATAATATTAATAATAGAATAAGATATTATTAAATAATTAATAATATTAGTAAATGAATTACATATTAGTAAATGAATAAAATATTATTAAATAATTAATAATATTAGTAAATAAATAAAATATTAGTAAATGATTAAAAGTATTATTAAATGATTAATGATACTAAAGCATTTATTAAGATAATAATATTAATGCATAATTAAAATATTATTAAGAGGATTAATAATATTAGTAAGGTATTAAAATATTATTAAGATGTTAATAATATTAGTAAGCGAATGAAAGTATTATTAGGAACTAATAATACTGAGGTGAATTAAATATTATCAAGATTAATAATATTAAGTTGTTATTTAATAGTAACATTATCAAGACAGGATAATGTTTATAAGAACTAAATGTAATGTATAATATTTATGTGATTACATAATCTAATGTTATACTATGACTAATTGAAAGATTAACTATAGGTCTCTCAAAGGAAGATAATTTAACTGCATAGTGGATATAAATTAATTGTGTAGCCGTAATCTACAGACGAGGCAAGTTTCCTAACTCAAACTCGAGTTATTATTTTCAAAGCATGTTAGTAAATAATTATTGATGATTATTCACATCTATATTGATTATTGAAATTCGTACCTTGTGCAATTGAATTCCTGTTCTATTATTATTGAACTGTGAATTAAATTAAAGTTCTTTCATTCATTAACTGTTTATGAGATAGATCTATGCTAATTGTTTCAGCTAGATCAAGCATGTTTAAATTTGTTAAATCAAATGTATTTTAAAAAGTCGTTTTATTAAATTGATATGATAAGAACTCTTGAATCGAGAAAAGGACGAATTTGATTAAGGCATGATATCAATGCCGATTATTAAGTGTTTATGCATAAATCACGAGGTATGAAAGGCCGATCCTTGAATACCAAAACTTATTAAGAGGTCCAGCTTTAAATAATCGAGAGCACCTTGGCAAATGTTCATGGTTATTTCAAAACCACTCAGTACATGTTATTCAATTATTCGAATATTCAATTGTTGATTATTAATTCATGTTCCCTCACGAACTTATACTATTGTTGAACATTGAATGCAAAATTTCTTTCGAAGTCATGATATATCTCCCTTGTATATAAACTTGCTAAGCAAATTAGTTGTTTACCCTTGCTATATCATGACATCTATTTCAGCTAAGCCCGAAGGATCCAACACGAAAGACAAGGGCAATGGCAAGATCTAGGAGTAGCTTAGAATGAATGTTAATTTAATTATTATCTGATGGAATTTCTTATAAACCTTTTGTAATATGAATGGTGTGTTTAAAGTTAAGGTTATGAAAACCTTGGGACCATGTTATGAGACTTTATTATAATGAACAATGTATGTTTATTATTCTGTTATAGTTATAGAATGCTTGTGATGATGCTAGATCGTGAGCACCGAATCTGAGGTTAGAAAACCTAGATTTGGGGGGCGTCACATGTTGGTATCAAAGTCGTAGGTTATAAACATTAGGAATACGAAACCTAGGTTATAACCTTAGTAGAAAACTCTTATAGAGTATGCTAGGAGATGGATTATGGAAATACATCGAGTATGTGTTGTACTTAATAAAATATTATTTCATTTTATCAATGAATATATTTTATTGTGGTACTGATGTTGTTTTGATTGTTTATTGTGGTCATAGGATGGCTGACGAGAGTCAAGATAGCTATTCAGTGAACCAAGAGTCGAGGGACTCTAGTGAGGAGTCCATGGAGCATGATCTGATAGGAGACTTATTGGCGAGGAACGTCGAGCTAGAGGTTAGGGCTGAGCGAGTGGAGGCGCAAACCACACCTCCGATTTCGAGCAAAGAAGACAAGGACACTGCTTACTGTGCACAAAGCTAAGGTAGCCGAGTTGCGAAGGAGGTTGGAGCAGAGAGAGCTACAGCTAGGACAGTTGAGAGATGAGGTGGAAGCTAAAGATGTGAGGATATATACGTTAGAGCAAGCTTTAGACATCGCCTTTATGAAGTTCGACGCTGAGTGGATGGAGTTGCCCTTCAGCAGTGAAAGCAGGCATTGATTTGCATTCATGTTCGATATAGTCCCACTTTTTTGTTCTAATAGGGACTGTTTAGTTGTTGTAAATCCTTATGCCTTGCTGTATGCATAGGATGGCAGTTAGACCCCAACTTTTATTTTAATAGAGGGGTAGATGGTAGTGAATCCTCACTTTTTGTCCATTAGAGGATAGTTGGTGGTGGGCAGTTTATGCCTTGAGCGTTTATAGAAGTATGCCAGATGTTTAGTCAGTCTGTATTAAAACAGTGTTATATGAATATAAATGCATTATTATTATGATATGTGTTGGAAAAATTTAAATAGTAAATTGTCTATTTAATGTTATGTGAATCCAGTAGACTGGATTGGATTTTTTTTTTAAACAAACTTAACCCACTAATCAGGGAGAAAGCCTTCCAAATCTTGGTAATTTAAAACTCTCACATAATGATCATCTGATTGTTTGAATACAGTAGCGTATTGCATGCTAAGTACTTATATGATAATAAAACCCGAGTAACGTGTTAGAATTTCATTTAACTAGGTAATGCCGCCTGCATGTGTACTAAGGAATCCAAGAGATCAAGAGTTAGCTTAATAATGCAACGAGCTCAACCAAACCCAATGCAAGACTTTGTCAACATGATGATCAAAGCTATGAGGAATCAAGCTCAACTCATGGAAATCAAAGTGAAAACCAATTAGCCAACTTTAAGGACTTCAAGGCAATAGGACCACCGAGTTTAGAGGAACAATGCACCTGATAGAGGCCCGCAGACGTGATGAAGGAGATTGAGAAGGCCTTCATTATTGCTAGAGAAAGTAAGAAGAACAAAAAAATAATTTTTGCTACCTACTTAATGAAGGGTGATGCTAACTATTGGTGGGAGGCCAACCAGAACAAAGTCGGGACTGGAATTGTGACTTGGGAAGCGTTCAAGAAGTTGTTCTTTGAGAACTACTTCCTTGAGAGTACACAAGAGAGAATGGAGATCAAGTTTTTGGAATTGAAATAGGAGAATATTTCAGTGTCAGAGTACGCTGCAAAGTTTAATGAATTGGCCAGATTCGCTCCACATCAGGTAGACACGGAGGTGAGGAAAGCAAGAAGGTTCGAAGATGGACTAGAGCTGTGGAGTTACAGTAAGGTAGCGGTTTTACAAATCACGTCATTCTCAACTTTGTTGGAGAAAACTCTCATAGCGGAAGGTGGAAGCGAAGCGGTCTCAAAGTACAACCTGAGAAGAACAAGAAGAAAGTAGAAGGTGGGAATCGTAATGTTAGCAAAGGTATGAAGAACAACAAGAAGCGTAAATGGAGCAAGGGGGGGTAGTAATTTAGAGATTCAAAGAAGGAAGTGTGCAACAAAAGAAGTCAAGATGGAAATCAGGAAAGGGTCACTTTCGGAGAGTGCTTGAAAGGAAAAACGGTATGTTATACCAGGACAAGAAGGGCATACCTCACCCAATTGTTCTAAGGTGAAGAAGGTAGGTTGTTTTAACTCAGGTGAATTGGGACATCGAATCAAGGATTGCCCAAAAGAAGAAAAGCACACGGATGGCAAAAAACGAAAATAGGGGGCAATAACACTAGGACAACTAGTGGAGGACCAAATTTCAAATGCAAATAAGCCGACAAATGAGGACATTCAATATGATAAAGGCAAGATGCCGTGGCATCCAGGAGGTGGTGTCGTATAATTCCAATCAACGATATAAATGCCTATGTGTTATTCGATTCGGAGCTTCATGTTCTTTTGTATCCGATGAATTTGCTCAAAGATTAAGTTTACCTCGTGAACTATTAGAACACCCAATGAATGTAGAAGTAGCAAACAAAGAAATTATCCTCAGAGACTACATACATAGGAACCACAGTCGATGTAAGAGGGTTTAAGCTTAACGTGGATTTGATACCAATTCATCTTGAGAGTTTGATGTAATCCTGGATGGATTGGTTATCAAGTCACAAAGCTGGCCATCGACTATAAGAAAAGTTTGCGTACACCTAAAGACTCCGAATAAGTCAAGGTGGTATTTCATGGCAGTAAATCGTCGAGACAATCCTGTTGTCTAACGATGATGCAAGCAAAGAAGTTGCTTAGGAAAGGTTGTATAGGTTATTTGGCTCACGTTGTGGATACCCGCAGAGTCGAGGGTGAACTAGGTCAGATACCTATGGTAAGGGAATTCGTTGACGTCTTCCCAGATGAGATTCCCAGATTTCCACCAAATAGAGAGAGAGTTTGTTATCGATTTGGCAGCAGGGACATCATCGGTATACAAAGCGTCGTATCGTATCGCTCCGGTAGAAATGAAGGAACTGATGATTCCACTACAAGAATTGTTAGATAAGGGATACATTCGACCGAGCGTATCACCGTGGGGAGCACCAGTCTTATTCCTAAAGAAGAAGGATGGGTCATTAAGGCTTTATATCGACTACCGGGAGTTAAACAAGGTCACCGTTAAGAACAAGTACCCGTTTCCCAGGATCGACGATTTGTTTGATCAGTTGAAGGGGGTGAAATATTTTTCAAAAATCTACTTGAGGATCGGTTATCACCAACTGAAGGTGAGGCAGGAAGATGTTCCAAAGATGGTATTCAGAACTCGGTATGGACACTTTGAGTTTCTGGTAATGTCTTTTGGGTTAACGAATGCACCAACAACATTCATGGACTTGATGAATAGGGTGTTTAAACAGTATTTGGATAAGTTTGTTGTCGTGTTCATCGAGGACATTCTCGTATATTCAGAGATGAGGAAGAACACGCCAACATCTAAGGATAGTGTTGGAGACGCGGGATGGAGAAGTTGTATGCAAATTTCTCCAAGTGTGAGTTTTGGTTGCGAGAGTGCGCTGGGTCACGCTATCGACAAGGATGGTGTTTTAGTGGATCCAAAGAAAGGTAGAAGCGGTTATCAATCGGGAACAACCAAAGACGCCTTGATGTAAAATTAGGAGTTTCTTGGGATTAAGCAGGATACTATCGGAGATTCATCCAAGATTTTTCAAAGATAGCATCACCGCCGACCAACCTTACCGTAAAGACAAAGAAGTTCGCTTCGACGGAGAAATGTGAAGAGAGTTTCATGGAATTGAAGAAGAGGCTCAATCAGCACCAGTTGACTTTACCGCACAACACGGAAGATTTGTAATGTATAGTGATGCGTCACACAAGGGTCTTGGCGTCAGTAATCGATGCAAAGATGGCAAGGTCATCACAGACGCTTCACGTCACCAAGGACTATAAAAAAGGTTATCCGACTCATGACCTCGAATTAGCAAAGCAGAGTTTTTACCTTGAAAGATTTGGAGGCACTATTTGTATGGCGAGAAGTGTGAGATATATACGATCACAAGAGTCTGAAGTATATCTTCACGTAAAAAGAGATAAATATGAGGCAAATACCGATGTCTAGAATTGATCAAGGATTATGATTGTGAGATTCTGTACCATCCAGGAAAAGCAAATGTAGTGGCGTATGCCCCGAGCGTAAAAAAAGGCGAGAGAAGTTACTGAAGTTGACCATTCAAGAGGAATTGGTGAAAGATTTCAAACGACTTGACTTAGAGGTTAAGTATCCGATGGAGACCAACGAGAAATTATTTACAGTGACAGCGAGCCCGACTCTATTAAATAAGGTTAAATAGGCTCAAGAGAAGGACGAAGATTGCGACAATATCAAGAAGCGGTTAGCTGAAGGGGATGAATTCAAATACAAGATTGATGGCACCGGACTGTTGAGATTCGAAGGACGAATTTGGGTACCGCTTGTACCAGAACTAAGAGAAGATATTTTGCAAGAAGCGCACAGTACGAGGTACTCGATACACCCAGGAAGCACAAAAATGTATCGAGATTTGCGTCAACACTTTTGGTGGCCAAACATGAAGAGAGAGGTTGCAGGATGCGTCAGTAGATGTCTAACTTGTCAGAGAGTCAAGGTAGAGCATCAACGACCGAGTGGATTACTACAGACTTTAGAGATTCCAGAGTGGAAGTGGGAGCACATCACGATGGATTTTGTGGTGGGACTTCCAGCAATGCAAAAAGGACACGACGCTATATGGGTGATTGTAGATCGTCTTACGAAGGTGGCTCACTTCTTGCCGATCAAGATCAGCTATAGTTTGACCAAATTAAGCCAAATTGTATATCAAAGAAATTATCTCGAGACATGGCGTATCAAAGATCTATTGTGTCTGATAGGATCCGCGATTCACATCAAACTTCCGGAAGAGTCTTCAGAAAGAATGGGGACGAACTACTACGGATGAGCACCGCGTATCATCCGCAGACCGATGGGCAAAGTGAGAGAACGATTCAAACACTTGAAGACATGCTCAGAGTTTGTGAGATGGACTTCAAGGGTAGCTGGGAGGATCATCTTCCATTAGTATAGTTCGCATACAATAATAGCTATCACGCCAGCATCAGAATGTCACCGTACGAAGCACTGTATGGAAGGAAATGTAGAACGCCCTTATGCTGGGATGAAGTTGGTGAACGTCGACTGTTGGGACCAGAACTGGTGCAGCAGACTATAAAGATCATCAAGGTGATAAGAGCCCGACTGGTAGCAGCTCAAGATCTCCAGAAGAAGTATGCAGTCTTACATCGCCAAAAGAGAGATTTTGAGGTGGGAAGCCATGAATTTTTGAAAGTACCTCCCTGGAAAGGGAAGATAAGGTTTGGAAAGAAAGGCAAACTGAGTCCGAGATTTATTGGACCTTTCGAGATCTTGAGGAAGATAAAGCGGCGGCGACGAGGTAGTAGCTCTACCTTCTGAACTTGAACATATTCATAATGTGTTTCATGTGTCAGTGCTACGACCATACAAGCCTGATTACAAGCACGTGATATCGTACGAGCCAATTCAGGTTGAAAAGGATTTGTCGTACGAAGAAATTCCAGTTGAAATTTTGGATAGAAAAGAACAGAAATTGCGAAATAAGGTTATACATTCTGTAAAGGTTCTTTGGAGGAACCACAATGTTGAAGAAGCTATGTGGGAACTCGAAGAAAGGATGAAGGAAAATTATCCACATCTTTTTGAGTAACCCTATATGTAATTCTGGGGGCAGAATTCTTATAAGGGGGGGAGGATGTAATAACCGTGAATTTTAAGTCACTATATATGTATATACAATATTGATGTTTAAAACTTTGTGTCATACAGTGATTTAATATGTGACAACATATGTGAAGTGGTGCATGGGTCAATTAACATGTATGCTATAATTATGGATATATACATTTATAAATTTCATTAAAAATGAAAGCTTCGTAACCTAATTATACATTAGGTGAGACAATTAAATAACCTAAGGGTTATGGTGATAATGAGAGGTTAGTATTTAATAGGTATACTAACTTAAGTGGATAATCTTATTATTTCACGTGATTATAAATTTTAAACCTAATTCTTGTGAACCTAATTAGGTTATGAGCTAAAGTCACATGTATAGGTAATTAAATTTCATAAGATTAGGAATGGAAACCCTAAATAATCAAATTGGGTAACATATATTAAAATTGTTAGACTATATTTATTACATAGCCCAAAACAATTAAAGGAGAAGCCCAAAAGAAATAAAATGCAAACCAATACTTAGCCCACTTGATTAAGGGTATTGTAGACATTTGATTAATCAAAATTGGGCATTAAAAATAAAAGAAAATGAGGATTTGGAGAGCTTAGGGCTAGAGGAATATATAAAGGCAAATTTATTTGCTAACCCATTTCCTTAAATAATGTCCACTTTTCTTAATTTCTTACACAAAGTACAATGTTGTCTACACCTCATTGGTGGGAAATCTCACTAAGCATACTTAAGAACAAGATAAGGGGTTTTGTCCAATGGAAAAGAAAGGTGTGGGGGATAATAGCTAGATACACTAAGTGTATTTATATTTTTGCAAGTATCCTTTTATTTCATTTTTTTCATTTCATTTCTTCTCTAATTCTTCCTCTTATAATTTTCTCCCAAGCTAGCAACATCAAGAAAGAGAAAAGGGAGAGACGTTCGGCCATATATATAGAGAGAGAGGAGTGCTAGTTTGTTCATGCATCCTAAGTTAATCACTTACTTTGGTAAATCAAGGAAGGTTACCATTAAATCAAGGTATAACTTAACCTTCATCTTCTTCTTCTACTTTGTTTTTTTTAGCTTGAGTTTTGTTGGGGTTATGAACAAATACTCAAGATACCCTAGTCCTACATATCATCATGTATGAAACTAAGTATCTTGAGTGTTAGATCAAAGGCTTAGAGGAAGAATATGAGCATATGTTCTCCAAGGATGAAAACTCTTGTTTTCTTTCACTAAATCTTGTGTAACTCAAGTTTTCCAACTTAGATTTGTGATCCGTCAAAGGGGGGGTGCTAGATACATGAGTTATCTAGTAAATCCAAGTGATAGAACACAAATCTAGTAAGTTTTGAAACCTTTCGGGCTATTTTCCCCAAAATAGTCCACTTGGAATGTTAAGGGTTCAAAAACACTAAAATAGCTTCTGTCGTGTTTTTCATGGGACTGTTTGCGACAGTTTCATGTCTTTTAAAAATCTGGGAAAAATCATAGAGGTACCTTGAGAAGTTATCTACATGTAGGAAAAAGAATAGACACGTTTCGAGTTATAGATTGTGCGTAATGACTATTTCCGTAAAGGACTCCTAAATATTTACCATCGAATATCTCACTACGTATACACTGAAAAATTCCGAAATGTTTACAGTAGGTTCATATATAGTAAGAGATCTGAAAATTTCAGAGTTTTCTGAGCAAAACCCAATTTATGAAAAATGAAGCAAGATCCGAGTGTTTTGGGAACTTTAAAAATAGTAGATCATTTTCTAAAATTTCAGAAAAATTTGGGGATCCTTGTGGGTTCATATTCACAAAATCCATTTAGATGAGAATTTTTGGAATCAGCTTTGCTATTTTTCCTAAAAATGATTAAGTTATGAATAAAAGGAAATAAATAGTTAAATGATATCTTTAATAAGAAAATGTGATTTTATGCTTGAATACTCATAATATATCATATCATGACTATCTTAGAACACTTTGGTAATTTATGATAAGAAATATTATTTATGACCTTTTATGGATATTAAATAAGAGGTTTAATAAAGGGTGAACAATTAGAATAAATTGTTTATTAATCCAATAAATTATTAAAATATTATTATGATATTAATAATATTAGAATATGATATTGATAAGTAAATAAAAATATTAAGATTTAAATTTCTTTAAAATATTATTAAATGGTTAATAATATTTGATTTAAGCATTGATAAATGATTAAAGTATTATTAAATGATTAATAATATTAGTAATGGAATAAGATATTATTAAATGATTAATAATATTAGTAAATGAATAAAATATTATTAAATATTAATAATATTAGTAAATAAATAAAATATTAGTAAATGATAAATAAAATATTAGTAAATGATTAAAAGTATTATTAAATGATTAATGATACTAAAGCATTTATTAAGATAATAATATTAATGCATAATTAAAATATTATTAAGAGGATTAATAATATTAGTAAGGTATTAAAATATTATTAAGATGTTAATAATATTAGTAAGCGAATGAAAGTATTATTAGGAACTAATAATACTAAGAGGTGAATTAAATATTATCAAGATTAATAATATTAAGTTGTTATTTAATAGTAACATTATCAAGACAGGATAATGTTTATAAGAACTAAATGTAATGTATAATATTTATGTGATTACATAATCTAATGTTATACTATGACTAATTGAAAGATTAACTATAGGTCTCTCAAAGGAAGATAATTTAACCGCATAAAGGATATAAATTAATTGCAGAAATCGTAATCTCATGACGAGACAAGTTTCCTAACTCAAACTCGAAAGTTATTATTTTCAAAGCATATTAGTGAATAATTATTGATGATTATTCACATCTATATTGATTATTGAAATTAGCACTTTGTGCAATTGAATTCATATTCTATTATTATCGAATCTAAATTAAATTAAAGTTCTTCATTCATGAATCTGTTTATGAGATAGATCTATGCTAATTGTATCGTACTAGATCAAGCATGTTTAAATTTGTTAAATCAAATGTATTTTAAAAAGTTGTTCTTATTAAATTGATATGATAAGAACTCTTGACCGAGAAAATGACGAATTTGATTAAGGCATGATATCAATGCCGGATTATTAAGTGTTTATGCATAAGTCACGAGGTATGAAAAGCTGATCCCCTTGAATACCAAAACTTATTAAGAGGTCCAGTTTAAATAACTGAGCACCTTGGCAAATGTTCATGGTTATTTCAAAATCACTCAATACATGTTATTCAATTATTCGAATATTCAATTGTTGATTATTAATTCATGTTCCTTCACGAACTTATACTATTGTTGAATATTGAATACAAAATTTCTTTCTAAGTCATGATATATCTCCTTGTATATAAAAACTTGCTAAGCAAATTAGTTGCTTACCCTTGCTATATCACATGACATCTATTTCAATAAGCCCAAGGATCCAACACGAAAAAGACAAGGGCAAGGGCAAGATCCAGAGAGTAGCTTAGAATGAATGTTAATTTAATTATTATCCGATGGAATTTCTTATAAACCTTTGTAATATGAATGGTGTGTTTAAAGTTAAGGTTATGAAAACCTTGGGACCATGTTATGAGACTTTATTATAATGAACAATGTATGTTTATTATTCCGTTATAGTTATAGAATGCTTGTGATGATGGTAGATCGTGAGCACCGAATCTGAGGTTAGAGAACTCGGATTTGGGGCGCCACAACACCCATTCTGAAAGCGACCAAAATACACATGGTACGTAAAGCAAACTACAACTTCAATAATACAATTGTCGTGCAAAATACGACAACACATACTGTGAGTTTAAATACAAATATTGTCTTCTAGACAATATCCACACTCAAATAAGTCCTCATTACAATTATTCAAACACTATTTTACAGAAATAGTGAGGACTGCTAAAATATCTTTCTTGAACCATCACTCCATACCCCGACTAGATCCTGCTATATTATCACCTCCTGAGAAGAAAAATGGAAAAAAAGGAAAAGGGTGAGCTCAACTAGCCCGGTAAAGAATATTATGACTAAGATAATATACAACAAATTATCATTAGTCTTCAATAGGAAAAAATCTGATAAAATATAATAGACAACAAGTTTTAGATCAACAACTGCAGCGGAAACATCAATCCATTAGAAGAGTCAAGTAGAGAATCTACTATCTTCTAAGATTTAAAAGTCCATCATCAATATTTTATCCATGTGATATCAATCAATATACATCTTGATTCAAATATTCATCTTTGCACTACAGGCCAAAGATATTCATTTGTATCACCAGTTGGTCATGTTTATCTCAACACCTATTCATCTTTGCACTACGGACCAAAGATATTCATTAGATCATTCATCTTTGTACTACAGGCCAAAGATATTCAATAATATCATCATTTAGGACTGAGGATGATGAAAAATATCTTAAAAAAAATGAATCCAGTAAGATAAAAGAACAAATATTAGGGATTCGTATTACAGTTTATCCAAGTTCAATAATACTCCATAATAACCAATTGTGAAGTAAAATTCAAAAATAAAGATCAAAACATGGATACAATCAAAGATAGTAACCATAATAGACATCTTGGATAAAAAGGACAATTTTTATTTTTCGGTGAATAGTGTCGTATTCGTGAATAGTGTCGTATACGTGAATAGTGTCGTATACGTGAATAGCAACTCCGCCACAAAAAGTTCCAAATTTGATAAAAAGTTCAGACCAATATTTTGGCATAATGATATTGAAAGAAATAATATCATTTACGAAGAAAATAACACCCCTTACCTCAAAATAACGGTACTTCTGATCAGAATATCGGATATAAAGTCGAAGGAAGCTTGTACCAATAAAAATGACTCTCGTGAGTATTTAAATACTCACAAAAATATGCTCGATAATATAGAGAAAAGAAAACTTGTTTACGGTGTGATTTTCAATTCTAACCTAACTGCCTATTTATAAGAAAATGCTAGAACGCATATAGAGACTAAAATAATAAAATATTATTATTTTAAACAAATTTCTACGCACACCTTGGAAAACAAATTCAAGCATGCCAAATCGAAAATTCCCAACAAATTTACATGTTTTTAACAAAAGTGGGTCCCACCCAATTTTAATAAAATTATTTTATTTTTGAAACTTCAAAGAATTCATAGAAAATAGCCCGCTTATCAAAAAAAATAAATTTTATGTCCATCCCACACGAAATCTAATTCTATACAACTTTGTAGCTTTGAGTTTTCCAAATTCCAAATGTAAAAATATCCAAATCCACAAACGGATGATTTTAATACCTCCATTCCGATAAAATACTCGATAAAACACCTCAAAGATTAATTCCTTCATTTATAACCACATAAAATAAATAAATCCATCATTTATATCCACATCAAATAAATATTTCCTTATCATATAAATCAATAATTAATTATTCATAAATAATATTACGTAATCACAATTATGACAACCAAAGCCGCTTCCCAGAAAGAGGGGCTTTCCAATAAGGATTTCTCCTCATCAAGCCGCAATTAGGTGACCAAACCTCTCCTCGATGTAACTTTCTAGACATTGCCAATAATTCTATCTAATAATATTATTCAAATAATATGAATTATTGATCCGATAATGGGAATCTCAGCAAAAGGACAATTATTGAAACAACAATAATATAAAATATCAACGCAAAGAATTATTGAATCAATAAAATAAAATAATCGAACATTAATTATCGTAACAATTATTGAGTAGTGTCTTCTTACGTAAGAATCAATAATTCAACAATCTTGCGTAACAATCGTAAGAAGCTACAGTGCATCCACGCCAGACATCAGATTTTAACCACCGAGTATTCTAACATTGTTAACGGTAACCATTACGCCGTTATTTATAAAAACTCAAACTTGTCATTTTCTTCATCCGACAGTTATCCGTTATGGGGCCCACAAATGGCTGCGCCGTTGTACGAATATTCCCTGACAGAAAGAATATTCCACGACCAAACGAATATTCTCCAACAAAATGAATATTTTATAACCACTTGCTTATTTTGCAAAATTTTCACATTTTACCCATAAGCAAAGTATTATATCAAATTAATACCTTATTATTCACAATAATAAATACAGGAAATTTGATTTTATTCATTAAAAAGTTGGGGTCTTACAAGTTAAATCTGGCATCGATCCTTTCGTAAAACAATTCATGCATCTCATATCATGAATCACATAGAACTTGGCCAAGATGAAGGTTACACAAGCATTAAGAAAACTTGCCTTCAAGCGTCTTCAAATAAATATTCAACAATTCTTGGTCTTTATAGTATCTACATGATATATTCACATAGCACACTGAAATTAGCTACCAAACAATTTAATCACATTGTTTTTACCAACTTCTTTCTCTACTATAACTTAACTGAATTTATTTCATTAATACAACTCGTTTCTAGTTAATCATCCTTCCTTACGGCTTATTAACGTTTCGTACGTCATTAAACCAATACTTACCAATCATTATTTAAGTATCATCGTAATTGATTACGGTTTAACTTCTCACACTTTACGTTCTTCATTCAATTACTCATTAAATAACATTAAATTCCTAAAGTCATCACTGTATATGCAATTTAGGAATGGTCTTATCATGTTCATTAAGTATATATATGTCCCATACTTGTCTTGAAAACCATTAGGTTCACAATCAACTTGGTTAACAATTCTCCATTACCAAAGGTACATGCGGCTGGCTAACCTCAAATATGATAGTAGTATTGTACTTCACTTCATCAGACTTCAAACACCTGGCCTCGATGTCGCATGCATGAGACTCATACTTATGAGTGGTGTTATGACGACTCTACAATGGCCCTCCCCCCTTAGGTGTTGCGGCCTTGAGTTATATACACTTGGAAGGTAATGCAATGACCTCTAACCCTTAAGAAATTTCAAAAATTTTCCTATTCAATTCTTTCCGGACTCGTAACTTGGTCGTTATAAGTCGGAATTGGCTCGTTCAAAAGTCGTTATCTTACATATCTCATGTACTTTGATTTCATCCAGACAAAAGTAGTTTTTAAATCCGTTAACAATGAATTCACTATTTAACGTTCCATTACGCGTTTGTTTAACGTTCGTGAGCGTTCATAGCTTGTTTTCTTCGCTTTAAGTCAGAATTCAACGATTCTTGAGTCTACGACTCTCAAATACGTTTATCCAAGATACGCCATCGAAAACCAAGGTTTTCGAGTTAAGCGACGACTTTTGGCTACTTATCCGGAAATTCTACGATTTCGACGTTTAACGCCTAATCTCATAAATTTTGCCATAACTTCGTTACTCGAGTTTTCTACGCCAAATCAAATAGAACAACTCCATTGATTCATCATCTACATCCTAACCAAACAACATGCACATACCCTATGATGGTTTTTAATTTGTCCATCAACAACCAAATAAACGTTTATCGGCTTTCTTCGCGTAACATTTCTTAAACGCTTATGATTTCTAATCATACATGACTTATAATGATTTAATCCACTATTAGCTATCCTTATTACTCTGGACGAGACATGCTCCACCAATTCATACTTTTCTATGAAAAAGAAATAGAAAAAGGATCGAAAACTAGGGTTTACGCAATATTACCTTAACGTTCTTCATGTTCTTGATAAAGGTTGTACACTTTGCTCTTAACTCCTCTTGATTACTTGTTAACGATCTTTTCACTCTCTCAATATATTATCTAGAGTTGGTTAAAACAAATAATAAACCACCCTAGCTTCTCTTATATAGGAAAATCCAATGGAGGGCAAAATGGTCAAAATGCCAACCTCCTTACTATTCACCTCCTTACTATTCATTGGTGTAGCCACCAAGTAATTGCACTTTACTTGGTCACCAAGTGGTTGGCCCAAATGTCCATGGGTGTTTCCCTGTGGGTTTTACCCATCCGGTTACCCATCGGTTCGATCCGCGGTTTATTTTCTTAATTTGGGCCTTAGCAAAAATTCATATAGGCCTACATTGGGCTTGCATTAACATAACATTGGGCTTGACATAATATCTTATTGGGCTTGACATAATCCAAGTCCAATTAGAAATGACAAATTCCACTTACTAAAGTCCATTAAGAACTAAATGTATTTTACTCGTACAATTCTCGTATATTATTCGTACGATATTCGTATTATACGTCGTAATAATCTTTGTACTATACTCGTATAATAACTAGTATCATACTCGTATTTCTCACGTATAATAACCCTAATCATTATACGTATATAGCCATTAAATTCTCAGAACTCACTTTTCCCAACCCTTAGGTTTTCAGTCCGCGGGCAAAAACTTCGTTTGTCATAACTGAAATATTATTGAATATTCCATTACGTCTTAGTATTCTATCATTACGCGTTTCTCAGAAATTCAAACTTAATCTCCGAACAGAAACGGATGAATAGTATTTTTACGGAAACTTCTTGGAAAACTTCTATTTTCGTCTTGTAAATTTATAATAATTAATCCTAGCACATAGCCAGAATCTTTACCTCATCTGCACATTCTAGGTCATAGAACGACCTTCACATAGCTTACTCACATAAATAAACAATTAAATTCAAATAATAATAATAATTAATTCGCATAAATCCGATTTTTCTCTAAGCGTTAGAGCCTCTACCCTCGCCAAATTTAATCCTTTCGCTTTCACGATTTTGAGTTAGTGATTCGCCATATCCTGCCGAGAAACTAGATGTTGAGGAGGAGGATGAGGTTGTACTGGTTTGCAGATCCTATGACAACCCAAATTTTCATAAGTTATTAAAATAAGAATTTAATAATTAAAATTCTTATTATGAGATGTATATATTTTGAATTATGTGTTTTGGTGTGAAGAAATTAAATATATATGAGATTTAATAGTTGGTTAAACTAGTAAAGGAAGTGAAGAGAATTAGTTATGTAAAGGAATATGGTGGAAAAAGGAATTAACTGAATAAATATTGGTAAATTTAAATAGAGTTGAGAATTATATTATGAAACTAGTAAAGGAAGTGAAGAGAATTAGTTATGTAAAGGAATTTGGTTGAATATGTACATTTTGGTCAATTTTGAGACTAAAGTTAGTTATGAAATGATGATGGAAACCTTAAATTGATGATGGATGTTGTTAAAACATTTAAAAACGAAAAGAACGCAAGTTGAATGAATCAATTTGGTTAAGAAACGAATTTGTAGTGAATGAATTCGCTAAACATGTTAAAACATGAAAGTTTAATATGAATATGAGTTTTGGGTCAAGATTTGGGTTAATTAATGTTTCTTTATATTGTTGATTCTTTAGTATGTTGACGTTCTATGAATTATGAGTCTATAGGGTCAAAAATGGACTCAATTGGATGTGTATAACTCGAGTTATGAAGGTTAAAAGGAGAAAGGGTCAAACAATTCGCGAAGAACACAAACTGCAGAATTGGGATCTGCGAATACCCGCCCAACGGGGGTTTATAGTTCAAAAAGTGCCACCCCAGCGGGTATCCCACTCCGGCGGGCTTTTCAAGGTCAAAAACCCCACCCCAGCGGGGTTGGACAGACTGACCAAGCGTTAGAAAAAAATCTATCTAGACATGATTTACTAAAATGGCCATAATCAAACTCCGATTGAGGCGATTCAAGATGATCTGGAATGAGGACGAATAGAACAAAAATTGTGTTCTTTAATTTTCCCAATTTGAGGTTATTAGCAGGGGTCAAAATGGCCATCGTTGGGACTGATGTGCATTCAGAGGTAATCGGAGGGCGTCGGGCATGCTCGTATGCAAGTATAGTGCTTATGACGATAAAAGATGTTATTATAAGTTATAAAATATGAATATTAGTAAATATAATGATGCTTAACATTAATAAATGATGTATTAGATAAGTTGTATAAGCATTCTAAGCATACACAAGAGAGACGATTCGGGCGTATGAGAAATGAACGTCGAAATACCGTGACAAGTATTAATGAACTTAAAAAGTGTTTCAATTCAGTTGAAGTGAACATTATAAGATATGGAATGTGGTTAATATAAATCAATAAGGAGTCCTAGAAAGACTTAAACACTTAAATGAACTTCGAGTATGACTAAGAAGAAATATAGTGAGATATAAGTTGAAAGTAAACACAATCAAAATGAACATTGCGTATTAATTAATAGGAAGGGTTATGATATGTAGAGTAAAATTTATATTACAACTACTATACGTTGCTATGTGACTAATAGTTGATTTTCATGATTATATAATTGTGTAGGGCACGTGAAGTGCAGATAGTTGTAAGCTGTTAATCTGTTATTGGTAAACAACGATCAAGGCAAGTCTTTCAGTTTCTATTTGCTATATGAACTTGATGATGAACTATTTTAAATCTTTATTGCAAAGAGCATGTTGTGTTATATATGTTTAAAGTATAAAACGTTAAAGTTAATTTATGACTACGTTGATTAAGTAAAGAATGCTGATTGAGTAACGAACTCAATCTTTATACTTGTTATGTGAACTGCAGCATTTATGTTATGTTAGTCCAATGATTATGAGATGTATGTTGAGCATGCTATTATGTACTACGTGATGCATGAAAACTGTTAGATTTGATGGGCTGTCGAGCTCAACCTTGCAAATAACCACTTTTGTAGGTTAAGGATTCAAGGTAACGATATGTGCTACTTGAAAGACATGAATCAGATGTAATGCATGAAGATTTATATACTTTTCCTGAGTTGTTATTATTTTGAACCATGTTTAAGGTTCCGGATGATGTACTTGATAATGTATGGTGTTTAATAGATGTTGAGTTATATAGTTTAAATTTTGCCCGATGTATAAAGAGTATTGAACCTAGATGCAAGTTTTATTTATTAACTCTGATAAAGTGAGTAATAAACTAAGTATGGTTCAAAGCTAGATATAGATAAAGGTTTTGAGAAATGTACTTGATAATTTATGATGTGAAACTTCATACTTAGTTGTAAAGTTTGAGCTACCCAATGTATAAGGAATATCAAGCTGAAATGTAAGATTTTATATAATAACTCTGATGAAGCAAATCATAAAATGAATTTGATTCAAAGATGTGTAGATAATAAAGGTTATGATTCAGGAAATTAAAGAAAGAAGACAGAAAAGTTTAAATCATTTCGCATTTTATTAAGTTTAACATCAAATAATGATGTAAGAATCAGAAGTTAGACGTATTGTTAATGACCGAAGTCGAGAGTTGAATTGTATGAAATTTAGGTTCATTACAGATCTTGCTCCTTCTTCTTCTATTCCCCACAGAGACCTTCCAGCTATAAATGTGACGATTTCAGAGCTTCTGGAGGATTTGAGTCGTCAACCCTCGATCTATTTGCATGCGAATGAGGTAAAATCCGTGTTGATCTTCCCTTTTCCCATTTGTGTGGGGAAAAAGGTTCTGCTGTTGATTTGCATTGTGATGCAGATTCTCGACTTTACGCAGCCTCGAGGGAACTAGTTCAACATACATTTTTTGTACCAGACTCTTCACCCAGAGTACCGAGAGATTGTGTATTTTTGGGGCTTCGAGGCGTTCTTTTCAATCCTCCCCCGTCGTTGTCCCTAGGTTTACCTCAGGTCTTTGTCTGAGCGCTGGTTTCACCAGACTCAGTCTCTCCATTTGCTGGATTGCGAGGTGATGATGACACCGATGGATTGGCGGTTCATCACTGGGATGGAATTTTCTAGGGCGCTAGTGCCTTGTGTGGTTGACATTTCCCCTACTGCCGTTAGATCCTTGCTAGGAGTCCCGGCTACAGTGCTCAAGGGCAGGACAATCCGTATTGGTCCTTTGAGTGTAGATACCGCGAATGGGTCTTTAACTGAGCCATTACCCGATGATAAGAGGGTCGGAGAACGCATTCTTCAGTGATTGTTCCTGATCATCTTCAGGGGTTGTTTCCTGGCGGATAACTCTTCCACGTTGTCATTCACTTTAGTCAGCGCCACACGGGAGGTAGACCGTATTAGAGAGTTTAATTGGGGCTCCTACACCTTTTCCTACTTCCTCAGGGGAATGCGTCTACGCTCGCAGGGCTTGATGGAGGCTTGGCTAGGATTTTACTCATTTCTGCTGGTGAGTATTTTCTCTTTTGTATTCACTTTTTCGAGTTGAGAGTTTTGACTGACCGTAGATATTTGATCTTGTATTGGCAGTTTTGGGCTTACGAGAGGCTCCCATGTCTTCGTCCCGTTAGCCTGTTAGGTTTAGACACCTATCCACGGGGACAACGATGGCATCACTCCACTTTAATGGAGGTTCATGTAGCTGAGGGTCTCACCCATTCCCACTTACAGTTGGAGTTGTTGACAACCGATGTCATTACATGGGCTTTCTACTCTAAGGACCATTTGACAGTTGGCTTTGAGGGTGTTTTCCCGACTGGTGTCACGTATGTGATATCCAACCGTCGGATTCCTCTCTTCACAGACGGAGGTTGGGAGTTCTATTTAGGAGAGCGTGTTATTAGGAGCACCATAGGATAGATTCGCATTCCTATCTATCCTTCTGCCAGACGTTGTTGGCCTTTGTTGCAGCCGATCATTGATGTCCCATTGGTGGCACTACTAGAAAATCAGCCTATAGCAACGGTCGTCGACTGTCGCTATAGGCCAAAAGACCGTCGTTAAAGGTTTTAGCGACGGTCGTCGACCATCGCCATAGAACCCGTCAGTAAAGCCTATATCGACAGTCTTTTGGCCTATAGCGATGGTCACCGACCCTAGCTATAGGTAAAAAAATTAATAATACACACTTATTCAACAAACACAAATACAATATAAAAAATATTATATACATCATTTAAAATCATTCACACTACAACATTACAATATAAGAAGAGATATTTTACAACATTACAATCATTCACAATACAATCTTTCACAATACAATCATTACAACATTACAATCATATTTTGCACATCTTCAGATTGCTTTGGAATCTTCACAGCAAGTTCCTTGCCATCAGGAAGCCAGCCTCTGTAATATACTTGGTTATATTTTTTTATCACGAACAACTTGGTACCAGCCACCACTGAACCCTAGACGTCAAAAAATTTAATTCAATATAACCAGGACTATAAGGTAGGGCCGGTATACTTTTTACATAGCTGAAAGATTAAATTTGACCAAACAAACATTTCAATCGCATTCTCAGGTAACATATTAAAAAGAAAAATTAGATGGTACATACGGGTCAGCTCGGTTTATTCGACAAACTTCACAATAAAAGTGAGGTGGAGCTAGTGGAATGCCTTCCCAAGACTCCTCTGGAATAATTACACAAAGAATATGTTGCAACACATGGCAATTTGCATCTGCACACTGCCAAGAGTAATTTTATAAGCAAAACGAATACAATCAGAGAAGATTAAAGAAATGAGGCACTGTGCAAGAGAATAAGCTAAATTAGTAAATACACCTACAAATTGCAAAACATGTGATGCAATCATAATGCAAGCAACAAAATAGGTTAGAAGTGGTTTAATTATGAAAAATTTAACTCAATGGCATAAGAAAGTTGAAACCTAACAAGCTATGGGAAAATAGAAAAATAGAAACACAGAAAAACAAAAGGTAGGCAAAAGGAAACTGCAGACTAAAGAGGGGGTGAGGGAATGAAATATAAAGGAAGCATACGCTATCGTAAAACACCCAAAATTTCTCGTCGTCCATGGAAAAATAATATACATCCAAAATAATAACATGCAACTGACCCGTACTTGTGAATTTATCAAAAGATTATGAATTTGAATTATTTATAGAAGTATTAATAAAGCAAACATTCTCTGTAATACCAAGTTACTGAGGGATATGCAATGACACAATTGTGATTGAGCTGGATCATGACTCCAACAATGATTTAGCTTGTTCATATGCTTTAGACGACATTTTATTTCCATAATTTCTGAGATATCAAGTTTTCACCATACATTACTTTTCTCACGACTTCAAGACAATTTCTTGTATTGTTTTAGTACTTTCATGCATTCACAAGTGTCAGCAGGCTGTATAGACATGACACTATATATATTTTTACTACTTGCTTTCTATTTAGGAGGACTTTCTTGGCCTTCCCATTCTTGTATCTTCCTTCTTTTCTAATAAATCCCTCTTTATCTAAATGAAGGTTACCCTAATTACTGCATATACCAGTTGTTAAGGAATCATAAGCAAGTTTACCTTATCATCTGAGCATGTTTATTAACCCTAAACTAAAGATTCTGTTTGTCCTAATCATTTATAAACATGCTTAAAAAACGTTGAATTGATTCAAGAGACGGTTAGTCCTGAACACATGGTCATTTAGCCATAGGAAAATTGCATCATGGCCCAAGTGACGCTACCACCTCAAAAGACACTTTAGATATCAGGATGTTCCAGGTCCCAGGTTCCGTAACTACCAATATAAAGACTCCTTCACTGGTGTCCTAAATATTTAGCCAAAATAAAGTATTTCAATTATATGTTATTCTTCTATTGAGGTGTGCTTCATCTGCCAATAGTTAAAATAGTCTTTGCAAGTTGATAAGGGCTTTTGAGGATTAACTTTGCATTTGGATCTATAGACTAATACTAATCATTTAGTAGTTATGATTGCAGGTACAGGTCGTTTAGCAAGTATAATGGTAACTTAGGCCAGAAACATTACCCTCCAAGCTAGCAAGACTTCTCTTTCTGTGCCGAATGACATCACATCAACACGAACTATAGGTGAGCAAGATTTAAGGGTCATGACATTCCGAACAAATGGCTGACCTTCTCCCTGCAAGGTAACTAAATTGGCCACCTAGAATGAAGAGAAATTATATATCAGCAACTAAATAATATAAATTTCAAGGTGCAAGAATGAAAGCAAACATATAATAACAGTAAGTTCTTAAAATAATGGACCAAAACAAGTTGTTGTTCATTTTCATCCAAAAACAAGTCAGAATACAGAGACATAGGGGAATCTAGTAACAGGAAGATCAGCATCCTAAGGCGGCTCATAACCAAGATGAAACTATGTAAGCTAGATTTAACTTTTAATTCATGATCCAGTTAACTATAATTTGGTTATACAAGATAGTTATAGATATGTTGATTTGTTAATGACCACGCAGGAAGTCCACCTGTATATGAAACACCTGATGAAGGTAAAATGGATAAAGCAGTAGATCCATATGCAGAAGGTCCTGTAACAGGGAAAGCAGATCCAATAGACTAAATCGACAATTGACTCCATAACCGCACATTCCAGTCCTCATATAATATATACAATCTGGTTCTCCTGGACGATCTGGATAAGGAATCGAATCAGCAGTACCACCACCATCCTGTTTTTCACTTGTCTGAACTCTAAGCCTCCTTATACCTCTGCAAAAGATAAAGGGCATCTTAGATGGAGCTAAAACCAACTAGAAACAATTGAAGAAAGAAGTGAAACAACGAAATTGCTTAACTTAGCTCAATGTCATAAAACTAAACTCACAAGAAATCCTTTGTATTCAAATGGTCATGAAAAACATATTTACCTCGTGAGATCCAACAAATGAACTGAGAACTGCACTATGATTTTGCAGCTGCACTTTCATTCAAGGTTTTGCAGAAAACTTCAAATGTTGATGTGGTGAAGGCAACTGCAAAAAGCACACTAACAAAAAGGCTAAATGTTTCAATACACCAGCCACAACCATTCCAAGAAGAAGAAGGAACTAACACTAACAAGCACAACCAAACAATTTAGCTTTGCTTCTATTTTTCTGAAAAATGAAATGTGCAGCAGATACTAGAGATTAGAGGCCATACCTACGGTACATCCATAAGAATACCAGAAGCTGCTGCAGTCAGTCAACAAGCACGTGATACCAGAAGCTCTTATTTTCCCAGCATGAGAAATAAAGGGCAAAAAAAAAAGATAGGGAGGGAGGGAGAGGCTGACATTAGTCTACCGAAAGCCTTTGTTTACTTGCAAGACGATATCCTCAAAATAAAAAAGAAATACAAACAAAATAATTATAATCAAGCAAAATGTCGAAACAAGCCTCTTAAAACTATATTTTTTAAACTGTTCAAACTGTTCACAATACAGACCAAAATTTACACCATGTATAGCAACGAAACGTAAAATCAATATTGCAACGACCAATATTGAGATGGCATGTGCTCACCAATCTACACCATCACAATACAGACCAAAATTTATATTGCAACAAAACGTAAAATCATACACTGTATTATAGGGAATAGAAACCTTGTAGTGTATATTAACCAACCTTGTCCTTGAATTTGTTGCTTGAATAGCATTTTGACTCCATGATCCAGCCACTGACATGTTGTTAATGTACTCCTCTAGTTTATCCTTCAACAGAGGGAGCTCAAGAAACAAGTGGTTTTGTATCACGAATGCATGGTGTGTTCTGACAAACCTGTATACAAAGTATGGTTAAATGATTTGAAATACATATGAAGTCGGAAAATAAGAAAAAATTTATACCACCAATGAATTTCAGTTTTGACGTGTGGAGAAGCAAACTAAAAATGGCTGATCTTTCAGCAAACCTCCTTGTATCCGAGCTTCAATGTATTTTGTATGGCATCTGAATATGAATTCAGGGCCTTGCACTCACCAACATACGAGTATACCGTCCTAACTTGTGCAATGGCCTATTCAGAAATTATGAGATATTAGAAGCTGATACAGTAAATTGTATACGCCTTTAAGATAATCATTTCTTACCAAAGACATGAAAAATTTAAAATTGTCGCTGTATAAATTCTCCAGGTCATGCTAAATTTGGTTGTCAATTAGTCTAACACCTAGGTCTTAAATTGCAATTAGCATCAATGTGTAGTATTAAATCAAATGCCATTCATGAAATTTTATCTAATGGCAGACTAGAATTAGGAAACAGGGGGAAAATGCAACAATATCATTGTCAACAACATGGGAAGAGACACAATTGTATTTATTTTTCCCTCTTAGTGCAACACAGTTTATCAACAACACTAATTTAACAGTTTAAGTCCAGAAAGTAGGGGGAAAATGCAAAATGGGAAGAGAGAGAAAAGTGAAGAAGACGACACTAAATCATTGTCATACCTTCTCACTAATGGCATCTTGAACAAGAAGAGTGTCTGTAGAAACACTAAAAACAATATCATCAGTACCCCTAAAATGCATAATCCCACTTTCTAAGCCAGCAAAAATCAAACCAAGAACACCAAGGGTGTTTCCAAATTTCCTGCCGATGTGGCCGCCCGAATTGAGGACCCGGTTGGTTCGGAGCTTGAGGGTTTCACCGGGCTCGACTGCTCTGAGGCCCTCCAGAGACCCTTTAAGGCCGCCGGTAACGGCGCCGGCTAAATAGCCGGATCCGGTGTAGTACTGGAGGTTTTCGCTCCAGGAACGGCGCTGGACGGCAACTTCTTTGTCGAAGAGGTATTTGGGGGAAGTGGGGAGTTCATAGAGGGTACGGATTGGGACTTGGAGATCTTGGTAATGGTTGTATCGACGTGTTGCTGGCTTTTTCTCCGATGAATTCGCCATTTTCAATGATCTAATTATATATATACAGCCCCGATCAGGAGCACTCTCCTAAACGAGCACTCTGTCCTTAAAGAGCATTCTCTTTTAAAAACCCAGTCTTTTATTACTCTCTCCTCACTAAGTCGATAAAACAAAGACACAAAGGAAGAGCATCTCGCTACAGACTACAAAGGCTGAGCTTCACTGCCAAAATCTTCTCCCTTGAAATCGTCCACTGCCAAAATCGAAGAGCTAAATCTCAAAATCGCAAGAAAGAGAAATCGTCCACTGCCAAAATCGAAGAGCTAAATCTCAAAATCGCAAGACAGAGAAATCGATTCCTTGAAGCCCTGTTTCTAAGGCTCTCCCAAAATCAGGAATCGAGTTTGCTGCAAGAGAGAAAGCCAAGCAAATCGATTTTTCTGTCTCCAACCCTTCCACCTCTTACTCACGCGATACTCTATCAGACGGAAGGTAAAGTTAAACTTGGATTTGAAATTTATGTTTGTCGCATTAGAAATCTAGAGTTTGTTGTTTATGAGTTTTCATTATATGGGTTGTCAAGTAAGAAGTAAGAAATCTAGGTTTATTCTTTATAATTAGAAAAATTGTAGTGTATTGATTTGTGAAAGATGAATAAATTTTATTGTGAACAGGTGTTAGTTTTGTCAAAGTATATTATTGGCAAAAAGTGGACCGGGTGAATCTCAAAGTTGGCATCATATTTTATGAATATGATACTTGATTTAATTCCTTGCATCTTTAAGTAAAGTTATGAATATGTTACTTGCTTTGTTAAACTTCTAATCCTGTTACATTGTTGGTGATTTCACATTGACTTAAAGAAATTTTTGGTGATTTAAGTGTCAGCCATTTACTTGTTTGGTGATTTCACAAGTAAATGTCAATTATAGATAGTCATAACTTCTAATCATTGGTGATTTCACAATTTCAAGTAAATTTTTGTTTGTCCAGGTGTAAATATAATGGATGACATGTACAATGAAGTAGAGAGTTGCGGGGATAATGTAGAAATGAATTTGGAAATTGAAATGGCTGGGGATGACTCAAGTGGAGAGGGGTTGAATGTGAATACTAATCATCATTGTCTACTATCCTCAAGTAGCGAGATGAGTTTACACCTAAGATTGGTCAAGAATTTCAAACATTAGATGAGATTCATATGTTTTACAATACATATGCAATGCATGGTGGATTTAGTGTACGAAAGTATAATGAGAAAAAAAGGGCGGGTAGCGATGAGATTTATAGGAAGGAGTATGTGTGTTCTAAGCAAGGAAAGGGTAAACTATTAGCCGATGTGGTCGTAAAAAGAAAATGCAGATCTACAAAAGAAGGTTGTAGTGCAAAAATGACAAAGGGTAAAGAGAGATGACTTATGACGTAATTACTAAAATTGAGGAGGGTCATTGTCATCCATTGTCAACTCCACATAAGAGGCATTTGTTACGATCGCATCGTAATGTGTCAATTGCCCAAAAATCGTTGTCTCAGCAACTTGGCACAGTGAATATACCACAATACCAACAATACAATTTTCTTGCGGCAAAAGTGGTGGTTTTGAAAATATTGGTTGCACGCAACGAGATTTATATAACTTTGAAAGAGACAAGCGCAATGACTTGAAGGGACATGATGGGGATATGTTGAATGAGTACTTACAGTTAGAACAACAAAAGAATCCTTCATTCACTTTCACAATTGACACGACGATGAAAATCGGATCACTTTCGATGTTTTTGGTCGATCTGACGTCTGGGACGACTTATAGATTTTATGGTGATGTTGTCATTTTTGACACCACATACAATACTAATCGTTACTTTTAATGATATTTGCACCACTAATGGGGGTTAATAATCATGATCAAACTACCATGATTTGGTTGTGCTTTCTTAAGTGATGAAACCATAGCTAGTTTTGAATGGCTTTTGCAGTGTTTTTTGGAAGCAATGTCAGGCAATGCACCTGACATGATTATCACCGATCAGGATCCAACTATGACAAATGCCATTTCACATTTGCTTCCTAATACATTGCATAGGTATTGTAGTTGGCACATATTGACCAAATTCTCAGAGAAGATTGACTCAGTAAAATACAACGCTTATTATAAAGAGTTTGCTGATTGCATTTGGAAGTCGGAGAATGTGGAAGATTTTGACTCAACTTGGGTAGCGTTAATGGAGAAAAGTGGGTTGAATGCTAATAAATGGCTACAATCAATGTATGACATCCATTGTAGATGGGTACCCGCACATGTGAATCATGTTTTCTCAGCCGGCATGTCAAGTAGCCAACGAGCGGAAAGTTGTCATGCATTTTTTAAAAAGTTTGTTTCTAAAAGGAATTCTTTAGTGGATTTTATGATTCAATTTGGGAGGGGCCTTCACCAAAGAATCACACAAAATGAGTTGGTTTCAGATAACAAAGATTTGGTTGAGAGGCCGAGAATGAAATTAAGTCATGACTTCTTAGTTCAAATGGTTGACATTTATACACACTCTATATATTATAAATTTAAAGAAGAGTTGTGTGAGAGCTTGAATTATAGGTTTGAACTTCTGACGGAGGATGTCAACCACCGTGTATATAAGATTTACCGAAGGAATGTCAGCAAGTTTAAAGTAAGAGAAATCCAGTATGACATCTCGTTGGATTATGCAACATGTACTTGCAAAAAGTATGAAAGTTTGGGAATCCTATGTCGGCATGTGATAGCTTATTTGCATAAGTTTCATGATCTTGACAAATTGCCTACAAAATACATTTTAAAAAGGTGGACAAAAGGAGCAAAATCAAGTGGTGTAGTTGATGATAATGGTGTGGAGATAAAAGATGACAAGCCATACTTACTCTTGCGGAGTCAATTGATTCAGCAATCTCTAGAGATGATTGATAATGCTCTAACAAATGAAGAAGCCACAACTGTATTAAAGGAATGTTTCGATAGAGATTATGAAAAGATCAAACAAATAATCGGAAATCAAGGTTCCAAACGAAATAATGAAATGGAGTCCGGTGGAATGAGTGCATCCAAGCCGCTTAACATGACCGGAATTGTGAACATAATTACATTGAGCCGAACCAAGTGCGTGCAAAAGGGTGTGGCAAAAGGCTGAAGGGTGGAAAAGAAAGGGCTTTGGGGAAAACAAAAAACCCCAAGGGGAGACGTTGTCATGGATGTGGCAACGTTGGTGTCACACACGATAAAAGAAACTGTCCGGCTCTTAATAATCGGTAAACAAGTTTATTTATTTTGACTTTGCTATTTGTTTAAATTTGACTTTGTCATTTGTTTAAATGTAGAATTGGAGAATCAACAGTTGATGCTACTCAGATTCCAAGTGTAGATGATGAATGCGATTCACCCACAGGTGGAATTTTATTTCTGACATGTCTTGTATATCTATATCTTTGTATTACCTTGGAATTTTTTTTTTACAGAGTGTCCTTCAGAATTGCACTAATCATGGGAGTCACTCATGGTATCAGTTACAAGTCATCAGGTAATTTTTGATATGGTGTTCAATACTACCTTAGTTGTACCATCATCTAGAACCCCATCTTTTTTCCTCTTCTTGATGCTCTGTTTGTTTTCCCGATTAGAACCCAGCCTTTTATAACTTGCCTTAATCTTTGTTTTGTTTCCCGATCTTATGGTTTCTACTAATGCAGATAATGCAGAGAATTACTTTGACAATAATGCAGAGTAATTAACACTTGCAGCTTTTGATGGTGTAGTTTAACACTTGCAGCTTTTGATGGTGTAGTTGCTTTTGATGGTGTAGTTTAACAGTCATGGTGTAGTTTAACACTTGCGGTTCTTCTCGAGGTCCAGATGGTTTATTATTATGGTTAACAAAAAATCTAGTTTGCTTAATAACGCTTGCCTCGAGGCATTATTTTTTTGTTAGCTAGTCCATAAAGAAGAATATTCACGCAATCTAATTTCATTTGCATCTTATGCGGGGAGGTTTCTTAACATTCAAGTCATCAATTCAAGAGTTTATTACTAGAGGAGAGCATACCTTGAATCACACTTCTCCCTCGTAAACTACCAAGTATGCATGTACTAACCTAATCCTGTTGTATTATACTAGTTCTACTTTTAATATTTTCTTTTCCTTTTTCTATTTCTGAACTAGAAATTTCATTCTTCACTCATAATCTCTAAATGATTCTCCTCGATGAAATGATAAGAGAAACTCTCTTCATCTGTTAAAAAGCATAATACGGTAAATGAAGTTTTAGCTTTTAATTTTTGGTATTTCATGGTAGGGTAATTGGGGAATCCTTCAATCTTTGATTGGAGAAACTCAAAAGTAACATATCAAAGTGAAAAAGAAAACCTCAATTTATTAGCTCAAACTTGTAATTGCTCGGGGCTTTGATAATTCAGTGATATTTTACACTTGCATAAACCAATTTATGATAATTCATTTTTAAACTTCATTATTATGGTTAACAAAAATCTAGTTTACCATAAAGCGTTATTATAAATTTGATATGGGCATGGGCAAGCGTTATTATGGTTAACAAAAATCTGAAAGCTTGTTTTGGCTTGAAAGCGGTGTGTCACGCTTTGCCTCGATCGATGGTTGTTGCTACTTTCTAGGAGTTGCTTCTATTATGGTTAATTCTTTTGGGTTTGGTCCGAGTGTGTGGTTCTTTATTTCATCGGTTTTAGCTTCTTCTTTGGTTTCTTTCTACCCGTCTTCTTTGGTTTAGCATCGCTAGGAGTTGCTTTCTTCTTCTGCATTTGAGTTTTACCTCTACTCAGAGATGATCTTTGCTTTTGGTTGGGCACTACTGCTTCTGCTTCTAGTTTTCGATCGGAATGTTGCGGCAGTGGCATCTTTAATGGACCGCCTACGCAAATTGGATGATGTGACTACGGTTTGTGGTTTTTTTTTCTCAGTTTCTTGATGTAACTTGTATCTTAGATAATGAGCAGTAGTTTAACAGCTTTTCTTTGGTGTAGTTTAATAGTTTAATAGAGCAGAGTAATTGACAGTTTAATGGTTTGTAATGTAAACAGAGTAATCTCAGAATTGCAGTCACTTGTTTGACTCGGTTTAACTTGTTTGGTGTACAGGAATTTCTTTAAGTGTAATGTAAATGTCAATTTGGTGTACAGGAATTTCTTTAAGTGTAATGTACATGTCATTTTCATCATCTAGAATTTGGATATGTGCCATCAAAGTAAATCAGGGCCACATTCATGGTCAAGCCAACACATAAAGATTAAATACTACAGGAATCAACAAACTGGAGGATTAAATACTACATGAATCAACTATTAGTAACCAACTTTGCTTCATTGCAATCAATTCATTACATTTCAAAGATGGACTTCACACAACCTATCTTCATTACAAATTTCTCAGATTTATGCATCTTCTTGCACAGAGATGGTTCCAAAGAAATTCCAAAGTAATAAAATCAAGGAAACCCATATGATTATCTTGTAAATCCTATGTTTGCGTCTAACATTTTGAGCTTCATCTTCAAGAGCCCTCAACTTCCTCAACAAACCAGGAATCACTTGAATAGCTCTCATTTCGGAGGATCATACCACATGAAATACCCGCAACCACGAGGTCATTAAAAAAGAATTTATTTGAGAACAAACTCCATATTAAAGGAAATTGAATATAAATTACTTACTTTTGCGGTTTGACATCCATGAATCGACGACCGTGATTCAAATCACCAAGAAGTTATCAACATAAATAAAGGCGATGACAATGATGTGGGTTAATCATGGCCATTTAAGTTTTCCTAGTTTAACGAGCCCTCAATCGATCTATTCCTAGCAGATTCTACAATTTAACGAAGAATTACTCACATGATTCTACAAAGTAATGATAAGCCCACTACAAATATAAAATAATGCCCACTACTATTTTTTTTATATAATAAGTTGTATAAAGCCTTTCAAAGGCTACATTCTACATCCGGATAATGTTTAACAAATCTCGAATTACTTGATTTTGATTCTACAATAAAACAATTAACTTATCTTTGCTTGAACTAAAGTTACAAACTCCCAAAGACTTCCTTTCATCCCTTCATTTTCCATGCCTGCAATTCACCAAAGAGGTTTTGGCAAATTTTGTTGGATATGTTTATCTTTAATAAACTTAGTTCTAAATATGTAGAAGTTTAAAAAGAATGTAAGATTGTTTCTAGAGTTATAAATGGAGGAACAAAAATCATGAATTGATCAAATTATCTGGTTTATCCACCCAAATAGAGGTCACCTTCTTTTAGACACCTAGTATGAGACTAATGAAAATAGTAACAAAATGGCAAGAAATGCCACGCAAAATAAACATATATACGATAATACCAAGTATCCAAACAGTTGAGAGAAACACATCATAAACTTTATCTTACACAAACATAATACCAGGATGCACAAAATATTCCCAACTATTAGAATATAATAGATCCAATGTAGTATCATGATTCAACTTAATAACCAACAAGTTAAATCACTAAGACAATTATAACTTTAACTCAGATCAAAATTGGAAAGTAATTAAACTCTATTGTGCTTCAACATAGTCACCAACCGATGAATACTTACTTATACTATATGTAGCTTCCACTAATAGCAAGATTTGGGAAGTAGGGGGGGAAATATTAACGACAAAGAAAAAATATGCATACAATTATTTCGAAATTCACTTTTACTTGGATATGGCCCTATGAGCTGTGCTTTTGGAGGCAAAGGTACAAATTCATCCATAAAAGTCCTGACCCAAATAAATACCCTGTGATAATACCATTAAAATTTCGGTATGCTTTAACACAACTACCAGTAGATAAAGAGCCCACAAGATTGGGAACAATCAGTAATATATATGGAGATGTATTAACTGATTGGTAGCATAAATACCCAATAGTCAAGGCAAAGTAGAAGCATTTAAGAACAAGCTGACTAAAATGAATAGCCTAGATTCAGTAGATAAAATTCTGTTGGAAATAGAACAATGATTTTTATTTTTTTGACAAGTAAAATTTATTTAGAACAAGCTGCCAAAAAGGGGATGGCTCCCAAGTACACGGAGAGTATACAAAAGCAAAGAGACTACGCTCAAAAGACCGCAAAGAAATTAGGGAGAAAATTTATACTTCATTGTTTTCATCAAAACCTCACTAGTGAATACAGATCATCGTATTATCCACACTGCTAGAAGATGAAAATTTAACAAACTAGTCATCCAAGTTGAACAACACGAGGGCTAAACAACTGTAGCATATATATCAAGTAGCAGGATTAGAAGTTTAACAAAGCAAGTAAAATATTCATAATTTAACAAAGCTAACACCTGTTCACAATGAAATTTATTCCTCTTCCACAAATCAATACACTACAATTTTCCCAATTATAAAGAATAAACCCTAGATTTCTTGCTTGAAAACCCATATGGTGAAAACTCATAAAGAAAAAACCCTAGATTTCTAATGCGACAAACATAAATTTCAAACCCAAGTTTAACTTTACCTTCCGTCTGATACAGTATCGCGTGAGTAAGAGGTGGCTTCCGTCTGATACAGTATCGCGTGAGTAAGAGGTGGAAGGGTTGGAGAGAGAAAATCGATTTGCTTGGCTTTCTCTCTTGCAGCAAACTCGATTCCTGATTTTGGGAGAGCCTTAGAAATAGGGCTTCAAGGAATCGATTTCTCTGTCTTGCGATTTTGAGATTTAGCTCTTGATTTTGGCAATGGACGATTTCAAGGGAGAAGATTTTGGCAAGTGAAGCTCACCTTTGTAGTCCTGTAGAAGATGCTCTTCCTTTCAGGTCTTTGTTTTATCGACTTAGTGAGGAGAGAGTAATAAAAGACTGGGTTTTTAAAAGAGAATGCTCTTTAAGGACAGAGTGCTCGTTTAGGAGAGTGCTCCTGATCGGGGCTGTATATATATATATGTATATATAGAGAGAGAAAGACAGGGGTTTTGGAGGTTTTGAGATTGATGAGAGAAATCAAACAAAAGGGGTTTGATAAGGTTAATCGATCGTTTGTTTTTGTGGATTTTTCTTAAAAAATATCTATACCGAGGGCCAGATGATGACCGTCGCTATATATATCCTATAGCGAGGGTTCCGTCCCGACCGTCGCTATAGATCGTCGCTATAGGTCAAATTCGGGTGTGCATTCTAAGCATACATAAGAGAGACGATTCGGGCGTATGAGAAATGAACGTCGAAATACCGTGACAAGTATTAATGAACTTAAAAAGTGTTTCAATTCAATTGAAGTGAACATTATAAGATATAGAATGTGGTTAATATAAATCAATAAGGAGTCCTAGCAAGACTTAAACACTTAAATGAACTTCGAGTATGACTAAGAAGAAATATAGTGAGATATAAGTTGAAAGTAAACACAATCAAAATGAACATTGTGTATTAATTAATAGGAAGGGTTATGATATGTAGAGTAAAATTTATATTACAACTATTACACGTTGCTATGTGACTAATAGTTGATTTGCATGATTATATAATTGTGTAGGGCACGTGAAGTGCAGATAGCTGTAAGCTGTTAATCTGTTACTGGTAAACAACGATCAAGGCAAGTCTTTCAGTTTCTATTTACTATATGAACTTGATGATGAACTATTTTAAATCTTTATTGCAAAGAGCATGTTGTGTTATATATGTTTAAAGTATAAAACGTTAAAGTTAATTTATGACTACGTTGATTAAGTAAAGAATGCTGATTGAGTAAGGAACTCAATCTTTATACTTGTTATGTGCACTGTAACATTTATGTTATGTTAGTCCAATGATTATGAGATGTATGTTGAGCATGTTATTATGTGCTACGTGATGCATGAAAACTATTAGATTTGATGGGCTGTCGAGCTCAACCTTGCAAATAACCACTTTTATAGGTTAAGGATTCAAGGTAACGATATGTGCTACTAGAAAGACATGAATCAGATGTAATGCATGAAGATTTATATACTTTTCCTGAGTTGTTATTATTTTGAACCATGTTTAAGGTTCCGGATGATGTACTTGATAATGTATGGTGTTTAATAGATGTTGAAGTTATATAGTTTAAATTTTGCCTCGATGTATAAAGAGTATTGAACACGGATGCAAGTTTTATTTATTAACTCGATAAAGTGAGTAATAAACTAAGTATGGTTCAAAGCTAGATATAGATAAAGGTTTTGAGAAATGTACTTGATAATTTATGATGTGAAACTTCATACTTAGTTGTAAAGTTTGAGCTACCCAATGTATAAGGAATATCAAGCTGAAATGTAAGATTTTATATAATAACTCTGATGAAGCAAATCATAAAATGAATTTGATTCAGAGATGTGTAGATAATAAAGGTTATGATTCAGGAAATTAAAGAAAGAAGACAGAAAAGTTTAAATTATTCCGCATTTTATTAAGTTTAACATCAAATAATGATGTAAGAATCAGAAATTAGACGTATTGTTAATGACCGAAGTCGAGAGTTGAATTGTATGAAATTTAGGTTCATTACAGATCTTGCTCCTTCTTCTTCTATTCCCCACAAAGACCTTCCAGCTATAAATGTGACGATTCCAGAGCTTCTGGAGGATTTGAGTCGTTAACCCTCGATCTATTTGCATGCGAATGAGGTAAAATCCGTGTTGATCTTCCTTTTTCCCATTTGTGAGGGGAAAAGGGTTCTGATGTTGATTTGCATTGTGATGCAGATTCTCAACTTTACGCAGCCTCAAGGGAACTAGTTCAACATACATTTTTTGTACCAGACTCTTCACCCAGAGTACCGAGAGATTGTGTATGTTTGGGTCTTCGAGGCGTTCTTTTCAATCCTCCCCCGTCGTTGTCCCTAGGTTTACCTCAAGTTTTTGTCTGAGCGCTGGTTTCACCAGACTCAGTCTCTCTATTTACTGGATTGCGAGGTGATGATGACACCGATGGATTGGCGGTTCATCACTGGGATGGAATTTTCTAGGGCGCTAGTGAATTGTGTGGCTGACATTTCCCCTACTGCCGTTAGATCCTTGCTAGGAGTCCCGGCTACAGTGCTCAAGGGCAGGACAATCCGTATTGGTCCTTTGAGTGTAGATGCCGCGAATGGGTCTTTAACTGAGCCATTACCCGATGATAAGAGAGTCGAAGATCGCATTTTTTAGTGATTATTCCTGATCATCCTCAGGGGTTGTTTCCTGGCGGATAACTCTTCCACGTTGTCATTCACTTTAGTCAGCGCCACACGGGAGGTGGACCGTATTAGAGAGTTTAATTGGGGCTCTTACACCTTTGCCTACTTCCTCAGGGGAATGCGTCTACGCTCGCAGGGCTTGATGGTGGCTTGGCTAGGATTTTACTCATTTCTGCTGGTGAGTATTTTCTCTTTTGTATTCACTTTTTCGAGTTGAGAGTTTTGACTGACCGCAGATATTTGATCTTGTATTGGCAGTTTTGGGCCTACGAGAGGCTCCCATGTCTTCGTCCCGTTAGCCTGTTAGGTTTAGACACCTATCCACGGGGACAGCGATGGCATCACTCCACTTTAACGGAGGTTCATGTAGCTGAGGGTCTCACCCATTCCCACTTACAGTTGGAGTTGTTGACAACCGATGTCATTACATGGGCTCTCTACTCTAAGGACCATTTGACAGTTGGCTTTGAGGGTGTTTTCCCGACTGGTGTCGCGTATGTGATATCCAACCATTGGATTCCTCTCTTCACAGACGGAGGTTGGGAGCTCTATTTAGGAGAGCGTGCTATTAGGAGCACCATAGGATAGATTCACATTCCTATCTATCCTTCTACCAGACGTTGTTGGCCTTTGTTGCAGCCGATCATTGATGTCCCATTGGTGGGTGTTGATGGCTTTACTTTGTTAGAGGGACCTTTCACCCAGGAGGCTTTTTACCGCTGGTGGTTCCCTCGTACCATTGGAGCCCATACACATGCCACATAGTTTATGGGGGATATGGTTCCTGGCTCCGTCATGATAGCGGATTAGATTGACTGCATCCGAGAGCCACTCATCTGACGCAAATTAATAGTTTAACCCACAGTTGGATTGGGCACAATTCTTTATCTGGTATTTGGGCAGAGATCCTTCCGAGGTGGATACTTTTGATCCTTCCAACTTTGGGGCTGGCCCTTCAGGTGGGACATATTCAGATGGTTTTTTCGGTGCAGATCCTCCATTGTATCAGCCTAATATCCCTACTGGCAAAGATTTAGTGACTCAGGAGGAGTTACATCAAATGGATAGGTTGGATGATGTAGACATCAACACTATTGACTTCTTCTGATGTATTTCTTGCTATATCTTTTGATAGGCCTCTGTTAGATATTGGGCGGCTGTGCCCCATTCTCGTTATGTCTTTTGATAGGCCTCTTTTAGTTGTTGGGCGGATGTGCCCCATTTCCCTGTATTTTTTAGTTGTATATAGAGATGATGATATACTTAGGAATGTATGTGTACTATTTTCCATTCCCTACATCATATTGTCATCTATTGTTTATCATGCATGTATTATGTTATGCATATGCATTTCCATAGATGAGTTTAGCATTGACCCCTGGATGGTCTCATGACATGGCCTTACAGATGTCTTCATTCACAGTTAGCCGGATAGAGCATACCCCACCAGTATTTGTGGCCTCCTCTTTGAGATTCTGGTATGATAGTTTGTCCTCCCTGGATCGGGTGAAAGTTGATCAGCTGATGCGTCACTCTATGACCCTCTTGACATTCTAGGTTCCATCGGGCTTTGTAGAGGGCATGCTGGATCATTGGGTACCAGATAGACAGGTATTCTGGTTTGTTACCCAGGAGTTGACTCCTACTTTGGAGGATTATGAGCGTCTAACAGATTTGCCTTTGGATAGGCCTTATGCTCGGATGGCTGTCGGTGACATGAGCCGATAGTTTATGACCCTCACAGGTTTGAGGCGCAGAGTTGCCCTGGACGAGATCTCCTCGGGGCATGTAGTGTCCATGAGTTTTCTGAATGACATATTTGAGTCATTGGAAAGTTATTTGCGGTACTCTAGGGATTTCACCATTTTGGAGGATGATTGGCGTATTGCCCGAGTAGATATACTCTTGACATGTATAGTGGCTTATCTTTACATGCCATTGTACATGGACCACTTAGATATCGGCGTGATTATGGTAGTCTGGGATCTCCAGGAGGGACATACCATCTTACCGATGATTCTGGAAGAGACCTTGAGGTCGGCCACATATTGCCATACCCATTCTGTAGGGGTGTTTGTAGGCAGTTCGGTTTTATTGTACGTGTGGTTTATGACACAGTTGAGACTAATTGTCATTTTTCGACACCATGGGTATTGTTTTTCTCACGAGATAGCCATGTCATACTCCTTCCAGTCGGTGGAGTGTACAGACGCAGCTTCTTGGTCAGCTTTCTTGTAAGGGATCGTGGATCCGTTTGATATTTTGCCGTGTTCGGGGCTTAGCTCCCCCTACAGCTTTATCACTCATGCAGCTGGCATGGACTATCTTCCTCTGGTCGGTTTGAGGGGTGTGACCACTTATCATCCACTAACTGTTATGGTACAGTTTGATCAGTTTCAAGATGTTCATCCCTATGACAGGGTATTGGGTCAGTGCTTGTCATCTCGGCTTCTGTCAGCAGAGGATTTATGTGACGCCCCCAAAATAGGTCCACACAACCCATTTTGAGTCGCCAAATACATAGTACAGAAAACAACTACAACTTCATTATTACAATTGTCGTGCAAAATACGACAACACATATGCTGTGAGTTTAAATACAAATATTATCTTCTAAATAATATCCAAACTCAAATAAGTCCTCATTACAATTATTGATATACTATTTTACAAAATAGTGAGGACTGCAAAAACAAGTGACTTGAAACATCACTCCACAACCCGACTAGTTCCCGCTATATTCTCGCCTCCTGAGAAGAAAAATGGAACAAAAAGGAAAAGGGTGAGCTCAACTAGCCCAGTAAAGAATATTATGACTAAGATAATGTAGAACAAATTATTGTTAGCCTTCAATAAATCAGATAAAATATAATGGACAATAAGTTTTAGATCAATATTTGCAGCGAAAATAACAATTCATTAGAAGAGTTAAGTAGAGAATGAAGTCTACTATCTTCTATGATTTAAAAGTCCATCATCAATATTTTATCCCTGTAACATCAATCAATATACATCCTGAATCAAATATTCATCTTTGCACTACGGGCCAAAGATATTCATTTGTATCACCAGTTGGTCATGTTCATCTCAACACTTGTCCATCTTTGTACCACGGGCCAAAGATATTTATCAGGTAATCGAATATCTTTGCACTACATGCCAAAGATATTTAGTTATATCATCATTTAGGACTGAGGATGATGAAAAAATATTTTTAAGAAACGAATCCAGTGAGATTAAAGGACAAAGATTAGGGATTCGTACTTTGGTTTATTCAAGTTCAAAAATACTCCATAATAATCAATTATGGAGAAAAATTCAAGAATGAAGATCAAAACATGGATACAATCAAAGATAGTAACCATAATAGACAACTTGGACAAAGAAAAGAAAATTTAATTTTTCTGTGAATAGTGTCGTATACGTGAATAGTGTCGTATACGTGAATAGTAACCCCGACACAAAAGGTAACAATTTTATAAGAAAAAATCATACTTCGTGAATAGTATCGTATTCGTGAATAGTGCCGTATACATGAATAATGTCATATACGTGAATAATGCCCTATACGTGAATTGTAACCTCGACATAAAAAGGTAAAAATTATATAATAAAATTCATACCAATATTTCGGCATAATGATATTGAATGAAATTGTAACGCCCCAGAAAAATCAGATTTTATGAGAATTAAATTTGTATTTGATTATGTGGATTAAATGAATTTAATTGATTATTTATGGGAGTAAGCTATTTGAAGGTCGTTCTATGACCTAGATATGTTGGAATGTCATAGTATTTTGGCTACGTGATAAAATTAAAGTGTTTGAATTTCCAAGACAAAAATAAATGCTTTCCGAGAAAATTTCCGAAAAACACTATTCACGCATTTCTGCTCGGAAATTATTTTTGAACTTCTGAGAAATATGTAACGATAGAATATCAAGGTGAGATGGAATATCCAATAATATTTTAGTTATGGAAAACGCAGTTTTTTGCCTGCGGACTTAAAACCTAACGGCTATGGAAAGTGTTTTCCGAGAAGGAATTTAAATGCGTATAATGAATTAAAGCGATGATCGTATAATATGTAGGTATTATACGAGGTAATGAATACAAGTAAGATACGAGGTATTATAATGAGTATGTATGAGTGATGGTATGTTGTACATGATGAATAAGTATACGAGTTAGAATACGAGATTAATACGTAGATTATATGTTATAAGGCTTTAAACCATATGGAATGGACTTGTGGATTTGTGTAGGGGATTTATAAGTCCAATAAGGAGTAATGTGCAAGCCCAATGTTAAAGCCCAAGTGTTTGTAATGTATAATCCAATGTGAATTAAATCAAGTCCAATGTATAAGTTAGGTTAATTAAACCTTAAGCCCAAACTATTAATCTAATGGGTAAGTATGAACTATGGGGCAAACCATGGATGGTCCAAAGTAGGGAGCAAGTATACTTAATGGCTAAGTAAGTGTGGTAATCAAGTAAACTTAGAGGCTAAGTAAAGTCCTTATGCTTGGTGGCTAAGTAAGAGATAAGCTAGGTGATGATCAAGTAACTTAATGGCTAAGTGTTGTGATGGCCAAGTAAATAAGGTGGGGAGCAAGTTAACATAATGCTTGAGTAAGGAATAGTAAGGATGTGGAATGGCCTAAAACACTAAACTACCCTAACCTTAGAAATCCTATAAATAACAAGCTTAGGATTTCATTTATTGGTTGTTTCATTTCATCCAAACATTATAAGAGCTTATTGGCTTGAGAGAAAAAGCTAGAAAAGCTAGAAAGTTAGACTTTTCAATTCAAGAAGCAAGAAGAAGATTAAAGATTAACCAAGTGATATTCAAGGGTAAGAAATCCTAAACCATGATTTTCTTTCTCTTCCATTGTTAGAGAAGTGAGTAGTGGTAGAACATGTATGCTAAGAAGGAGTAGGAATGATTAATCAAAAGACTTAAGCCATGAATAAGTCATATGGTAAGATAATCAAGAAATGAAGTTTTGAACTTATGAGGAACAAGTAAGAAATTATTATGTTTATAAGCTAATGAAATATGTATGTCAAGATGTGATTATGATGGATTTAATCCATTCGAAACAAAGAATAAATCATAAGAAACGAAGTTTTGGCAGAATTCACGAGTTTGGACGATAATCGTCGAATTCGTGAAAGTCTCGGAATGGAAGTCAAATTTTAATATTGAGTTTGGAAACATTGGTTTTCGATGGAATATACTCTCATTTGGCATTTTAGAGTTGTAGACACAAAAATGACCGAATTCTGACTTAGAACGAAAGAAACGAGCGATGAACATTCACAAACGTTTATCGTTTTCATTAAAATGAACTAAAAGGTGAATTTTGAGTTAGATTCGAAGATTGTAAAATTCTTGCATGAATACATAGAACATGTAATTTGTGAACTAATGACGTTTGAATGAGTCAATTCAAACTTATAACGAAGAAGTTATGAGTCCTGATCTCTCATATAAAATTTTCTTTGTCAAAATTTTTTTTGTGTGAGGATTGGGCGTAATGTAAGGCCCACAAATACCAATATGGTCGTGAGATATCAAGTTTGGCACTTGCAAATGGCGTGGCTAATAGTGAAGGATATGGCGTCTGTCGACGTCGGGATTTTTGGGTGTCCCTTTCCGCTACTTGTTCTTTGGTGTTCTCATTTTAGGTGAGATTTGTTTGAAAAAATAAGTGAAAAAGGTTCGACATGTATAATGTCGACGATGGGACTGTTAAGAGTCGCCAGTTGGTTTTTTAAATGGTTGTACCAACACAACCGAGAAAAGGTTTGCACATTGACCTAGTGATGTGACACTGATATACGGGTCGGCGAAACCGAGATTCATTTAGGGTCCGGGGACTTGGTTATGCGGGGGGAAGGTGTTAGGCACCCCCCGACATCCGTGTTACCACGGTGACCACCTCTTTTCAAGAAACTATTATCTGAGTGTGTGTGTGTGTGTGTGTGGGTCAATGTACTTTGTTATATGAAAGTTGTGCGAGGCCTCATTTGAACCTATATACACGAGTTTGAATTTATTTAAAATTCAGTTTTTAGCAAGATATGGCGGTGATGTTTTATAAAAGAGGTTTTTAAAACCACGATGCTCAATAGGAATTGAGACCTTTTACACTCCCATTTTTATTAAGTGATCGGCTGGATTGATTTTATTTGATGGATGCGAGGCATCCGTATGAAAATAATATACAAAAATAATGTCGACTTCCTTGTGGGTATGGAAACCATCTGAGGAAATTCAGACACCGCAGAATAATTTACAAGAATAATTTAAATGTCCATCAAGTCGAATCTAGATTCAATGGGATGAATCATGATCACATGATTCCTAGAACTCACAAAATTTGCATTTTTATAAAAGTAATAAGCAGGTATATATATAAAAGCGGTAAATATATATATATATACAGACATGATCACCAACCACGAAGCACCTCCATTGGGGATCAGAAATATAAATAAAGCTATTAAAAGCTATCAACCGCCACGGAGGAAACTCCAAAGCGGACAAAAAATAAATAAAGTCAAAAGCGATCAATCGCCACGAAGTAAACTCCGAGGCGGATGAAATGTAAAGAAAATTGTAAAAGCGATCAACCACCACTAAGTAAAAATATGTATATATATATATATATATATATATATATATATATATATATATATATATATATAATAAACGCATAAGCATATATATAAAATCCGGGCTCATTGAGCAGAGTTCGACCACAGTTCATATATATATATATATATATATATATATATATATATATATATATATATATATATATATATAAAAGCAAATAAACGCACTGGATATAAAATCCATGCTCATCGAACAGAGTCCGACCACAATTCATATATATATATATATATAAGTGGGTAAATGCACCAGACCGAAGTCTAGGCTCATCGAACAAAGTCCGACACACAGTTGATATATATATAAGTATATATATATATATATATATATATATATATATATATATATATTAAAGCAAGAAAACGCTCCGGGCCATCAAGTTCAGGCTCAATCGAGGCATAACTTCGATAATGTTAGTCAATATATATATATATATAAATAAATATATTATATATATATAGAAATGAAACCACGAGATAGAAGTCCGGCAAAAAGCAAGCAACACGACTCTCAGCGTGTAGAAGGGTGTGTGCAAAGATGAAGAAAAGACTCTAAAGTGTGTGATAAGGCTTACAAAATGACTCATAAAAAAGGCTTTTATATCTTTAGAGTGGGTAAACACTTTGGGCTTTTGTGGGTACAAAGAGGCTATATATGAGCTCACAAGTGTTTAAAAGTGGGAAAATACACCTTTGTATGGCGAGTGCAGAGCAAATTGTGCAGGGTTTCCCCGTCTTTTTCTCTTAGAAAATTAGCACCCCAAGCCCCATATTTATAGAGGGGGAAGCCGCAGGTCTACTTATGGCACCTAGTAGCAGTGTGTACTGCGGCTTCCCCGGTGCCCCGGCAAAGTGGGTCCCCCATGTGTGTCGAAATCGTCTGTATTGTTAAACTTCGATCGCTCATAACTTTCAATCTGGGAGTCCGATGGAAGCGTGCCATACCATTCCGGAAATTTCTTTTCGAGAGCTACACAATGATATATGATTTGACCTTTTTTGATTCTAGGAAGATGGGTCCATGACTAAAATGGCATTCCTGGGTTTCCGTGAGGTAATCCGGTGAGCCGTTTTGTGTAGTTTGCGCTCCGGAGTTAAGATATTGCTCTTGTTGGACTTCCTTTGATGTATTTTGAGTTGAAATGAGTGTATTTGATTTGAAGTGAAGTTGAGTTGTCAAAATGACCATTTTGCCCCTCCCGGGGTTATCTCGATTTTTTGCGATTATAGCGATGCGTTTCTTAGGTTTATCTACGAGGTTGGCTTCTTTGTTGACTTTGACTATCCTCGGGGTCATCTCTAAGGTTGGATTGACCTATTCCCATGGTTGGGATCGAGGCCCGGATACCTCGGGGTCATCTCCCGATTAATCGGTCTTCTCTCGATTGGTGTGGTCGGTATTATGTCTGCGAGCCTCGGGGTTATCTTGAGGTTGGATTTGGTTACTCCCAGTTGCGATCCAAGGTTTGATGATGAACTTTTCGGTAGTATTCGGTATGGATTTGATTATCTTTCGGGGTTCCCTCTTAAAAGACGAATCATCCTCCTATGATGTTAGTAATAGTAGAAGAAAATTTTGAGTGTCTCACAGATGCCCCTCTTTATCATGTTCATGCAATGCAATGGAATGGACATGATAAAGATTAGTAGACACTTGAAACATGACAAGGTATTTTCAATGATGTAAATCGCAATGTAGTGAATGTTTATGATGAATGTGATAATGTTTTTGCAAATCGCATTTCGTAAATCGCACATCGTATTTCGAACATCGCACATCGCTTTTCGTATTTGGCCAAATCGCATTTCGCAACTTGCACATCGCATTTCGCATATCGTATTTCTCATATCGCATCGCAAATCGCATATCGCAAACCGCATATCGAATATCGCAAATCGCAATGTAATGAATATTTATGATGAATGTTAAAATGTATTCGCGAATCGCTTTACGTTTTACCGATCATTGCTGCTGCAGATACTGGTGTTGACTCCAATGGTTTGTCATTTTAATCGCTGATGCTTGTTGATGAAGATAAGTTGAGATGTTTTCCACATCTCTGATGAGGATGACGTTCTGAAATCACTAGACCCTCCCGATGTATTCATTTGGTAGTTGCAATAAATGATATCCCATCGATCGCCAAACTTTTCCAGTTCCCACTCGAACGGTGGTATACAAAGCTTTCATCGCTGAACTGTGTTGATGTCGCGCTGTATTGATGGTAATGGTTTAGAACACTAGATCTTCCGATACCTTAGCTGAAGTAATATTCCACGGATTACTTCACTAGACTTCACCTGTTGTTACGTTAGATTGATGACAACCACCCGATGTCTCACCCTTCTTGAGGTGATTCAGAGTTTCATTTCGCTGTTGGGTACTTATGCCCCATTTCCTTAAGCGTTTGATTCGCAACCCGGTTGAACTGATGACTTGAATGTCGCTGAAATCCCTAGAGGGTGTAATTCATTCTTTCACTACCCAGATTTGACAGTCGGTGTAGAGGCCTTAGCTTGTGAGGACTTAACGCTTGTTGATGGTGTAGATTTCATTCGCTAGGCCTTTCGTTGTTGACCTTCTGCTTCTGAGTTAAGAACTTTTTTGATGAGAAGCTTGATCTCGCCTTAAACTTCTTCCATTTCTTGGAATTGGAAAAAAGCCCCAGTCCTTTCTCATGTTGATGCTGAGGGTTCATATGAGAAACTCTCTTTGTTGATGAAGTTGTGAGTGAATAATATCTGAATCGCCATTGAGATGATGATGGACCGTGCTGATGGCGATAACTGGGGCATTTTCCATTTTAGGATGATTGATAAATGCCCCAGTGTTGAGTTGTCGCTGCTTTCGAGATTACCCCAATCTTGTTGTAAGGGACCCACTATCCGGTTGTCGCCAATTTTGAAATTGCCCCAGCCTTGCTTGTTGTCTGGGATAGTCGCTTTGACAGATGAGCTGATAAGATGCTGAGATCGCAAGAGGCTTTTACTTTTGTACCATCTGGTGAACAGGTAGTGGATGTGGGCTTTGATGTTGACAGCTCTTTCTGGTAAAGATGTCTCTTTGTTGGAGAGATGATGCTCTAACTCATAGGGATACCGTTGTTGCTGAGTGGGATGACGTTATATCCACCCGAGATATCGCATGTAGTTGGCAGTGGATCTGTTGGCTCGTGTAGAAACCCTTGGGTAGGAGATCATGGTGTTACCTCCTTCTTCTGAGAGGGAATTCATGTTGGACTTGATAGCCCGCATATACAATTGATTTGTAGATGGGCTTGTATTTTCTGCCGCATGATTAACTTAGCCATTTTGTCATGTACGATTACACATTGTATATATCAAACAACATTATATATGGCGGGAAAATATATGTTGATTCACTTCCCTTTTAGTTGTGCCTTGTTATTTGTTGATATTTGCTTGTTTCTCCGGACTTTTGTGATCTGGATGTATTACGAACTCCTCCTTGATGGATGGACGTTGAGATGTCTCAGATTTTTAGAATGGATCGTCGATCGTGTGTATTCCCTACCATATTTGGTGTCTTGGGACTTGTTTCTGTATGTGGTTATGGATAGGAGTGTGTCTATTTTTGTTTTTTTTTGTGGTGAGATCGGGACCATATAACATGGCTACCACGTACTCCCGTGTATTGGGAGATCAGTCAACGTAGTTCACCCTTCAAGCGCGAGGAATATCCCATGGCGGATTGCTACGATGAAAAGTTTTTGATCCCATGTACGAGGATAAATTGAAGGTGTGAAAGGTTTAATCCCATGTATGGGGGATAACGTAGAGGTTGTATTCGGAAATGAAGTGAAACCAGTAGTGAAGCCGGTTTGAAAAGTGTGTTTTTTCACGAGGGGTGGGTAAAAGGAAAGGTTGTATGTGTAAAGGGTTAAAGAACTGAAATGATTGGTGATCGATGATCCAAACCGGGATGTTTATTTGATGGTAACCTCGGATATAGTACCGTTTCACGGTGTCTGAATTGATTAGTTGCAGAAATTCATCGTCGTCCATTTCCTATAATCTGAAAGCGCTTCATGTCAATACCTCCTTGACAATAAACGGGCCTTCCCAGTTTGGAGCGAATTTTCCTTTAGACTGAGCTCGGTTGTCAATGATCTTCTTCAAAACCAAGTCGTGTCATTTTGAACTGCCGTAGTTGGACTTCTTTGTTGTAGGATCTTCTTTACAAGTAAAGGCCACTCATTTGTGGGCCACATACTTTCCCATGGATCTCATCTATGAGTCTATGAGCTTGGTCTTGGTCCAGACATCTGAGGAGACCTAGTCCTACATCTTTTTTGTAGAGTGCATCTCCGCTCAGGTAGAATTTCATAGCGAGTTGATGGATCTGCCTTTTTCTCGGTCGATCTTGCCTCAATGGGTGTAGATCTATCTTGTGAGTGCTCATTGATATATTGATATCAAGGATGTTGGATGGGAGGTAGCTCATCCGATACTTCTCAATGTAATTCCCATAGGATGGAGCCTTTTTGTTGTCTGCAAATGTGAGGGTTGGCATGTCTTCCTTGTCATGTATATTGATTAAGGAGGCCAGGGTTTAGAGCATCAATCAAAATCATTCCTATTAGAGGAATGTGGAGGAAGGATTTTCTTCAAACTCTAAAAGCCATCTGTAGAACCTCTGGATGGTAAAGGCGTGACAAGAATAGAACTGTTGAAGAGATTTTTTTTTTTTCTTTTTTTCTTTTTATTTTCTTTTTTCTTTTTTTTATTTTTTCTTTTTTTTTTCTATTAGATCGTGGAAAAGAGCCATATGGCTCACTGATAGGTAGCTCCGGCATTGATGAGGCCGAATGACAATCGTCTGTAGCAAAGGGCTCCCTAAGGCGTGATGAATGAAGTTTTCTCATGATCATCTTCAACAACCATGATTTGATGGTACCCGCGGAGCAATCAGCAAAGGAGTACATGTCGTATCGAACTTTTATTGTCAATGAGTATGTGGATGAACGACACGTGAAAGCTATCTTCTTTGAGGTGAGCTTTATTCAAATCTACGTAATCCACACAAACTCGCACCTCCTTCCGGTTTGATGCAGGGGACTATGTTGGATAGCCATTTAGGGTATGTTGACATCATGATGATCTTTAGGCTTGAAATTGTTTCACAATTTCTTCTTTAACTTTAACTTCCACTCGAGTTTCAATCGCTTTGAGCTTACTTTGAATGGCTTGAATCCCCCTTTGATGGGAAGGCGATGAATGAAAATGTCTGTGTATAAACTGACCATGTCTTCGTGAGACCATGCAAAAACATCCTGGAATAGGGTCAATAGAGTAACCATGTCATTCCTTTGGTTTTGAGTGAGGTTTGTACCAATTTGGATTTGTTTGGGGTTTTCTAAGGTTCTGAGGTTTAAAAGAGGTGGTTTGATCAAGATTTCGCTTGGGTTTGTCTTCGACCCATTCTTTGATCTCCTGAGGTATCTCATAGTCCTCTTGTATTTCCATCAAGTCTGAGTCCAACTTTACATCAAAGTTATAGTCCTTGTGGAGAATAGGCACCTCATCAGCAAGTACATGCACATCTAAATTCAGAGTCCTGAAACAAAATATGCTTTCACTTAGTATATAACACTGTTCAATCACACAAAGTGTTAGCCTGTAATGACAAAAGTAACTGCTAATACTGTTCAAAAAAAGTAAGCAATTATTGCTATCTACAAGGTAGAGAGAGTTTCTTCCCTTTTTACCCTCGTCGGCTAATGCAAGGAGTTCTGCTTCAATTGTCGAGGGCAAAGTCTTGGTGGACTGCAGTGATGGAGGCGCTATCATCAACCTCCTTCTCCCAAATGATGATCATTACGTGTGGGCAATCATCGTCTGGGGTATATCTGTTGGTATGTTCATCATGGACGATGATGCGCATGCCCGACATTATTCGGACAACATTTTCCTTGATTCTCCGCTCCTCTTCTTCGATTGCGGGATCTGGAATAACGATTTTCTTTTCCTCCACCGATTTTGGCTTAGGAAATAATATGGTCATGACATTGGCTGGCACCTTTATTGGAGGTTGTGCGGACTCAGAGTTTGAAGGCGAAGCCGAACGCCATATGGTTGAAGCTAAAGGAATCTGTTGATGCTTATGAGGATTCACGTGTGACTAGAAAGTGGCGAGAATAGCCTAGTCCAATTTGTTCCAACTTGCTTGGTTAATCGAATGGGGTACTGGATACCCTGGCCATCTTTACCCAACCCTTGTCATGGCTTATGACCCAACGACATCATTTCTTGAGTGGCTGACATCACCTCGGCAAAAATTTTGGGTTCAGGCAATGGTGCTCCAATAACATAGTATTGGGTGTTGCTTATTTCCAAAGCATGAAAACTGACTGGTTCTACGTCTGCATTGGCATTGATGAATGGAATGTCCCCATGCTGAGGAATCTCTGGTTCAGCATTGACCGTGACCAGGCTATTGTTGATAATGATCTTCAATTGTTGGTGAAGAGTGGAGGGGACTTCCCCTGCCATGTGGATCCATGGTCATCCCAAGAGCAGTTTGTATCCCGAATCTATCTTGAGCACATGGAAGGATATGCAGAATATATGAGGGCCAATTTCGATTGGCAGCTCAATTACTCCAACCGAGTTATGGCGGGCTCCATCAAAAGCTTTGATGATAGTATGGCTACTCCGAATTCGGTTGAGATTGATATTCATCTTCACCAAGGTGGCATATGGGTAGATATTCAGAGAGGAACCTCCATCTATTAAGACTCCAGCCACCATATATCCGGAGGACAAGACCGCAATGTGCAACGGTTTGCAATGACCAGTCCCTTCGGGCGGTATGTCATCATCAGTGAAGGATATCACATTAGTGTTGAAAATGTGATCAACCATGTGTTGAAATTTTTCTGTATCCATTGATGTCGGAAGATAGGCTTCTTCCAAAACCTTTAACAAGACCTTCCGATGATTCTCGGAAGTTAGGACCAAGTCCAAAATTGATATTTGTGGTGGAGCTTCCTTCAAGCTTAAAACCACCGAGGCTTCGTTATGACCCACAACGCGGATGAATTTTTCAATCTTCTCCATGGGTATTTTCCCCTTTGATTTGGTGGTGGGGTTCATCACCCGATGGGGAAGATACAATGGATTTTCCTTCGACACTACAGCAGTGGTATATGAGGTGGATCCTTCACCTTCTCCATAATTCCACGGAACCTTGCGTAAGCTAACAATAGGATATTGTGCTCTGCATGGCAAGTTGATTGGCTCGGGAGCGGCCACTTTCAAAGGATTGCTTCCTCCTTTGAGCTGAATTATCGGTGTTGTGAGCAAAGTATTAATCCCTTCAAATTCAGTGGATATAATCGCTACCACACTTTTCCACTTAGTAGGGCTGCATTCTCACTTGCGTGTAACACGGTGTCGTTATCATGACCTTGATACACACCACCGTCGATTAGATTTTGAATAAGGTGGCGGAGTGCCCAACATTCTTCTCATCTTTGTGACATGAGGCCGGGAGTGGTATTGACATACTCCATCGAGTTGTACCATCCCGAACGGGGTTGATTGGAGGTAGAAGGGAACCGATCCTCCTTCATTGATTAACATGTGAAGGATTTCCTCCATGGGTTGGCCCAAATAGGTGAATTCCGTTTGTTGGCAAAATTCCGATGGGCTTTGGCATTTGCTCTCTTCGTCACTTTGTCTTCCAAAGATTTCATTTTACGAAAGTGATGAGGAATATTCATGATGATAGGTAGGAGATCGGCATGCTCTTGGTGATTAATTCTTAGAAGTCACTTGATCTTTGATAAGTCACCGTTCCGCTAATTACTCAATTTGTTTGCGAGAGCTTTCATCTTCGTTCCATTGTGGCTGGAACTTAGCATAATCCCATCTGTCATCACCGTCTTTGATGGTGCAGGAGGAATCACAGTACCAAGTTGGAACTCATCCCATGCTCCAATTAATCATGTTGACATCTTCTTCTTTATATTGAGGAAGAGGGTTGTCTTGTACATATGAAATGATCGGGTTTGGTGACTCTGATCTCCCCATTTATCTATTAAGTCCTGGATCTTGTGTTTCAAGGCCCAATAATCCTGAGTATCATGTCCAGTGCCCCGACATGATAAACACATTTCTAGCGACATTGTAACCCCGTCCATTAGGGTTTGGTGGTGGAAGAAGATGCGTAATTTTCTTCTTGTGTTGTCGAAATATTAAGAATGTTCTCGAGGGTATCCCCTAAGGGTGTAAACACTCGATGGAATTTGACTTCTCCACCTTTTTGGTAATGGAGGGTTTGCATTTGCTACCGAAAAGGAGTGTAGTTTCTCCTTTGAATGGGCATACTTTGATTGCCTTTTTGTCCTGTAGTATCGTGGAAACATCTTCCTCTTTCTTTTTATGGACCCTCAGGTTGTTCCCATAATTTCCAGTTGGATGTGATCGTTATAATGACTTTGAGTGCAGGCTAGGTCTTGAATCTTTCTGACTTCAACCCTATTTCACCCGTCTCCCCATGTTTAACCATTTCAAAAAAGCGGTTTGCCGATGCCTACTAAAACTCTCTCATAGTAGAAGGAGCTTGTATGTGTCTATGAATGTCATGACCATTTACGATTACGTCATGGCGGGGACTAACTTGGGCGACCAAGCGTCTCCACCTTTGAGCATACTCTCTGAAAGACTCATTAGACTATTTTTTTATCTTGGTAATTTGATATCGATCAGGAGCCATCTGAGTTTGAAAACTGTATTGAGTGAGGAAGGCATGTGCTAGTTTTTCCCAGCTGTGGATTTTGGAGTTGTCTAATCTGGTGTACCACGAACGGGCTTCTCCAGTTAGACTCTTTTGGAACAATTGCATTCTGAGTTTTTCATCCTTTGCATAGGATCCCAGTTCTCCAATAAAGACTTTTAAATGTGTATAAGGATCCCCTAACTCGTCATATTTTTCAAAGTCAGGAGTTTTAAATTTTTTTGGATAGTGAACACCAGGAAAAATACATAGATCAACATATGAAACACTCCCGTGTGTTCCAATTCCTTTGATAGCGAGAAGGGTCTCTTCCATTTGGAGGACTTTCTTTTTGATGTCACCATTGTCTAGATCTCCAGCATCATGAGTTTTGTTGGTAGTATCCAACTGTGATTCTGGTATGGTAATGACCGGGTTTCCCCCTTGTGTGGAGGGCTCAGTATGTACAGGTATTTTCTAACCCTGTGTAGACTGGTGTAATTCTTTTAATAGAACAACCAAATCTGTAATCTGTTTGCTTAATCCTTCGAATTCTTTGCTAGAAACTGGATTAAGTTCAGTCTGGTCGGATGACAACATGATCGACTGTAGGCCTGTTGCCTTCTTGGACCTTGACCGGGTAGTAGGTCCGATTGATTCCCTGCGAAAGACTGGCATAGTTTAGTCCTTAGGGAAGGTGTATAATGACATGCTATGTGATGTGTCCATTTTAGGAATTTTATCCTGCAAAACGGGTGTCAACTGTTTGGAGCATGTATGTGGACACATTGCTTCATATTTCTCATTACATGGAGATATATGGAATGAAATTACAAGTAATTGCGTTTACAAGTAATTGAAAATGAGAGCATGAAGAGACTTTCCTCCGTTTTGGGTTTTATCGAGGCTAACCTATCTTAGGTTACTCTCATGGCTTTTTTGGCATAAAGGTTCCCAAATCATCTCAATCTACTAGGCAGGAAGTTAATCCGGTCTTTCAAGCTGGAAGCGAATTTGGGTGGTGCCTTTCACGAGAGACTCGGAGAATTAGTCTTCTCACGAGTCCAGTAATCAAACACCGACGGGATAGCCTCCTGGTGGAGGGACCACACAACATACATTTACATACATCGCATCTCACCGTATGAAATGATGACATGTGCGAAGCACTAATATCATAATTGATTTATAGTGCGAAGCACTAACATCACACGCAGATATGATCACGAAGCACTAAGTTCAAACAAGATATGCATTCGTACACATTCATCCAATGTAAATGCAACATCCACACACAAGCATATAACTTGATTTTGAAAAGATTGTAGTAGCGGCTTAAGTCCTCTTCTTGGAGTCCCCAGCAGAGTCGCCACACATCGACGCGTCGGGATTTTTGGGTGTCCTTTCCGCTTACTTGTTCTTTGGTGTTCTCATTTTAGGTGAGATTTGTTTGAAAAAACAAGTGAAAAAGGTCCGACATGTATAATGTTGACGATGGGACTATTAAGAGTCATGATTGGTTTTTAAATGGTTGTACCAACACAACCGAGAAAAGGTTTGCACATTGACCCGGTGATGTAACATCGATATCTGGTCGGTGAAACAAAGATTCATTTAAGGGTCAGGGGACTTGGTTATCTGAGGGGAAGGTGTTAGGCACCCCCGACATCCGTGTTACCACGGTGGCCTGCTCTTTTCAAGAAACTATTATCTGAGTGTGTGTGTGTGTGTGTGTGTGGGTCAATGTGTTGTTATATGAAAGTTGTGCGAGGCCTCGTTTGAACCTATATACGAGTTTGAATTTATGTAAAAATTCGGTTTTTAGCAAGATATATGGCGATGATGTTTTATAAAAGAGGTTTTTCAAACCACGATGCTCAATAGGAATTGAGACCTTTTACACTCCCATTTTATTAAGTGATCGGTGGATTGATTTTATTTGATGGATCACGAGGCATCCGTATAAAAATAATATACAAAAATAATGTCGACTTCCTCGTGGGTATGGAAACCATCGAGGAAATTCGGACATCATGAGAATAATTTACAAAGTCGCTACAGTTGAAAATGTCCATCATTCTAGATTGAATGGGATGAATCATGATCACATGATTCCTAGGCTCACACAATTTGTATAAAAGCATAGAAAGCGATATAAAAGCGGTATATATATAAATATATATAAATATATATATATATATATCTGACATGATCACCAACCACGAAGCACCTCCATGGGGGATCAGAAATATAAATAAAGCTATTAAAAGCTATCAACCGCCACGGAGGAAACTCCAAAGGGACAAAAGAATAAAATAAAGTTGTAAATGCGATCAATCGCCACGAAGTAAACTCAAGCAAGACGAAATGTAAAGAAAGTTGTAAAAGCGATCAACCACCACAAGTAAACTCCGGGTGGGACAAAATATATATATATATATATATATATATATATATATATAAATAATAAATGAGCACTGGATTTTATAATCCGAGTCATCGTTTATTTGACCTTATATATATATATATATATATATATATATATATATATATATATAATGCGAATAAACGCATAGGATATAAAATCCAGGCTCATCGAACAAAAGTCCGACACAGTTCATATATATTATATATATATATATATATATATATATATATATATATATATAAATATATATGATAAACCCAGACCAAAGTCTAGGCTCATCGAACAAAATCAGTTTGATTCATATATATATATATATATATATATATATATATATATATATATATATATATATATATATATATATATATATATATATATAACGCTCCAGATCAAGTCTAGGCTCAATCGAGGCATAACTCGATAATGTTAGTCAATATATATATAAATATATATATATATATATATATATATATATATATATATATATATATATACATATATCCGAAATGAAACCACAGAATCAAGTCCGGCAAAAACAAAGCAACACGACTCTCAACGTGTAGAAGGGTGTGTGCAGATGAAGAGAAAGACTCTAAAGTGTGTGAGAAGGCTTACAATTGGCGATAAAAAGGGCTTCTATATCTTTAGAGTGGGTAAACAGAGGGCTTTTGTGGGTACAAAAGAGGCTATATATGAGTTCACAGTGTTTGAAAGTGGGAAAATACCTTTGTATGGGCGAGTGCAAAGCAAATTGTGCGGGGGTTTCCGTCTTTTCTCTTAAAAATCATCACCCCAAGACCCCATATTTATAGAGGGAGGAGCAGCAGTCTACCTACGGCACCTAGTAGCAGTGTACTACTGCGGTGCCGAGGTGCCCGAGGCGGTGTGGGTCCCACCGTGTCGAAAATACGTCTGTTCTTAAACGCTCAGTCGCTCATAACTTTCAATCCGGAGTCCGATGGAAGCGTGCCATACCATTCGAAAGCTCTTTCCAAGAGCTACACAATGATATATGATTTGACCTTTTTGATTCTAGAAGATGGGTCCATAACCGAAATGGCATTCCCGAGTTTTTCGTTAGCAATCCATTGAGCCGTTTTGTGTAGTTCTTATCCCCGGAGTTAAGATATCGCTCTTGTGGGACTTCCTTTGAAGTATTTTGAGTTGAAATGAGTTTATTTGATTTGAAGTGAAGTTGAGTTGGCAAAATGACCATTTTTCCTCTCCTGGGGTTATCTCCGGTTTTCGCACAGTTGTAGCAGTCATTTCTCAAGTTTATCTCTGAGGTTGGCTTGTTGTTGACTTTGACTATCTTCAGGGTCATCTCTGAGGTTGGATTGACCTATTCCCATGGTTGGGACTGAGATTGGATACCTTGGGGTCATCTCTGAGATTAATCGGTCTTCTCTGGTGTGTGGTCCGGTATTGTATCTGCAGGCCTCAGGGTTATCTTCGAGGTTGGATTTGGTTACTCCCAGATTGCGATTCAGGGTTTATTCCAATAGTATTCGGTATGGATTTGGATTGTCTTTTCAGGGTTACCTCTTAAAAGACGAATCTATCCTCCCCGCAATGTTAATGTGATGAAGAAGAAATTTTCGAGTGTGAAGCCGCGTCATGATGTTATTTGTAGAGCAAAAGCATACGCAACGCGCCAACACTAAATGAAGCATAGATGGGAATGTTTTTGAATGTAAAGTAAAAGAGAAGTGAAGGAAGAGTAAATTAAATTCTTAATTAACTTAATGTAACATCTTTTAGGATTTATAATCCTTAAATAATACTCTAGAGGTTAAAAGAAAGAATTATTAAACTAAGAACGTGAAGGGTAATTAAGTAAACCGTGAAGGGTATTTAACGTTGGTACTTCACTAATGACGATCATGTGTCGATTAATAACGTAAGGACGTTAGTAAGCCGTGAGAAAGGATGATTAACTCGAACCGAGTTGTATTAATGAAATAATTTCAATTAAGTTATACAAGAGAAAGAAGTTGGTAAGAACGATGTAAATTATAAACGGCAAGCCGAAACCAATAATAACAAATCTAATACATGATTAGATTGAGAATTAGAAGGGTAAGATTCATTAGAAACCATGTATGTTCATTCATGACCTAATGTGGTATGTTATGTGGTTATGTGTTGTAGAGACTGTAAAGACTCAAAGGAAAAGTAATTTTACTGTAGCAGCCGATGAATGCAAGTTTTTCTTAACGTTTGTCTAACCTTCGTGTTAGCCAGGTTTTCAGTGATTCATGTTATGAGACGCATGAATTGTTTTACGAAAGGGTCGATGCCAGTTTTAACTCGGCTAGACTATTCTTAAAAGATTGATTGATTTATTTACAAGTCTTTAAATTTAGAATTGATAACGCTATCCTACGCCAATTGTTTGGTACGGATTCAAGGTAAGCCTGAGTATGAATAAACAAATGTATTTTTTATCGATTATTCGATGGGCACGTGAGGTTGCCAAAACTTAAATGTACATACATTTAAAGGATGTAGTGTTGATCAACATAGAGTTGTAAGACCCCAACTTTTATAAATAAAGATGAATTTTCTATAAATATCATTTTTGAATATTAAGGTGTGAATTGGTTATAATGTTATAGTTGTGGGTAATATTTATAAATTTTGCAAAGTAAGCAAGTTGCTATAAAATATTCGTTTGGTCGGGGAATATTCTTTTTGTCTGGGAATATTCGTACGACGATACAATCATTGGTGTACCCCACAACAGAATTATTGTCGGATTGAAAAAATGATAAAAATATCTTTTTATAAAATAACGGCGAAAGTTTTACCGTTAACATTGTTGGAATACCTGGTGGTTAAAATTTAGTAATACGCGTTGTTGCACAGTAGCACACGGTATTGCACAGTATTTTTGAATTATTGATTCTTACGTAAGAAGGCACTACTCAATAATTTTTACAGTAATTACTATTCAATATTTTATTTTATTGGTTCAATAATTGTTGCGTTGATATTTTATATTATTGTTGTTTCAATAATTGTCACTGCACATTATTTCCCATTATCAGATTAATAATTCATATTATTTAAATAATATTATTAGATAACATTATTGACAATGTCTAGAAAGTTACATCGATGAGAGGTTTGGTCACCTAATTATTGCCGCCGATGAGGAGAAATCCTTATTGAAAGCCCCTCTTTTACGGGAGCGGCTGGTTATCATTATTGTGATTCTGTAATATTATTTGTGAATAATTAATTATTGATTTATATGATAATGAAATATTTATTTTTTGTGGACACAAATGATAGATAAGAAAATATTTATTCAAGTGGATTTAAACCGAGGAATTTTAGCATGTGACATTTGTTGAAAGTTGGTATTTTATCTTTTTTGATAAAATAATTTATTCAAATATATTATTATAATATTACATTATAGTAGTATGATGTGATTATATAATAGTACATTTTTTATAATTTTAATGGTAGCATTATTATAGCAAATTCATGGCATAAAAGTAAAAGGAGGTGGAAGAGAACAAATTGAATTTGAATTCCTATGATGCAAGCGATGATGTCATCGGACGATGAGGTAAGCGATGATGTCATCGGACGATGAGATAAGCAATGATGTATTATGATTGATGATGTCATAAATTAAGACGAAAAGACTATTTTACCCTTACTCTGCCAAGCCAATAAATAGAAGCTCATTTCTTCATTATTTTTAACCAATTCATTCAAGCTATAAAGAGAGAAAGTATAGAGAGAAAGAAGAAGAGTATTACATTACTACACTATTACGATATCCAATCTCCTACTAAGGTAAGGGTATTATTCTTTCGTATTCATGAAGAGAGTTATTTTTTCAATACTCGTAAGGGTTGTTATTCCATTCTTTATTATTATGTTGGAATAACTTTTATACTATCTAAATCTGCATACATGGTGAAATTCTTACATTATTTCATTCTTTATTATTACATTGGAATAACACATGCATGCGATCTATCGCATGCAGTAAATTACATTTGTTATTCCATTCTTTATTATTCTATTGGAATATCTTGTCTGTGCGGATTACGCACGCATGGTGAATTCTTATGTTATTCCATTCTTTATTATTTTGTTGGAATAACCTGTCTATGTGGATTACCGCATGGCGGGCGAAAATCCATTTGCAGTTTCATATATTCTATTATACTCAGTTGGTTAAAGTTTTGGCTTCTATACTCTATGAAATTAGTAGAATATCCTAGATATTTGGGCTTCATCCAGTATCTTTTCATGGAAATATTCTTCTGAGTATTCTTGAATTTTACTCCACAAAACAGTATCATGTTGACAATTTGGACGTTATTTATTTCTGGATAAATTAAATTATAAATCTTTAAAAATTTATCCTTGAACTTATTTTATTGAATTCTTATATCATTGTCATCATCCTCATGTTTATACTATGTTGAAAGTCATCTGTGGCCTGTAGTGCATAGATGGACTTGGTATGATTATGACCGAGATTATTCGGTATAATCATGATCGTAATGTTACAAATGATGTGGTAAAAGTCCTCATTGTCCGTAGTACATTGATGGAATGATTGTTGGCATGATCATGACCATTGATGAATATATGAATATCCTTGGCCCGTAGTGCATGGATAATTTTAATTGTAATCTTAATGAATATCCTTGGTACATAGTGCATGGATGATGTGGATTATTTATTAAAATTTGAGTCTCAATGATAAAAGCTGATGATAAAACTTTTAAATCATAGAAGATAGTAGATTTTATTCTACTTGACTCTTCTAATGGATTGTCCCATCATTATGATTAAACTTGATGTTTGTTATATTTTATCGGTTTATCTTTTTGAAGGCTAACGATAAATTATTACGCATTATCTTAGTCATAATATTTCTTACTAGGCTAGTTGAGCTCACCCTTTTTACTTTCATTGTTCTCTTGAGAAATGAGAGCGTGGCGGGACTAGTTGGGGAGCGGGTACGGTCAGGATAATAGCATTAGTAGTCCTCACTATGTTAGTTTATGCCTGAGAGGCCAATTATTTGATATAATTGCTTAACGCTTTGATATTATATTTGATTGAATAAATATATGATTTTATTATGGTTTTATTTATCGCGTAATATAATTGTTAACATAATAAAATTCCTTAGAATAATGATACAAATTATATAGTTTCAAGTATGTGACTTGAACATGAGATTATATATTACCATTAGTATCGTTGTTCTTAAATGTCCCTAATCGAGTATCATTGTTAATGGGACAACAATGATACATTGAGACTAGTATGTGGATCGATCGATGACCAAATCTCATTGGTCATAAATATATGAGATATTAAGTCAATGCATATGTACATGTTAGAGAACGATGTAATCGGATGTACCCACCACCATGAGAATTCTATATGGAGCATTATGCGAAGTGTCATTAGCAATTCTCATAGTGATAATGATGTAATGGTCCTCCCATTCAAAATCGCTATATTACTACACGAGAATTTATGTACTTTGATATCATCAAATGTCACCTTTAATAGGGTGGACTATAAAGGTGATTATTGGGTTCATCATTAATCGTGTGAGAAATATGAGTGATCTAGATGGAATTTAACCATCCTATATATTATGGGTGATATCCATAGGCCTCTTGATTGAGTAGGACTATGAAATGCATGGCCATGCTCAAATAGTGATTTGTTTCATATAGTCTACTCATTGATCAAGAAAACTCAGATTAAATTATGAAGAGTATGACACATTCCATGACTCGAGTTTAATCTAGGATATTAAGGTTAAAAGGATTAAATTACATTGAAACATTGGTCACGAAAAAGGTTGCATCGAATCATCGATCTTATTATTACTTGGGTAGCGAAGATGCATTACTAGATGCCGCCACCGCTTATAATTTTATAATATGATTTTAAAATTATTGCCAACGTAATAATAACCTATAGGGTCACACACACATGTAACGTTATTTAAAAGGGAATTAATTTAAATTTTAAGGATTTAAATATATTAATATGATTAATAGTATTTAAATCACTTAATTTAAATTAAAAGGATAATTTGTATATATGTATATTAATTAAGTAAGACTTAATTAAGATATATATATATATATATATATATATATAATTAGGATTTTATAAAATTAGGTTTTGATTTGATTAATTCCTTTTAACTACTATATATATGATATATAGCAGCCTACTTAGGGTAAGATATCATAATTGAAAAACCCTAGCCGCTTCTTAGAGAGAGACTAGAGAGAAAATGCTTCGGTAAAATCCATTCCTTTTGGTGGCTAGTATCATAAGTCCTTCTTATTGCGAATCGTTCGACGGTTCGTGCGGCGCTCGTCGTGGATATCAGTAGAGGCGCAATCGGTTTGTATTAAGGCCGAGATTCGAGGCGCAATGGCTTTGATTCTCGCTTTTTTTTATATCTCGTATAATCTCTAAACCTCTCAATTAATTGATTTTCGCATGGATCCTGCTTTTAGGTTTCTAAATTGCTTTAAAATTTTAATTTCATTGTATGCTTCGCGTCAAGCCCAACAAAGGGTATCGTGAGCTACTTGCAAAAAAGATTAATTCAGATTACGTGTTTTAATTGTATTCGATATATATGATATATGATGATGCATGTTTACCGATATAAAATTGAATATATGATATTCCGTTGAATGTATTCGTAATATATATGATGATACCGTTAATCGTATCTTTAATCTATGGAATAACAATATAATTATTCTAATCGGATTAGAAACATGAAGAATCGCTTTTAATATGATTAATCTAAACCGAAATATATGATAAATTAAAGTGTATCTTTGTTATTCGCTTTAATATGATTAAATCAAACTGAAATATATGATAAATTCAGGTGTACTGTTATTCGCTTTTAATATGATTAAATCGAAACTGAAATATATGATAAATTCGGTGTAATTGTTATTCGCTTTAATATGATTAAATCGAAACCGACATATATGATTTGTTATTATGGGTGTTTTGGTGGATTAAAATGTATGATTCTCAAACTGTTTTGAGATTCGTATGGAAAAATTTTTCTAATCTGCGTCAGTAGGGACCACACCGCCGTGGGGGGAGACCCCTCGACCCCCTCGTCAGAAGCGCACGATGGTCGTGTCCCCTATATTTTATATATAGTTTTCTTTAATTATATATAAATTGTTATGTGCTTATTGTGATATGCATGGTGCACAGTTATGGCCTTTTGACCCATAGGTTAGTGGTTTTTGGTTTTGAAATACGGCTTGCATGTCGTGGCTTTCTATAAATTCTAATGTAATATTCTCTTCTCATCTAAATCCCCTCGAATGTAACTCGAGGTTTCTTTATGTCATGTAATAATCTGTAATTGATGAAGATGTCAAGATGGAGAACACAATGGAAAGATGATGATGGAGAGGAGGCGCATGCTAGAGGAAGATCCAAGGAAGTTATTTATTTTAAGATCTTTTACCACCTTAGATTGACCTTTCAATCTTTCATTAGCTTGAAAAGATCGACAAAGTGATTGGGCCATAATCGTGACACATTTAATTTTGCACTTTATTTATGCTTGTATGCGATATGATATGATTAATAATGTGCATGCTTAATAAGATTAAAATTGGTGAGATCTAAATTAATAAAATCCCTCATTAAATTATTAAGTCTAAATCGATGCCTTCCAATGAATAACACTCATCAAGACCTTGATCAATAGATGTAGGTTTGCCAAAGCAAAAAGTACCCTATTTATCTAGGTAAGATGCGATAGGATAATTGTGATATCCAAACTATTAAAATCATTGGGGTCTTACTTTAACTAAGTTATCTCAATAGATTGTGGACTTAGAGGCATAGAGTTTGGTTGGTACCATTAGATGGACTAGAAACAAATGTTGTTTACCAAACTATCCAGAGTTATATATGATATAATTGACAAAGGGTTGTCTACCTAAATAATTATGTTTTGAGAGAATAGCCAAAGCTAACTTAAGGCATAATGAAATATGGATCTTGGCTCACTAGAAAGATTTAATAGAAAATGCTTTCCTAATTAATGGTGAGGGCTATTAATTTGAATAAAATAGTGGGAGGTATATTTTGAATGTACTATTATCAATTATATAATATCAACTCAGAATTTGACTTATTATTGTTGCACTTATAAATTGTAGATATCAAATGGCAAACAACAACAACACAAATAGTCTTTCATTACGATCACCCTTGAAAAGGACAAGCTAAGTGGAATTAATTTCCTCGACCGGCATAGAACTTGAGGATTGTCCTCAAACAAGAGCGTAAGCTATATGTCCTTGATGGGCCCATTCTCCGCAAAGACCAAATGTCATCGCACTACGCGCATGAGCATAATGCTTACAAGAAGCATCAAGATGATGCTCGATGTGAGTTGTGTCATGCTAGCAACCATGAACGCCGAGCTTCGTAAGCAACATGAGTTGATGGATGCTTATGAGATGATCGAGCATCTCAAGAAATTGTTCAAGGGCATGCTCGACAGAGAGGTATGATACAAGCAAGGCGTTGATCACCGCAAAATGGGTGAACGTGATCCAGCTTGGTCCACATGTGTCAAAAAATGATTGGGTATATTGAGTACCTTGATAGGTTGGGTTTTCCAATCACTCCGAAGCCCAAACCGACCTTGTTTTGCAATCTTTGAACAAAGAATACTCTCAATTTGTTATGAACTATCTTATGAATGAAATTGAGAAACCCCTTATCGAGTTGTTGAGCATGTTAAGAACCGCCGAGAACAACATGAAAAAGGCAGACCCGCCCCCCCATAATGATGGTGCAAAAGGGAATGCTAAGGGAAATTGGAAAGGCAAGAAGAAGATAGATCTAAATCTTTTGCCAAACCCAATTCCAAAACCAAACAGCTTTAAAACCCAAAGGTGGGTGGCTAAAGAAGGTGAATGTCACTTCAGGAAAACCCGGACACCGGAAAAGGAACCGCCATGCTTATCCGGAAGAAGTGAAGAAAAGAAAAGGAAGTACGACTTCGATTCGTGTATATATGTTATAGAAGTCAACTTGTCTACTTCTACATCATGGGTATTGGATATCGGATGTGGTTCTCACATTTGTGTTAATGTGCGTGGACTCAAGGAGTAGAACTTTGGCGAAAGGAGAGGTCACCTACGAGTTGGAAATAGAGCAAAAGTTGTCAGACCGGCCGTAGGAACTTATCATTTATCTTTGCCCACCGGGCTAGTTTTAGAATTAGAAGATTGTTATTTTGTGCCTCGCTATAAGCAAAAACATTATTTCGCTTTCTTGTTTGGACAAGAAAGGTTTTTCATTTATAATAAAGAACAATCGTTGTTTGTTTTACTTAAATGATATTTGTTATGGTGTTGCACAATTGTTTAACTGCTCTATATTCTTGATTTAGAAATGCCTATCTATAACATAAATACAAAACGATTTAAATCAAATGATTCAAATCCGACATATCTCCTCGGCATCGCTGCTTAGGCCATATAAATGAGAAACGATATCCAAACTCCATAAAGATGGGTTCTTGGATTCATTTGATTTTGAATCATATGAGAAATGCGAGTCTTGTTTATTAGGCAAGATGACTAAAGCCCTTTCACCGGACACAGTGAATCGGGCTAGCGATGTATCGGGACTTATACATAGTGATGTATGTGGACCCATGAGTTCGTTAGCAAGAGGTAGGTTTTATTACTTCATTACATTTATCGATGACTTTAGTAGATATGGATATGTGTATCTTATGAGACACAAATCCAATCCTTTGAAAAGTTCAAGGAATTCAAGAATGAAGTTCAAAACCAATTTGGCAAAAGCATAAAAGCCCTTCGATCCGATCGAGGAGGTGAATACTTAAGCCAAGACTTTGATGACCTTCTAAAGGAGTGTGGTATTATATCACACCACACCACCCGGAACACCGCAATGGAATGGTGTATCCGAGAGGAGGAATCGAACCTTGTTGGACATGGTACGATCAATGATGAGTCATGCAGATCTTCCAATAAGCTTCCGGGTCATGCCCTAGAGACAAATGATTCACACTTAACCGTGTTCCTACAAAGACGGTTCGTAAGACACCATATGAAATGTGGACTGGAAACGCCCTAGTATGTCGCTCATGAAGATTTGGGGTTGCGAGGCGCTCAGAAACGCCCAATTCGACAAGCTCGACCCAAATCGACAAAATGTAATTTTGTGGGATACCCAAAGGAAACAAAAGGGTATTATTTCTACAAACCTTCCGAGAACAAAGTGGTTGTTGCTCGAACCGGTATTTTTCTAGAAAGAGAATTTGTCTCTAAAGGAAACAAAGGGGGAGGAAAGTAGAACTCAAGAAATTCGAGAACCACAAAATATCATTGAACTCGAAGTTGAAACATGAGCAGAACCACAAGAAATTGTGGAAAGTGAACTCGCTTTCAAATTACACAAGTCATTCAGAGATCTCGTAGGACACGCCAAGAGCCCGAGAGATATTATGGATATCTTGTGACTCAAAACTATGATGTGATGCTCATAGATCAAGATGAGCCTCGCTCCTACCAAGAAGCTATGAATGGACCAGATTCTCGAGAAATGGCTTGAAGCCATGAAATCGAGATGGACTCCATGTATACCAACCAAGTATGGACTCGGGTTGATCCACCAAGGGGTAAAACCAATCGGTGCAAGTGGGTTTTCAAGAAGAAAACCGATATGGATGGTAATGTACAAACCTATAAAGGCCGATCGGTAGCAAAAGGTTTCAAACAAATTCAAGGTGTCAACTATGATGAAACCTTCTCTCCAAAGGGCAATGGTTAAATCCATCAGATCTTACTTGCTATTGCAGCCTTTTTATGATTACGAAATCAAGCAGATGGATGTCAAAACCGCTTTCCTTAACTAAAATCTCCTCTTGAGGATGTGTATATGACACAACCTCGAGGGTTTTGTCACCCAAAGGATGCCGGAAAGGTATGTAAGTCGCAAATGATCCATTTATGGATTGAAGCAAGCCTCTCGAGTTGGAATCTTCGATTTGATGAAGCAACAAAGAATTTGGCTTTATTAAAATGAAGATGAACCTTGTGTATATAAGAAGGTTAGTGGGAGTCACATTGTATTCCTAGTATTATATGTTGATGACATATTAATTATTGGGAATGACATTCCTTCCTTACAGTCAGAAAAAACATGGTTAGGAAAATGTTTCTCCATGAAAGATTTGGGCGATGTCATTTACATTTTAGGTATCAAGATCTATAGAGATAGATCAAGAAAATGTTCTACTTAAGTCAAAGTACATATATTGATAAAGTGTTGAAACGGTTCAAAGATGCAAGAGGCGAAAAGAGGAAACTTACCCGTGACTCATGGTGTAAAGATCTCTAAGGCCCAATGTCCTAAATCACAAGATGATGAGGAGCGATGAGAAAGATCCCTTATGCTTCGCAAATTGGATCTATCATGTATGCAATGATATGTACTGTCTCGATGTCTCAGTATGCTTTGAGCATGACGAGCAGATACTATGAATCCAGTGAAGGTCATCGACAAATAGCCAAGAATATCCTCAAGGCACCGAAAAGGACTAAGGATTCATTCTTGGTATATGGAGGTGAAGACGAACTAGCAAAGAAGGGTTACATGATGTTAGTTTCCGGACCGACAATGATGACTATAAGTCTCAACCAGTTTTGTGTGTTTTGCCTTAATGGTGGTGTCAAGAATGAAAAGTTCAAGCAAGAGATGAGTCGATTCTACAACAGTAGGCCGAGTATATTGTCGCTTCTAAAGCAAACCAAGGAGGTCAGATGGATTAAAAAGTTCATCATCGAACTTGGTGTTGTTCCAACCATTGTTGATCCGGCTGTTTCATATCAGTGATAATAATGGAGCCATTGACAAAGCTAAGGAACCCAGATCTCACCAACGATCCAAGCATATACTTAGGCGGTACCATCTCATCCGTGAAATCATTGATAGAGGAGATGTATATATAGAAGAGTGCCAACATATGATAATGTTGCGCATCCACTAACCAAGGCTTTGTCAGCAGTAAGGCTACGATGGTCACACTAGTTCCATGGGTATTAGATACATGAGTGATTGGCTCTAGTGCAAGTGGGAGACCGTTAGAGTTTATGCCCTAGAGGCCAATTATTTGATATAATTGCTTAACGCTTTGATATTATATTTGATTGAATAAATATATGATTTTATTATGGTTTTATTTATCGCAGAATATAATTGTTAACATAATAAAATTCCTTAGAATAATGATACAAATTATATAGTTTCAAGTATGTGACTTGAACATGAGATTATATATTACCATTAGTATCGTTGTTCTTAAATGTCCTTAGTCGAGTATCATTGTTGATGGGACAACAATGATGCATTGAGACTAGTATGTGGATCGACCGATGACCAAATCTCATTGGTCATAAATATATGAGATATTAAGTCAATGCATAGGTACATGTTAGAGAACGATGTAATCGATGCACTCCACCATGAGAATTCTATATGGAGCATTATGCGAAGTGTCATTAGCAATTCTCATAGTGACAATGATGTAATGGTCCTCCTCACCAAAATCGCTATATTACTACACGAGAATTTATGTACTTTGATATCATCAAATGTCACCTTTAATAGGTGGACTATAAAGGTGATTATTGGGTTCATCATTAATCGTGGTGAGAAATATGAGTGATCTAGATGGAATTTAACCATCCTATATATTATGGGTGATATCCATAGGCCTCTTGATTGAGTAGGACTATGAAATGCATGGCCATGCTCAAATAGTGATTTGTTTCATATAGTCTACTCATTGATCAAGAAAACTCGATTAAATTATGAAGAGTATGACACATTCCATGACTCGAGTTTAATCTAGGATATTAAGGTTAAAAGGATTAAATTACATTGAAACATTGGTCACGTAAAAGGTTGCATCGAATCATCGATCTTATTATTACTTGGGTAGCAAAGGATGCATTACTAGATGCCGCTCACTGCTTATAATTTTATAATATGATTTTAAAATTATTGCCAACGTAATAATAACCTATAGGGTCACACACATAGAACGTTATTTAAAAGGGAATTAATTTAAATTTTAAGGATTTAAATATATTAATATGATTAATAGTATTTAAATCACGAATTTAAATTAAAAAGGATAATTTGTATATATGTATATTAATTAAGTAAGACTTAATTAAGAGATATATATATATATATATATATATATATATATAAATTCGGATTTTATAAAATTAGGTTTTGATTTGATTAATTCCTTTTAACTACTATATATATGATATATAGCAAACTACTTAGGTAAGATATCATAATTGAAAAACCCTAGCCGCTTCTTAGAGAGAGACTAGAGAGAAAACAGCTTTTAAAATCCATTCCTTTTGGTGGCTAGTAATCGCAAGTCCTTCTTATTGCAGAATCGCTCGTTCATCGCTCGATGTGGAATCAAGTAGAGCGCTCGTTTTGTATTGCGTGGAGATTCGTAGAGATCGGCGATTCTCATTTTTGTTTATATACGGTATAATCTTAAACCTCTCAATATTGATTTTCACATGATCTTTTTAGGATTTCGAGGCTTTAAAATTTTAATTTCACTTGTGCGTTTAAATCTTAGAAGCCAAACACACTATTCTCGCTTGATAATAAATGTATTATATCCATATAATCTCTAAACAATATTAATTCTCGATTTGTCCAGAGCGGCTCTCATGAAAAATGTAGGTGGAAACATCTGAAACTCTCGGACGATCACCGCTAAATGCAGTTCAAGGAGCGGGGACCACCGGAGTTTATTGGAGAGCCAAAACCACTTAAGGCGGAAGCTTGAATAAAGCAGATCACCAAGATATTTGATGTCTTAGGATTCTCCGAGGAGAAAAAGGTTCCCTTTGCCACCTTTATGTTGCGAGGAGAGGAAGATTACTGGTGGGAATGGATAAAGCGTACTCAACCTGCCGCACTAAAGATGTCTTGGGAGAAGTTCCAAGAACTATTTAATGACAAGTACTTTCCCGAAAGTATTCGTCACATGAAAGTGGCAGAGTTCATCAAGTTGGAGCAGAACAATATGACCGTGTCGCAATCTGGCTAAGTTTGCCGAGTTGTCCCGGTTTCAATCTCACTTGGTTGATAATGAGGAAAGAATGATGCGGATGTTTCTAAGAGGTTTGAAACCCGAGATACGTCAATATCTAATTTCTCATAAACTGTGTTTGTATTCAGATGTTGTAAATAGGGCTCAGTTATTGGAGCGCGATAACGAGTCAACCCAACCAAGAGAATGCAACCGACAAATTGATAATACCAGTGGTAGCGGTCATCGAAGCGGTGACAACAAACGTGGAGGGAATCAACATGCCATAAATGGTAACCACTTCGGTGGTAATCATGACCAAGACAATAAAGGTGGCCATTTCAAGAAGAGGAGATTCAACAATGATGGAAAGACGTCATCACCAGCACCCGTTGTTAAGGAAGGAGAACGACCACCTATCATATGCTTCAAATGCGGAGGGGAGGGACATATCAGTCCAAACTGCGCGATGCCATCCAAAGCGTGTTATAATTGTGGAAGAGAAGGTCACCTAGCCCAATTTTTCCATGCACCAAAGATAAGTCCAGTTGGAACGGTGACACAAAATACCATCCCAGACAAGTCAAAACCAGTAGTTCAAGGGAGAGCGTTTGTTGTAACCTCCCAGAAAGCAAGGAACCCGAACGAGGTCATCACGGGTAAGCTTATCATAAACTCTTGCGAAGTCTATACCTTATTTGATACCAGTTCTACCTATTCTTTTATTTCTCCTACTTGCGCTCAACGATTAAATTTGACTCTGGAGAAATTAGACTTTGACTTATTTGTGGAAACTCCGTTGGGAGAAAATTTCATTACATCCACTATTTATAAGTCTTGTTTGGTTCAAATCGGTACCCTCACATTACCTGTCGATCTTATTTCATTGAAAATACTTGCATTTGACGTGATTCTAGGGATTGATTGGTTAATTGCTCATCATAAAATTGATTATTTTCGTAAGGTTGTTAGCTTTCATATTCCTAACCAACCTATTATGCGAATTCAAGCAACCAAACCATTAAAATCAATCACTATCATCTCAAGCCATAAAGCTATTCGTTTATTGAAAAATGGATGTCAAGCTTTCTTAGCTCATATCACAGATTTAAACAAAAATACGTCAGATTTGAATGATATTTCTATTGTTAATAAATTTCCTGACATATTCCCTGAAGAACTTCCTGGCCTACCCCCAGAGCGTGAAATTGAATTTTGTATCGACCTTGAACCCGGTACAAAACCCATTTCCAAAGCCCCATATCGAATGACTCCTATTGAACTTCAGGAGTTAAAGACCCAATTACAGGAATTGTTAGACATTGGTTTCATTCATCCTAGTACGTCTCCTTGGGGTGCTCCTGTTCTATTCGTGAAGAAGAAAGATGGGAGTATGCGACTTTGTATTGACTACCGGGAATTGAACCATGTCACCATCAAGAATAGGTATCTGTTACCTCACATTGATGACTTGTTTGACTAGTTGCAAGGAGTACAATTCTTTTTAAAGATCGATCTTCGTTCTGGATATCATCAGCTGAAGGTTAAAACTAAGGATATTCCAAAGATCGCCGTAACTCGATCGGGGCATTATAAATTCTTAGTCATGTCTTTTGGATTGACTAATGCTCCTGCTGCCTTCATGGATATGATGAACCGAGTATGCAAGGAATATTTGGATCACTTTGTGGTCGTCTTTATTGATGACATCCTCATATATTCCAAAAGTCGTGAAGATCATGAACAACACTTGTGGCTGATACTCCAAAAGCTTCGTGAAAACAAGCTTTATGCCAAGTTGAAGAAATGCGAGTTCTGGCTTGAGGAAGTAGCATTCCTTGGGCACGTAGTATCAAGTCATGGAATATCAGTTGACCCGACAAAGATTGAAGCTATTCAAAGCTGGGAGCAACCTAAATTAGTGACCAAATCGTAGCTTTTTCTAACTTAGTTTGGTTATTATCGGAGATTCGTAGAAGAGTTTTCTCGAATCGCTACTCCATTAACTCAGCTGACTTGGAAAGATACAAAATTCAGTTAGAGCGTGGAATGTGAGAAGAGTTTTCAAGAACTCAAGAGGAGACTTATTTTAGCACCTGTTCTGACAATACCATCTGGTACGGAGGGATATGTCATCTACAGTGATAATTCAGGCAAGGGTTTAGGATGTGTTCTCATGCAATATGGGAAAGTCATAGCCTATGCCTCGCGATAACTCAAAGAATATGAGAGGAATTATCCTACTCATGATCTAGAGTTGGCCGCTGTCGTTTTCGCACTTAAAATCTGGAGGCATTACCTGTATGGGGAGAAAGTGGAGATCTTTATAGATCATATAAGCCTCAAATATTTCTTCACTCAAAAGGAACTCAACATGCGGCAACGGCGTTGGCTTGAACTGCTGAAAGATTATGATCATACTATTCAATACCATCCTGGTAAAGCGAACGTAATAGCTGACACATTGAGTAGAAGATCATATGCGGGTACGAGTGCGATATTGTCAATGCAAAGACCCATTTTATATGACTTGCAAAGGATGGAAATAGAATTAAAGACTATAGGGACCCATGTAATGATAGCGAATATACGAGTAGAACCAACTTTAATTGATAAAGTTAAAGCTGCTCAAGCTACAGACCTGGAGCTGATGTGTATGAAGAAGAAAGTGCAAGAAGGTGCTATGCCGGAAGCAAGAATCGATGAAAAAGGAATACTTTGAGTCAACTCCAGACTTTGTGTTCCTAACGACCCTGATTTAAAGTATAAAATCATGATGGAGGCGCTATTAACACAATCGCTTGCAATCCATCACAGGAGTACCAAAATGTATTATGATCTTCAACATACATTTTGGTGGAGCAATATGAAGAGAGAGATCGTGGAGTTTATCTCAAGGTGTCTAACTTGTCAACGATTCAAGGCGGAGCATCAAGTACCAAAAGGTCCATTGCAACCACTTGAAATTCCAGAATGGAAGTTGGAGCACATTACCATGGATTTCGTTACCGGTCTTCCCAAGGGTTCTTAAGGCATAGATGCGATTTGGGTCATTGTTGATAGATTGACCAAGTCGGCTCATTTCTTACCTATACGAGAAACTTATACATTTGAACGTCTTGATCGTATGTACATAAATGAGATTATAAGATTGCATGGTATGCCAGTATCCATAGTTTCTGATCGAGACCCAAGATTCACTTCACGATTTTGGGTTAGTTTGCAGAAAAGCTATGGGCACGGATTTATGATTTAGCTTCGCATATCATCCTCGATTTGACGGCGATCGGAGAGGACTATTCAAACTCTTGAAGATCTATTAAGACTCTGTGTCCTTGACTTCAAGGGAAGTTGGGACAAGTTCTTACCATTGGTAGATTTTTCCTCTGAACAACAGCTTATCAAACAAGTATCGCACGACTCCATTGAGGCGTTGTATAGAAGAAAGTGTCGCTTCCTCGATTGTTTGGGATGAGGTGGGTGAAGCAACGTTGTTGGGACCGGAGTTGGTACGTATGAATACGGAAAAGATTCAAACGATCCGACAACGTTTAAAAACCTCACAAGATCGACAAAAGAGTTATGCTGATCTTCATCGCAAAGACATAGAATTCGATATTGGAGATCATGTGTTGTTATGTGTTACTCCATGGAAAGGAGTTACGAGATTTGGAAAGAGAGGAAAGCTCAATCCTCGATTCATTGGCCCATTTTTAATCCTTGATCGAGTAGGAACTGTGGCCTATAGACTCGCTTTACCGCCAAGTATGTCTCGTGTTTATAACGTTTTTCACATATCTATGTTATGCAAATATGTGAAAGACCGCACCACATTATTGAGTTAGAACCGGATGAAATAGCGGAAGATTTAACGTATGAAGAGGTTCATGTTAAAATCTTGGATAAGAAGGAGCATATTTTACGCTCTAAGGTTATACCTCAAGTCAAAGTTTTGTGGAGAAACCACGATGTTGAGGAAATGACCTGGGAGTTAGAATCTGAAATGAAATCAAGGTATCCTTACCTCTTCGACATACCAGGTACGTACCCTAATTTCGAGGGCAACATTTCATAAGAAGGGGAGGTTGTAAGGCCCCAACTTTTATGAATAAAGATGAATTTTCAGTTTGGTGTTCACGATCCACAATATAATAACATCTAACTACCCATTCATATATAAATAGTAATACATATCACATTAACATATGTTGTTAATACATTAGTCCCGGTTCTCTAACCTTAACATTACAAACATACCCTTTAGATATACAAAAAAACAGGGTTTACAAATAACATAATAATAATAATTTATTATAACTACTCCAATCACTATGCCTTTTGCCTTTATTCTTCACAACACCTCTCTGCCACTTTCGTCCTAAATTTGAAAAGTTTTATTTAGCAAGGGTGAGCAACAAATTTGCCCATGAAGTTAAGATATACAATGAATGTATAAGTATCGAAATAATAAACTATCTATTTTGATAGAATGACACCAAAGTTCGGGAACTTTGAAATAGTTTGAACAAATCGTTAATCAATAACAAGTCTTCTCGTATTCTAGGCAACACAATAATTTGATAATGAAAGAGTACAACGCTTTCAAAGTTTCTACGATATTCTATTGAATAAACAAGAATCAATTCTACTGTGATAACAAAGTGGAATGTTTTCCAGTTTATCTTTGAAGCGATCCATTGGATCTAGAACTTCTATCTTCTCGGGTATCTATCAAAGATTTACTTTGATACATACGCAGAGTATCGAGATAACCATAAAGATTAAATCATACCCTCTCTGCAAGTATAACAAGTGATCGACTTTATTATACCTATATTATGCATAATACTTAACGCTAAGCATGATAGTAGAATATCGACCTAAAATGTTCCCTTTATATAAAAGGTTGTTCTTCTCGGGTCTTTGAATCAAAATTTGATTTAACAAAAAATGCAATGATTTAATATCTAATCACTTCTTTCAAACTATCTATTTTCTTTTCGATCTAGCCAAATAATAATTGGCATCGATCTATCAATAATAATTAAATTCTCTTCTTTCTCTCTTCTCGAACCTATCAAGTTCTAACAAATGTTAAATCTAGCGAAATAATTAGCTAAGACATTTCTCAATATAATTTGACAATAAACAAGAATTATCTCATCTTTATCAATTCTATCTTCTACGAATATGAATATCCAACAACAATTATTCTACGAATATATATTTTTTAATCGATAATTCAATTTGAATTATTAAACATGCACTAACTGCGAATAATCAACAATAAATTCTTGGACATGGTATAATTAGCAATAATTAACCACTTATAATAATTGAATGAATATAACTCAAGGTTGAGTTAGGAAATTTGCCTTCTTCGCGTTGATTCTTTGCTACACAATAAACTTATATGCGTTAAAAAGACCTATAACCAATAATATCGGTCTCACAATTAGCACAATAATTTATAACACAATAACATTTTGTATTTCTACAATCAAACTTCTCCTAGGCACATTACCACATAGCCACATTAGTGTTTATAACCTATATAAACACTTATCAAGTCTAACTAGTTTTATTGCAGTTTGGACTTGGTCTCATCTCGATTATTACGGTCACCCTATCCGACAATTAACACATTTATTGTCAATTAAACTTGGTCTCTAAGCTTCAATATTATTTTAGATAAGTCAAATATCGTTTATAATATTTTTTAGAAGCTTTTAATAATTTATAAACAATTATTATAATTTATAATAATTTTTTCAAACACTTAAATCATTTTAAATGATTTAATTATCAAATAATCTTATTATCATTAATATTTAATAATATAAAAATATTAATATTATACTTGTCAAAATATTAAAGTTATTATTAATAACTTAAAATATTTTTAAATCATCAATATTCTACTTAAATGATTTTTAAATTAATTAAAATCATTTTAAACATCACCATTAATATTTAAATATTAATGAAATTATTATCAAAATATTAAAAGTCATTAATTATAACTTAAAATATTTTTAAATCATTTTTCTCATTTTAAATGATTTTTAAATCAATAAAATCATTTTTAATTCATTTATTTAATATAATAATTAAATAAATCTAATATCATTAATATTAATTTATTAATGAGAATTCTCCAAAAATATTGAAAATTATATTTTATAATTCAAAATATTTTCTAACACTTTATTCTTATTTAAAATGATTTTTAAATCAATAAAATCATTTTTATCTTATTTATTTAATTTAATAATTAAATAAATCTAATATCATTAATATTAAATTATTAATGAAAATTCTCCAAAAATATTAAAAGTTATATTTTATAACTCAAAATATTTTTAAATACATTATTCTTATTTAAAATGATTTTTATAATATTAAATCATTTTTCTCTAATTTATTTAATACACTAATTAAATAAATTAAATATCATTAATATTCAAATAATTATAAATATTAATGAAAAATGTCCCAAATAATTAAAAGTTATTTTTCGAATTTAAAATGATTTTTAAAACCATTTTTGTAATTTTTAAATTTATTTTCTATTTTTAAATAATTTCCTAATATTCGGAAAATAAAATAAATAAGCAATCGCTATAGCCTTTAGCGACACTTATCTATCGTTTAGGTGTTCTTGAGCTCAAGAACAACGGCAAACCCAAAGTTCAAGGTCACTTGTTTTGACCGTGTTTAATTTCAATCGATTCTAATCGTTTTTACTAGAATTTCTAACCATTGATCTTGTAGTGTAGTGTTTATGTAACACTACAAGAATCAACCATTCATCATCGTTCATAACATAACATCATATGCAATATCAAAGCCTTATAAATCAACTTGTCGAGAGACGGTTTACGGGTTTTCCGAAACCCAGGTGATCGAAGTTCGCCCACTTTCAAGCTCAATTTTTTATATGTTCGATCATGATTCATGTGTTTTATGGTTCAAATATATGAAGTCCTTATGTCAAGGAACATATACTAAATCAACAACAAGGGTTATCAATCAACAAGATCACCATACATTCTAGATCAGCCTCAAACGTTGTCGAAAAAATCTTCACGGATTTCGGAAATTCGAAAAAATCAAAATCGTGACAATGAATGGCTAGGTTTTGACCACCTCACGATCTATCGATATGTTGATGTTTTAAAGAGCTCTAAAGACCATGGATCTATAGTCCATATTATAGGCTACAAACATGGTTACAACAAAAACATCATCAAAACACAAACATATGTCGATCAGGACCTTGCAAAAAAGTTGTCGGACTTCGATTTTAAAATGCTTTTTTACGGGTTACCCAGAAAAGAAATTTGATGTCAATGCTTCGGTCAACCCTAGGTTTTGACCATGAATAACTTGAAATCTAGACATCAAATGGCTATATTTCCACTTGCGCAGATAAAGACCTCATACCGATTACAATCCAAAACATTAAACAACAAAAATCATAAATAGCAAAGATCTGTGGCCAGACGACATTAGCTTGTCGGGACCACAAATCGAAATCTCGAAACAGTTTTTGAAAAACATCATTTTAAAGCATTTTTGATGCTATGGATCTATGATAGATCATCATAGATCATCATAAAACATCCTCTAGCAAAGATCTAAACACATAAACACAAAATTTTTCTTAGCATACAAGATCAAAAATAAAATTAGGTTTATACCTTCTCTTGCTTTAAATCTTGATCTTTATCTCTCCTAAATCGATTTTTTGGGTGATCTAGGGATGTTTTTATGGTGATATTACTTGCTATTTTTTAGGTTTGAGAGAGAGAGAGAGAGAGTTGAGAGAGTTGAGAAAAATGGCTAATGTTTATACACTTTCTCTCTCTTAATCAATATATATATATATATATATATATGTTGCTAGATCACGATATATGATTTGCTGGATACGATTTTTGCTTTTGATATTGATGTCACAAAGTCAATGGTGGTCAGTTGGTCACCAACTAAAGTTACAAAGAAGATTTACAAGTTATCTAATAAAAAATATAAAAAAAGGCATTTTGGTCATTTGCAAATTAAATTTAATGGCATACTAGACAAATGCACAAACCCTTAGGGTTTAACCCTAAGGTTCTAACCCTTAGGTTTTAAAACATTAATTTACAGAATTTTCTAAATTAGGGTTTTAAAATAGAAAAATTAAAAATTTTAAAACTAAAATTAGGGTTTCCTAATTAAATTAGGTTTTCCTAATAATATTAGTGTTTAATAAATATATTAGGCTTTCCAATTAGGATTAGGGTTGCCTAATTAGGGTTTAGGAATCCCGAATATGAAATTAGGGTTTTATTTTGAAAAATTAAAATTTCTAAATTATAATTAGGGTTTGTAAAATAGAAATTAAGATAACTAAAATATAATTAGGGTTTTCTAATCATATTAAAGTTTAATAAACACATTAAGCTTACTAATTAGGATTACGGTTTCCTAATTAGGGTTTTAGGATTCCCGAATATAAAATTAGGGTTTCCCGGCTTTCGATTAGGGTTTCTAATGTGCGTTAGGGTTTCTAATCTTGAGATTAGGGTTTTTAATCTCTTATTAGGGTTTATTAATTTTAAACCTTATCCGATCAATCATTGATCAATATCTCTATACATACAAACACATACTCTATAATATAATTATTTTAATTATATTTTCTATCGAATCCCTATCCGTAAAATTAGGGTTAGGGTTTACAAAAGTTATTAAGCACAACTCTCTACTCTAAATTTATTAGTCAATACACAAATTGACCTTCTCGAGACTCGTATCATCATCACATATACTTGTCACAAAATTGATAATCAATATTAATATTAATAAAAAAAAAAAAAATTATTAAATAAAATTTTAATTATTCAAAATCTCGGGTTATCACATTCACCCCTCCTTAAAAGGATTCCGTCCTCGGAATCACCGCTTTCTTATTCTCTACAATCTTTTAAAGTTGTATCATCAATTCATTCTTATCAACACAATATTAATTTGTGTCTCAAATTCTAACATGTGACTTGGATCTATAAAAAAAAAACAAATCACAAAAATATCTAACTCATATTACTCGCGTAATTTAATTTCTAAGCTAAATCGTTACATTATAAACTTCTTCATGGGCAATTTCTTTGCATTTGGAACTGTCATGCTAAAAGTGAATGTTGTTGGTCTTCCTGGTTGTGTGAGTCCTCGAATCGCAAAGGTTTTGCTTCTCAGGTCCCTTGTTGGCACTTCTCCTCTCTATTTTCTCTTGGACAATTAGGACGGATGATCGGTCGATCCACACGCAAAAACAACCTTGTGTCTTCTTTGGAATGGGACAATTGGGGTGACATGTGTCCCTCTTGACCACAGTTTATAATAGACTCCTTTTTTCTTCAAACAAACTCCTTGATGATGCTTCCTTAAAACTACACACGGGCACCGCCTTTCTTTCCTAATCTCTCTTTGGATTATTTCTAAATTAATATCACCATCCCTCTTACGTTTATTAAGATTACTACCTCCACTACCACCTATCATATTATTTCCTTGACCTCCTTTCTTTGTTCTTGACTATTCTTTAATACAGCTTCAATTTCTCCTTCATCGATAATGGCTTTTTCTAATAACGTTGAAAATGAACTAATTTGCGGCACATCCAGCTTCTCGAGTACCAACGATTTCAATCCGTTCCTAAAACATCGTGCTTTAAGCTCCTCGGTGTCCACTTTCGATGTGGAGCAAATTTTGCTAACTTCGTTGAACTTGACAAAATATTACATCATAGTCATATATCTTCTGCTTGATTCACAAATTGTTCTTCCATATTTCTCTTTAGACCTCCCTTCCTTGGCGGCATTATCGATATAAAAAAATCTTACATTAATTCTTCCTTTCTCTACACAAATTCTTATTAATAACACAATAAGAATTAAAAAAAAATTCTCATATAATCGCATATTTATTCAAATAGCACACAGTACATTTAGCTCTTAACACATATATATTATCCCCTTTTAAATAATATCGGGATTAACAACACAACTTTAAACAAAAGTTGTAATTCTCGACTTTAAACAAAAAAAGTCCATTCTCCATTCACATAACTATTCCCGGTTCATCAAACTTACCACACCTAGGGGTTCAGGAACTTGCCACAATTATATGAGTGTATGAACTTATCCTAGTCAGACCTTTGGCGTCCATTCGCTGAGGGGTTCAAAACATTTCATATAATTATGAGTCATGAACTTACCATAAGTATGAGTTTTAAGAACTCAAAAATTAATCTTAATCTTATATTCATATAGAAAATAAAGATTTCATTCATACATAACATATATATATATATATATATATATATATATGTTTCACATCGTTCTTGATATTACAACAGTTAATATCATCACACTTTATCAAAAGATACTATCGCTTAAACTTAAGCTATCTACCGTCCACTCCATTCACCGGTCTTCTTCTTACTGGGACACTTGTTGCCTTGACTTAGGACAATATATGAAAATATGTCCTTCTTATTTTAAAATTGAAATATATCCTTCTGCTTACAATTGAAGCACACATTCTTCATCATCATTCTCATTCTCCCGTGAGTCTTTCCACTTCTTTGCAGACTTGCTTCTTCTTCTTGTTTGAATTTTTTGAGTTATCATTTTTGTCGTTGTCCCTCTTTCTCTTATTCTTGTCTTTCTGCTTTGCTTGATTGTTCCTTGGACGATCCACCACCTTGATCTTCATCCTTTCCACTGCGCCTTGACTCGTTCCGTTCTTGATCATTTCGCGTAACGCTCGCTCTCTCATCTTCCACAACTCCTCCAAGAGAAAATACTTTACTCGGAGTTCTTGAACTTCTGAGATAGTTGATCTTGTTCTCTCAACTTTGATCTTATTCTCTTTCTCCACCTTAGCTTCTTGGGACTCTGCCTCCTCATCACCACTTTCGATACATCTCGGGATAATCATCATGATCGCTCCCAGTTTGACCATAGGTTCATCTTTCCCACCTCTTCAACTTAACTTTCGCTTTCTTTTTGCTGGCACCTCGGCTCTTTGCACTTTGGTGCAACAATACGCTAGCATCTCCACACTCATTTCATCTTCTCCGGACATCCTACCATCGGTCTAAATGACTTGATTAATACTTCTCGATCTGAACTTCTCACACTATGTGTCCACATATCTCATATCGATATATTTGACAATCCTCACTTAGTACTCTAAATGAGTATTCTAGATTTAAACTTATGGTTATAATCCTAGGGTTTTCCCCCCCCCTTTAGGTTTATAACCTACAGCTCTGCTACCAACTTGTGACACCTTGGTCACTACTGACTTTGATACCAACACAGTGACACCCCAAATCAAGGTTACACGACCCCAGAGTTTGGTGTTCACGATCCACAATATAATAACATCTAACTACCCATTTATATATAAATAGTAATACATACACTTCATTAACATATATTGTTAATACATTAGTCCCAGTTCTCTAACCTTAACATTACAAACATACCCTTTAGATATACAAAAAAGGGTTCACAAACAACATAATAATAATAATAATGTTATTATAACTATTCCAATCAACATGCCTTTTGCCTTTGTTCTTCACACACACCTCCCGCCACTTCGTCCCCTAATGTGAAAAGTTTTATTTAGCAAGGGTGAGCAACAAATTTGCCCATGAAGTTAAGATATACAATGAATGTATAAGTATCGAAATAATAGACTATCTATTTTGATAGAATGACACCAAAGTTAGGGAACTTTGAAATAGTGAACAAATCGTTAATCAATAACAAGTCTTCTCGTTATTCTAGGCAACACAATAATTTGATAATGAAAAAGAGTACAACGCTTTCAAAGTTTCTACGATATTCTATTGAATAAACAAGAATCAATTCTACTTAATAACAAAGTGGAATGTTTTCGAGATTTATCTTTGAAGCGATCCATTGGATCTAGAACTTCTATTTCTCGGGTATCTATCAAAGATTTACTTTGATACATACGCAGTGTATCGAGATAACCATAAAGATTAAATCATACCCCTCTGCAAGTATAACAAGTGATCGACTTTATTATACCTATATTATGCATAATACTTAACGATGTCTTGTGATAGTAGAATATCGACCTAAAATGTTCCTTTATATAAAAGGTTGTTCTTCTCGGTCTTTGAATCAAAATTTGATTTAACAATGAAATGCAATGATTTCAATTTCTAATCACTTCTCTTCTCTTCTCTTCTCGAACTATCAAGTTTTCTTTTTGATCTAGCCGAAACAATTGGCATTGATCTATCGAATAATAATTAATTCTCTTCTCTTCTCTTTTATCATCAAGTTAAACAAATGTTAAATCTAGCCAGAATAATTAGCTAAGACATTTCTCAACATAATTTGACAATAAGCAGAAATTATATGTCTTTGTCGATTCTACTTTCTCTGAATATGAATATCCAACAACGGTTATTCTACAAATGTATATTTTTTCGAATCGGTAATTCAATTTGAATTATTAAACATGCACTAACTGCGAATAATCAACAATAAATTCTTGGACATGGTATAATTAGCAATAATTAACCACCATAATAATTGAATGAATATAACTCGAGGTTGAGTTAGGAAACTTGCCTTCCATGTTGATTCTTTTACACAATAAACTTATACTGCGTTAAATAAGACCTATAACCAATAATATCGGTCTCACAATTAGCACAATAATTCATAACACACAACACTTGTAATTTACGATCAAACTTCTCTAGGCACATTACCACATAGCCACATTAGTGTTTATAACCTATATAAACACTTATCAAGTCTAACTAGTTTGATGCAGGTTGGACTTGGTCTCATTCTCGGTGTTTACGGTCACCTGTCCGAACAATTAACACATTTATTGTCAATTAAACTTGGTCTCTAAGCTTCAATATTATTTTAGATAAGTCAAATATCATTTATAATATTTTTTAGAAGCTTTTAATAATTTATAAACAATTATTATAATTTATAATAATTTTTCAAACACTTAAATCATTTTTAAATGATTTAATTATCAAATAATCTTATTATCATTAATATTTAATAATATAAAAATATTAATAACATACTTGTCAAAATATTAAAGTTATTATTAATAACTTAAAATATTTTTAAATCATCAATATTCTACTTAAATGATTTTTAAAATAATTAAAATCATTTTTAAATCATCACCATTAATATTTAAATATTAATGAAATTATTATCAAAATATTAAAAGTCATTAATTATAACTTAAAATATTTTTAAAATCATTTTCTCATTTTTAAATGATTTTTAAATCAATAAAATCATTTTTAATTCATTTATTTAATATAATAATTAAATAAATCTAATATCATTAATATTAATTTATTAATGAGAATTCTCCAAAAATATTGAAAATTATATTTTATAATTCAAAATATTTTCTAACACTTTATTCTTATTTAAAATGATTTTTAAATCAATAAAATCATTTTTATCTTATTTATTTAATTTAATAATTAAATAAATCTAATATCATTAATATTAATTTATTAATGAAAATTCTCCAAAAATATTAAAAATTATATTTTATAACTCAAAATATTTTTAAATACATTATTCTTATTTAAAATGATTTTTCATAATATTAAATCATTTTTCTAATTTATTTAATACACTAATTAAATAAATTAAATATCATTAATATTCAAATAATTATAAATATTAATGAAAAATATCTCCAAATAATTAAAAATTATTTTTCAAATTTAAAATGATTTTTAAAACCATTTTTTGTAATTTTTATAATTTATTTTCTATTTTTAAATAATTTTGGAATATTTAAAAATAAAATAAATAAAAAAAAATATTTTAGGCTTATTTTGAACCATGATCTTGTAGTGTTTATGTAACACTACAAGAATCAATCAACATCATCGACATCATAACATTACATATCAAGAAGATCAAAGCCCTCAAACTCATTGTCGAGAGGTTTCTAGGTTTTCCCGAAACCCGTGAGTTTGAGTGGCCACTTTCTAATTTAATTTAATATTACGTTTCATTCATGATTCATGTGGTATTAATGGTTCAAAGTTGAAGTCCTTATGTCAAGAACAACACTAAAGCAATGGATCACTAAAAAAAAAAAAACACATCTTCAACAGATCAACAAACATGGTCGGAAAGTTCAAATTCTTCCGGTTTTTCGGAAATTCGGAAAGCGCTAAGTCGAATCGAGTATGACCTAGTTTGAACATCTACCTTGTTCCATCTGTTGATGTGTTAAGAGGCCTAAAGATCCAGATCTATAGTCCATTATACAAGCTACAACATGGTTACCATAACATTATCAAAACACAAAACAAATGTCAGATCGCAGACCTCACACAAAAGCTTGTCGAGACTCGGTGTTAAAATGCAATTACAGGTTACCCAAAATTGGATCGGTCATCGCTGGTCAATGGGTTTTGACCATTAATAAAATGAAATCGAGACATCATATAACTATTATTTCAATTGTAGAACAAAGACCTCTTACCAGACTACGGATCCAAAACATCAAACAACAAAAATCATAAATGAGCAAAGATCTTATAGTCACCGACGACATTTCTTGTCGAGACTACTAAAAATGCTCAAGAACGATTTTTGAAAACTTCATTTTTAAAGCACTTTGATGCTATGGATTCATGATAGATCATCATAGATCTTCATAAAACATCCACTAGCAAGATTCTAAACACTTAAACACAAAATTATCTAAGCATCTTGGATCAAAAATAAAAATTAGGTTTATACCTCTCTTGCTTTAAATCTTGATCTTAGCTCTCCAATATGATATTGGGTGATCTAGGGGTGGCTATTATGTATGGGTGATACACTTAATAATTTAGAGGTTTGATAAGAGAGAGAGAGAGTAGAGAGAGAGATTGAGAGCAAATTAGAAAAATGGCTAGTTTTTTACACTTTCTCTCTCTTAATCTATATATATATATAAGATGTTTGTATATTATATATCGATGTTTTTATTTGATTTTTACGAGATATTTTTAGATCACCAAAGTCAAGTGGGTTGGTCACCAACTAAAGCTCGACCATTTTACAAGTTACTTTAAAAAAATATAAAAAGGGCATTTTGGTCATTTAGCAAATTAAAGTTAATGGCATACTAAACAAATGCACAAACCCTTGAGGGTTTAACCTAAGGTTCTAACACTTAGGTTTTAAAACATTAGCTTCATAATTTTCTAATTAGGGTTTTAAATTAGAAAATTAAAAGTTTAAAACTAAAATTAGGGTTTCCGAATTAAATTAGGTTTTCCTAATCACATTAGTGTTTAATAAATATATTAGGCCTTCCAATTATGATTAGGGTTGCCTAATTAGGGTTTAGAAATCCTGAATATAAAATTAGGGTTTTATTTAGAAAAATTAAAATTTCTAAATTACAATTAGGGTTTATAAAATAGAAATGAAGATAACTAAAATATAATTAGGGTTTTCTAATCATATTAAAGTTTAATAAACACATTAACCTTACTAATTAGGATTAAGGTTTCCTAATTAGGGTTTTAGGATTCCCGAATATAAAATTAGGGTTTCCCGGCTTTCGATTAGGGTTTCTAATGGTACATTAGGGTTTCTAATCATGAGATTAGGGTTTTTAATCTCTTATTAGGGTTTACTAATTTTAAACCTTATCCGATCAATCATTGATCAATATATCTATACAGTACAAACACGTACATATCAATATAATTATTTTAATTATATTTTCTATCGAATCCCCATCCAGAAATTAGGGTTAGGGTTTCTAAAGTCGTTAAGCACAACTCTACTCTAATTTTATTAGTCAATAGACAAATTGACCTTCTCGAGACTCGTATCACAGAAACTTGTCACAAAATTATATTCATTATTAATAATAATAAAAAATTTATTAATAAAATTGATTATAAAATCAATATTAAACACACATATTAATAGATAAAAAAATTTATTAAAGTTCATTTAAACTGAGGAATTTTAGATTATTTGTTGAAAGTTGGTATTTTATCTTTCCGATTTAAAATCAGAATAACTTTTTCTGCATGCGGTCTATCGCATGCCTGTGAATTTCTGTTGTTATTCCATTCTTTATTATTCATTTGAATATCATATGCATGCGGATTACGCATCTTTGGTGAATTCTTATGTTATTTCATTCTTTATTATTTTGTTGGAATAACCTGTCTATGTGGATTACCGCATGGCGGGCAAAAATCTATTTACAGTTTCATATATTCTATTATACTCAGTTGGTTAAAGTTTTGGCTTCTATACTCCATGAAATTAGTAGAATATCCTGGATATTTGTGCTTCATCCAGTATCTTTTCATGGAAATATTCTTCTGAGTATTCTTGAATTTTACTCCACAAAACATTATCATGTTGACAATTTGGACGTTATTGATTTCTGGAAAAATTAAATTATAAATCTTTACAAATTTATCCTTGAACTTGTTTTTATTGAATTCTTATATCATTGTCATCATCTTCATGTTTATAATATGTTGAAAGTCATCTGTGGCATGTAGTACATAGATGGACTTGGTATGATTATGACCAAGGATTATTCGATATAATCATGACCATAATATTACAAATGATGTGGTAAAAGTCCTCATTGGCCCGTAGTGCATTGATGGACAGTTGTTAGCATGATCATGACCATTGATGAAAACACAAATATCCTTGGCCCGTAGTGCATGGATAATTTGTGGTCGTGATACTACTGAATATCCTTGGCCGTAGTGCAGGGATGATGTGGATTATTTATTAAGCTGAGTCTCAAAGATAAAACTGTTGATAAACCTTTTAAATTATAGAAGATAGTAGATTTTATTCTCTACTTGACTCTTCTAATGGATTGTTTGTCTCGCTGCAGTTAAACTTGATGTTTGTTGTATTTTATCAGTTTAACACTGTTGAAGGCTAACGATAAATTATTCTGCATTATTTTAGTCATAATATTTCTTACCGGGCTAGTTGAGCTCACCCTTTTGCTTTCATTGTTCTCTTCAGGAAATGAGAACGTGGCAAGGACTAGTCGGAAACGGAGTGATCGGTCCGTATGATAGCATTAGTACTCCTCACTATTCTATGAAATAGTGTGATAATAAATGTATTGAGGACTCCATTTGAGTTGAATACTGTCTAGAAGACAATATTCGTATTAAAACTCTCAGTTATGTCTTGTCATATTCTACATGATAGTTGTACTATTAAGTTGTATTTGAATTTTGTACCATGTATTTGGCGACTCAAGATGGGTGATGTATACCTATTTTGGGGGCGTCACAAGAGTACTATAGGCTGATCACCTAGAAGTGCTCGTAAGCTATGCCGGACTTACGGACTTAGTGACGGGATGTCCTTTTCAAAGAAATTATGAAATGCTCATGGTCTTGGACCAGAATTGATGTTTTACTCAATATTGTCATTGTAAAATGTTTTGAAGGAAAAGACGTGTTATTTTAAATTATCGATAGTACTTCGTAACTATTATCCAGTTATTGAAGATATACGATTCCTATGTTTCAAGCATGTTGTTTAAATGAAATTGTTGTACTTGTTGAGCTTATTATGCTCACTCTTGCTTGAACCATATGAATGCAGCTAAGACCGAACGGACCGAAGGATCCGACAAGGATAAAGGGAAGACTAAGGTGAACCTATAGATTACCTATGTAATAGTATAGTTTTGTAATGATAATATTTGATATTATGACAAGAACAAATGTAACGGTTATAAAGAACCTGGGGAATGGTAGTATTGTTTTGGAATATTTATAAGACGCATTCGTTCTTTTGAGGCATTTTAATTGAATGTTTATGTGAACTGTAGCACCGTGTAGCACCATATGTCGGGTTGGAAGAGACCCGGATTTGGGGGTGTCACATAAATAACATCATTTACGAAGAAAATAACATCCCTTACCTCAAAAGAAAAGTACTTCTGGCTGAAATATCGGATATAATATTGAAGGAAACTTGCACTGAATAGCAACACTCAAGATATCTAAATACTCAAAAAAATACGCTCGATATTATAGAGAGAGAAAACTTCAGATTCTGGTGTGAGTTTCAAGCACCCTCTTTATAGGAAAGTGGTAGCACACCACTTCTGACAATTTTGCATACAGAGGATTATTTGCAGCACACCACATTTGAAACCACACTTTGAAATTTCTTAGCACACCAATAAGGACTAGAGTGGAGCCCACCCATTCTAGAAAATCTCCACCAAAACGTTTTAAATTTAAACAATATTCAGAAACTTCAATAATTCATAATAAATAGCCCTTTATCAGAAAAATACGAATCTTATGTCCATTTCATAGGAAATTTAATTCTCTACAACTTTGTAAGAAGAAAGTTTTTCCAAATTCCAAACGAAAAATGGCTGAAATCCATATACGGATGATTTTTAATACCTTCATTCCGACAAAATATTGATAAAACACCTCAACATTAATTCCTTTATTTATATCCACATAAAATAAATATTTTCTTATCATATAAATTAATAATTAATTATTCACAAATAATATTACAGAATCACAATAATGACAACCAGGTCGTTCCCAAGAAAGAGGAGGCTTTCCGATAAGGATTTCTCCTTACTGGCGCGCAATTAGGTGACCAAACCCCTTACCTAGACAAAACTTCCTTAGACATTGCCAATAATGCTATCTAATAATATTATTCAAATAATATGAATTATTGATCTGATAATGGAAAATATTGTGTAGTGACAATTATTGAAACAACAATAATATAAAATATCAACGTAATAATTATTGAATCAATAAAATAAAATATTAAATAGTAATTAATGTAACAATTATTTAGTAGTGCCTTCTTGCGTAAGAATCAATAATTCAAAAATACTGTGCAATACCGTGTGCTACTGTGTAACCACACGTATTACTGTACTTTAACCACCAAGTATTCCAACAGTGTTAAAGGCAACAACTACGCTGTTATTTATAAAAAAACTCATACTTATCGTTTTCTTCATCCGACAGTTTTCCATTATGGGGCCCACAAATGGTTGCGTCATCGTACGAATATTCCCCGACAGCAAGAATATTCTACGACCAAACAAATATTCCCTGACAATAATGAATATTTTATAACCACTTGTTTACTTAAAATATTTGCGCATTTTACCCATAACTAACCACATTAATCAAATCAACCCCTTACTATAACAAAATAATAAATAGAGGAAATTCAATTTTATTCATAAAAAAGTTGGGGTCTTACAACTTGTCTAGGATTTATACATGTTGGAGCCAACGTGAGAGGGCTGACTTTTCTACAAGTCATCCAGGTCATTCTACAGAGTATTTTGCATGGTTGGAGGCAGAGATTGCATCGGCTAGGGTTTTATCCTCAGAGCCAGGTATTGATTCTGATAGTGGGGAGCCTATGGAGTACCCTTATTCTCTCATTGGGGATGAGTTGTTTACTGGTTTGTCAGTAGCTCTGGTTGATTCCCCCAGTATTCCTACTGCTGTGAATCCACATTCTATAGAGTATTTAGAGCATATTTTACATCTGAAGAAGTTTGAGAGGGATCAGGCTAGGGCCTTGATGTTGACATCTCTTTTTGATAGAGATGTTGCTCTGGTTTAGAGAGATGATGCTCTAGCTGTTAGAGTTTATGCCCTAGAGGCCAACTATTTGATATAATTGCTTAACATTTTGATATTATATTTGATTGAATAAATGAATGGTTTTATTTACTGCGTTATATAAATAGTAACATAATAAAATTCTTTAGAATAGTGATACAAATTATATAGTTTCAAGTATGTGACTTGAACATGAGATTATATAATTACAATTAGTATCATTGTTCATAAATGTCCCTAGTCGAGTATCATTGTTGATTGAACAATAATGATGCATTGAAACTAGTATGTGGATTGACTGATGACCAAATCTCATTGGTCATAAATATATGAGATATTAAGTCAATGCATAGGTACGTGTTAGAGAACGATGTACTGGACAGACCCACCATGAGAATTCTATGTGGAGCATTATGCGAAGTGTCATTAGCGATTCTCATAGTGACAATGATGTAATGGTCCTCCGACCTGAAATTACTATATTACTACACGAGAATTTATGTACTTTGATATCATCAAATGTAACCTTTAATAGGGGGACTATAAAGGTGAATATTGGGTACATCATGAATAGTGTGAGGAATATGAGTGATCTAGATAGAATTTAACCCTCCTATATATTAAGGGTGATATCCATAGGCCTCTTGATTGAGTAGGACTATGAAATGCATGGCTATACTCAAATAGTGATTTGTTTCATATAGTCTACTCATTGATCAAGAAAACTCAGATTAAATTATGAAGAGTATGACACATTTCATGACTCGAGTTTAATCTAAGATATCAAGGTTATAAGGATTAAATTACATTGAAACATTGGTCACGAAATGGTTGCATCGAATCATCAATCTTATTATTACTTGGGTAGAAGTGATGCATTACTAGATGCCGCTCACTGTTTATAATTTTATAATATGATTTTAAAATTATTGCCAACGTAATAATAATCTATAGGGTCACACACAAAGAACGTAATTAGAAGGGAAGTAATTTAACTTGTAAAGATTTAAATATGTCAATATGATTGATAGAATTTAAATTACGAATTTAAATTAATAGGATAATTTATATATAGGTATATTAATTAAGTAAGACTTAATTAAGATATATATATATATATATATATATATATATATATATATATTTAGGATTTTATTTTAATTAGATTAGGGTTTGATTAATTCCTATTAACTACTATATATGATATATAGCGACCATTTTAGTAAATCGAATCATAACTTATAAAAAAAACCTAATAGCTTCTTAGAGAGAGACTAGAGAGAAATTTCGAAAATCCATTCCTTTGGTGGCTAGTACCGCATCTCCCTTCAATTGCAGAATCGTGCGACGATTCATGAGCGTTCGTGTGGATACCATAGAGACACTGTTCGGTTGGATTGCGTTGGAGATTCGAAGCGGTTTCAGAGTATTCTATAATCGGTATAAATTCTAAACCTCTGAATTAATTTTGTTTCGCATGGATCTTGTGTTGGTTTTCGAAAATTGCTTTATAAATTTTTATATTCCGCTTTGCGTTTCTGTGCCGAAACCCTACAGTGGTATCAAAGCTACTTGCGAAACGTATAATTCAGATTACGTGTTTTATTGTTTTTGATATATATATGATATATGATGATACAATTTTACCGATCTGAAATTGATTATTTTTCCCGATATATATGATATATGATGATACAATTTTACCGATATGAAATTGAGTATGATATTCTGGATGTACGTATATTCTGGTATTATGAATATCAGTAATAGATATGCATGTATATTATGTTCTGTTAATTGTATCTTAAATGGCGTAATAACAGTATACAACTTCCATTATAATTGGATTAGAAGCATGAAGATTCAGTTTAATATGATTAATTGAAACTGGACATATATGATATGTACTGGGTGTATAGTTATTATGGGTGTTTTGGTGGATTAAAATATATAATTAAAACTATTTGAGATTCAGATGGAAAAATTCTACAATCTGATTGTCTCCATTTGCCATGGGGAGACCCCCCTTGACCCCTGTCAGAAGCGCACGATGGTCGTAACCCCAATATGTTATATATAGTTTCTTTAATTATATATAAAATATTATGTGCTTATTGTGATACGCATGGTGCACATTTATGGCCTTTTGACCCATAGGTTAGTGGTTTTTGGTTTTGAAATACGACTTGCATGTTGTGTCTTTCTATAAATTCTGATGTAATATTCTCTTCTCATCTAAATTCCCTCGAATGTAACTCGATGTTTCTTTATGTCATGTAATAATCTGTAATCGATGAAGATGACAAGATGGAGAACACGATGGAAAGATTATGATGGAGAGGAGGCACATGCATGAGGAAGATCCAAGGAAGCTACTGTTTTGAGATCTTTTACCACCTTAGATTGACCTTCAATATTTCATTAGCATAAAAAGATTGATAGTGGATTGGGCCATAACTGTGACACATTTAATTTTGCACTTTATTTATACTTGTATGCGATATAATATGATAAATAATGTGCATGCTTAATAAGATTAAAATTTGTGAGATCTAAATTAATTTATAAAATCCCTCAATTGTAACACCCCAGTCCCACATCAAAAGATAGGGGAAAAATTTGTCTGCATATAAGGAAATAAGTTACTACCAATAGTACCTTCAAGTCATGACCTTTTGGGAGCCCGTGGTGGGCTAAGATGACCCAAGAAGATACTATTGAACCAGTAGTTTGAGGCCTTATTGTGATGGATTTGATTCGATTCGGACTTGGGATTTGACCCATGATTTATTCCGGACTCGGGATTTGACCCGAGTTGTTTCATATGGTATCAAAGCCGACTCTCGAAGCTCCTGCCGGGTCATCCAATCTAAAATCTTGGGAGGTGGGGACACGAAGGCTGGTGGTATTATCCCACAATGGAGAGATGGAGGTCCGGAGGTGGGGACACAAAGCCAGCCGGTATTATCCCACAATGGCTAGAGAGGCAAAGATCTTTGGGCCGTATGTTTGATTGGTTCTGACGGGACGTCAGAAATTTAAGTGGGGGAGTTTGTAACACCCCAGTCCCACATCGAAAGATAGGGGAAAAATTTGTCTGTATATAAAGAAATAAGTTACTACCAATAGTACCTTCAAGTCATGACCTTTTGGGAGCCTGTGGTGGGCTAAGATGACCCAAGAAGATGCTATTGGACCAGTAGTTTGAGGCCTTATTATGATGGATTTGATTCGATTCAGACTTGGGATTTGACCCGAGATTTATTCCAGACTCGGGATTTGACCCGAGTTATTTCATCAATAAATTATTAAGTCTAAATCAGATGCCTTCAAATGAATAACACTCATCAAGACCTTGATCAATGGATGTAGGTTTGCCAAAGCAAAGTACCTTATTTATCTAGGTAAGATGCGATAGGATAATTGTGATATCCAAACTGTTAAAATCATTGGGCCAGACTTAACTAAGTTAACTCAATAGGATTGTGGACTTAGAGACATGGAGTTTGGTAGGTACCATTAGATAGACTAGAAACAAATGTTGTTTACCAAACTATCCAGGAGTTATATATGATATAATTGACAAGGGGTTGTCTACCTAAATAATTATGTTTTGAGAAAATAGCCAAAGCTAACTTAAGGCATAATGAAATATGGATCTTGGCTCACTAGAAAGATTTAATAAAAAATGCTTTCCGAATTAATGATGAGGGCTATTAATTTGAATAAAATAGTGGGAGGTATACTTTGAATGTACCATTATCAATTATATAATATCAAAAACTCTATAATTTGACTTATTATTTTTGCACTTTTAAATTGTAGATATCAATGGAAAACAACAACAACACAAGTAGTCTTTCACTACGATCAGTCCTTGAGAAGGATAAGCTGAGTGGAATTAATTTCCTTAAATGGCATAGGAACTTGAGGATTGTCCTCAAACAAGAGCGTAAGCTATATGTCATTGAAAAGCCCATTCTTGCAGTACCAGCTGACACTGCACCACGTGCAGAGCATAATGCTTACAAGAAGCATCAAGATGATGCTCTGGACGTGAGTTGTCTCATGCTAGAAACTATGAACGTTGAGCTTCAAAAGCGACATGAGTTGATGGATGCTTATGAGATGATCGAGAATCTCAAGAAATTGTTCGAAGGGCATGCTCGACAGGAAAGGTATGATACAAGCAAAGTGTTGTATCACTGCAAAATGGGTGAACGTGATCCAGTTGGTCCACATGTGCTGGAAATGATTTGGTATATTGAGTACCTTGATATGTTGGGTTTTCCGATTACTCCAGAAGCACAAACTGATCTTGTTTTACAATCATTGAATATCAATTATTCTTAATTTGTTATGAATTACCTCATGAATGAAATTGCGAAACCCCTTACTGAGTTGTTGAGTATGTTAAGAACTGTCGAGAACAACATGAGAAAGGTAGGACCCGCTCCCATAATGATGGTACAAAAGGGGAATGCTAAGGGAAATTGGAAAGGCAAGAAGAAGAAAGGATCTAAATCTTTTGTTAAACCTAATTCCAAAACCAAACAGGCTTTAAAACCTAAAGGTGGGGTGGCTAAAGAAGGTGATTATCACTTATGTGGAAAACCTGGACACTGGAAGAGGAACTCTCATGCTTATTTGGAAGAAGTGAAGAAAAGGAAAGGAAGTGCGACTTCTGATTCAGGTATATATGTTATAGAAGTCAACTTGTCTACATCTACATCATGGGTATTGGATCTTTGGATGTGGTTCTCACATTTGTGTTAATGTGCGTGAACTCCGGAGTAGGACTTTGGCGAAAGGAGAGGTTGACCTACGAGTTGGAAATGGAGCAAAAGTTGATGCACTGGCCATAAGAACTTATCATTTATCGTTGCCCACTGGGCTAGTATTAGAATTAGAGGATTGTTATTATGTGCCTGCTATAAGCAAAAACATTATTTTTGTTTCTTGTTTGGACAAGAAAGGTTTTTCATTTATAATAAAGATCAATCGTTGTTCGTTTTACTTAAATGATATATGATATGGTGTTGCACAATTGTTTAACGGTCTTTATTTTCTTGATTTAGAAATGCATATCTATAACATAAATACAAAACGATTTAAATTAAATGATTCAAATCTGACATATCTCTAGCACTGTCGTTTAGGCCATATAAATGAGAAACGCATATCCAAACTCCATAAAGATGGGTTTTTGGATTCATTTGATTTTGAATTATATGAGAAATGCGAGTCTTGTTTATTAGGAAAGATGACTAAAGCCCCTTTTACTGGACACAGTGAACGGGCTAGCGATGTATTGGGACTTATATATAGTGATGTATGTGGACCCATGAGTTCGTTAGCAAGAGGTATGTTTTATTACTTCATTACATTTACTGACGACTTAAGTAGATATGGATATGTATATCTTATAAGACACAAATCCGAATCCTTTGAAAAGTTCAAGGAATTCAAGAATGAAGTTCAAAACCAATTTGGTAAAAGCATAAAAGCCCTTCGATCCGATCGAGGAGATGAATACTTAAGCCAAGACTTTGATGACCTTCTAAAGGAGTGTGGTATTATATTACAACTCACTCCACCTAGAACACCACAATGGAATGGTGTATCTGAGAGGAGGAATTGCACCTTGTTGGACATGGTACGATCAATGATGAGTCATGCAGATCTTCCAATAAGCTTCTGGGGTCATGCCCTAGAGACAGCTGCATTCACACTTAATCGTGTTCCTACAAAGACGGTTCAAAAGACACTATATGAGATGTGGACCGGGAAACTTCCTAGTATGTCGTTCATGAAGATTTGGGGCTGCAAGGCGTTTGTAAAATGTTTGGATTCTGACAAGCTCGAACCCAAATCTGACAAATGTAATTTTGTGGGATACCCAAAGGAAATAAAAGGGTATTATTTCTACAAACCTTCTGAGAACAAAGTGTTTGTTGCTCGAACTGGTATTTTTCTAGAAAGAGAATTTGTCTCTAAAGGAAACAGTGGGAGGAAAGTAGAACTCGAAGAAATTCGAGAACCACAAATATCATTGAACTTCGAGTTGAACGCGAGCGCGGGAACCACAAGATGTTGTGGAAAGTGAACCTGCTCAAATTACACAAGTAATTCGTAATCTGGTAGGACACGCCAAGAGCCCGAGAGATATTATGGATATCTTATAACTCAAAATTGCGATGTGATGCTCATAGATCAAGATGAGCCTGCTTCCTACCAAGAAGCTATGAATGGACCAGATTCTGAGAGATGGCTTGAAGCCATGAGATCTGAAATGGACTCCATGAATACTAACCAAGTATAGACTTTGGTTGATCCACCCGAAGGGGTAAAACTAATCGGGTGCAAGTGGGTTTTCAAGAAGAAAACGGACATGGATTATAATGTACAAACCTACAAAGGTCGACTGGTAGCAAAAGGTTACAAACAAGTTCAAGGTGTTAATTATGATGAAACCTGCTCTCCAGTGGCAATGGTTAAATCCATCAGGATCTTACTTGCTATTGCAACCTTTTAAGATTACGAAATCTAGCAGATGGATGTCAAAACTGCTTTCCTTAACGGAAATCTCCTTGAGGATGTGTACATGACATAGCCTGAGGGTTTTGTCACTCTAAAGGATGCTAGAAATGTATGTAAGCTATAGCGATCCATTTATGGATTGAAGCAAGCCTCTCGGAGTTAAAATCTTCGATTTGATGAAGTAGTTAAAGAGTTTGGCTTTATTAAAAATGAAGATAAACCTTGTGTATATAAGAAGGTTAGTAGGAGCCACATTGTATTCCTAGTATTATATGTTGACAACATATTAATTATTTGGAATGACATTCCTTCATTACAGACTGTAAAAACATGGCTAGGAAAATGTTTCTCCATGAAAGATTTGGGCGATGCTGCCTACATTTTAGGTATCAGGATCTATCGAGATAGATTGAGAAAAATGCTCGGCCTAAGTCAAAGTACATATATTAATAAAGTGCTAAAACAGTTCAGCATGCAAGAGGTGAAAAAAGGAAACTTACCGTGACTCATGTGACACCCCCAAATCCTGGTACTTCATTTCCTCAAGATTTGGTGTTCACTTAATTAAAACATTCATTTCTAACTACCCAATCATAATAAAATTGAATAATAAAAACCTGCCCATACAGGATTAAACTTGAATAAAAGTATCCCATGTTATCTAACCTTTAATTACAAACATTCAAATGCGGAAAATTAAATAAACTTCATTACAATCTTTAAATCAAAGTCTGATAATAAAACAATCAAAACAATTACAAGTCTTCATCACTTGTACATTTTTCCCTTCCCTTTGCTAGTAGTAGGTTCATTGACCTTCTCAACCTTAGCTGCAATAAGTATTTAATATGCAAGAGTGAGCAAACAAGGCCAACTTAAAATAAGAATGAATAACTTTACAACATTACAATCTTTGCCAGAAATAGGCTCCATAGAACTGAATGATAGGTTCTATTAACATTTTTAAACATGCTACTGAGGTTCCACAGTTATAAGTAATCTTTCAACTTTAACTTTAACAGTCATAAGACTATAAGGACTCCACGTACTTAGGGGGATCAACCCTTCGTACAATGTATTGTGCACAATCATTTCAACGCTAAACGTAAACCTCTAATAAAAGAGTTGTTCATCTCAGTATTTAGAATACAAGTCCGCACCAAAGTAAGTTTGGTTTGGATACATTACAGGGTAATTTAGAATTCACGGTAATCAACTAAGGATTAGTTGATTACAAAAGAAATAACTATATGCTATGGAATAATCATAACTGAATTAATATTTGTAAATTAACATCATGCTTTAGGAATAATCTAATAGCATAAGCATTGAATAATGATATCATAATTTTCTTTGAACAATATTAATTCAAAGTTATTGAGAATTGGATACCAAGCATGCATAATGAATAGTAATTTGAACGATAGAGTTGTTCAACACTAGAATATGAAAATATAGCGATTGCATGCTAAATAACAAGTTACATATTAAAGAAAGTTTCTCAATACTAAATATACGATTTAGAATACTTGCACCCCTATGAACAATTAGATACAAGAGCTTTCTCAATAATAAACCATCTAGCTCTCACTTTAAAGTGCGAGTTAGCCATTTGTGTAATTGAAATTGCATTCAAAATAATAATGTACTCAACAAAATCAAACTCGCATAATGAAGTTTTAGAGTTAGAGAACTTGCCTTGAGCACAAGCTAAACCTTATAACTTGAATCAATACCCTATACATATGTCATCATGACATAATTAGTTATTACCAACATTTTATATCTATACAAACAAATATATACATCATGTAGGTTACCAATTCTCATAATCAAACTATGTTAATACTAGTTAACCCTTGATAACATTCTCATTCATAGTTTAATACTACTGAAATCATCATTTAACATTCCTATTATCAGCACATAACATTTATTTTCAAAATTTGAGTAATAAACTAAAACTGTCAGACCATTTTGCTAACTCATATTTCGGTATACCGCATTACTTTGTGGTTGGTGACCATGACGCCGAATTGGCTTGGCCACATGAGTCATAGCAGTAAAAGATTAGACGTAGGCATATATGTAGTATTTATGGCGAAACTCAGATTTTCTTTGGCATGACTACCTGTACACTTTGAGTCGAAACTTCGGCGACCAAGCTCGGCAACATCATGAACAAAAAGCCAAATTGGCCTACAAGCTCCAATCTAATAAGCTAATTAACATGTAATTCACATATAGACTTCATATAAACATAATTTTGATACTCTTAACATGTTTTAACACATATAATAACATAAACATCAACATTAAAACAACTAATTTCGTTGTTTTTGATAAAAACTCTATTTTTGATGTTTCCAATGAAAATCAACACTGTGATTTTGTTTTTCAACCAAAACAGTAAATTCAAAATACCATGGTTATGATTATACATACTCTATCAAATTCAATAGTCAATTTATCAATTTAACAACTAATTAAACCTTAATTTTTACTTTAAACTAAGCCATATTCATATATATATATATATATATATATATATATATTCATATGAACACTCTGTAATATATTTTTCTTCACAAATTGTATACATACATCAATTCATTGACTATGCTCATATATAAACTAATAAAAATAGTTTCACAACACTAATTTATCATATAAAGCCATATATAACAAACAATTTATCCTTAATGAAGATTTTTACAAAGAACTTTTTAGAAGAGGAAAACTAACTATAAAAATAAAAGGATTAAGATCCTACCTTTGATTAAGAAGATGATAGTTATCTTGGATTCTTAAGCTTCTTTTTCCAATTTCTTTCTCAAAACCTGTTAGAAATAACACTTTCTCTCTAGAGTTTTCTCAAATATTCTCTGTATTCTTCTTCTTCTTCACTCCCTTTTCTTCAACTGAGTCTTTCTTTTCTCTTCTAACATACGTAGAATAATATAACGTATATAGTAATAATATATATTAATGATATAATATAAGTATAGATATAATTGTATTAGTTATGTTTTATTTGAAAATCAAAAGTCATAAGGCTTGTTTGGCTAACCACTAAAATTATAATCAATTAATCCTTATGTGTTGTTTGGAAAAACACAATTTGAATAAAGACTTAATAGACATTAGGCTTTGTTTGGAAAAACTGAATTAAACTCCCTTAATTTATTTTAATAACTCCTTTATAGCAAGGTTATTTGTCACACTTCTAATAAATTAAATAATCAATTTAATCAATTCAAATACTAATCTATTAAATTACTTTAACACATAAATCATTATCACAAAACTATAATTTCTTTATAATTATAATTTTATTTAATCCAACTAACACCTTATTTTAATTACAAAATCTAATTAAAATATTATAATTCATTTAATCATTATTAGCTCTCTAACTTAATTATTAAATTAAATTAGTATATAACCTCATAATATTTTTTCTTAGATCCTTAATTATTTATTCAACAAATAATTAACTAAACCACATCAACTCAAATTGAACAATTATTTATTCAACAATAAACATATCCATTAAATATTTATATAAATCAATAAATATTTAATATTTAATTATTTAATCAACAAATATTTAACTAAACCACATCAACTCAAATTAAGCAATTATTTATTCAATAATAAACATATCCATTAAATATTTATATAAAGTAATAAATATTTTATATTTAATATTTAATTATTTAATCAACAAATAATTAACTAAACCACATCAACTCAAATTGAGCAATTATTTATTCAACAATAAACATATCCATTAAATATTTATATAAATCAATAAATATTTAATATTATAATTTAAAATTCTAGAATGTTACATCATTCCCTCTTTACAAGGATTCTCATCCTCGTAATCACAACTCAAACAAATCATTCGTTATATTCTTCCCTACTTACAAAGATTCTCATCCCGGAATCGAAGACACAATTAAACAAATAACTTTCGTAGTACTCTTTCAACATTTTCTCTTGAGTTTCCACGTAGCTTCTTTAGTGTTGTGGTTCCTCCATATCACCTTCACAGAAGGTATCACTTTATTCCTGAGCACTTGTTCTTTTCTTGTCGACTATCCGGATAGAACCTCTTCATAAGACAAATCTTTCTTGAATGCAGCAGTTGCATCGCTCGATCACGTGTTTGTAGTTGGGTTTATATATGTCGTAATATCAAATATGAAAAACATTGTGAATGTTTTCCAACTCGGAGGTAGAGCTACCTCATAAGCCACTTCTCCCACTCTTCGCAGCACTTCAAAGGGTCCTATAAACCTCGGGCTTAGCTTTCCCTTTTTTTCAAAATGAATTTTTCCCTTCCAGGGAGAAACTTTTAGGAATACAAAAGTTCCAACGTCGAATGTACGATCTTGTCATGTTGATCAAAGATACTTTTTCTCGCTTTGTCTTGAAATTACCATTCTTTTCCTGATGAGTTTGACAACGTCAGCAGTTTGTTGTACCAGTTCTTGTCCTAACAGTTGGCGTTCACGGACTTCATCCCAACACAGTGGAGTTCTGCACTTTCTTTCGTACAATGCCTCGTAAGGTGGCATGCCGATGCTCGCGTGGTAACTGTTGTTGTAAGAAAATTTCACCAATGGTAAATGTTCTTCCCAGCTTCCTTTAAAGTCCATGACACATGCTCTCAGCATATCTTCCAATGTCTGAATTGTTCGTTTACTTTGGCCATCTATTTGTGGATGATAAGTCGTACTCATTCGCAACTGTGTCCCCATGCATTCTTGTAGTCTCTTCCAGAAATTAGGAGTTAATCGCGGATCTCTATCAGACACAATTGATATTGGCACTCCATGCCTCGAAACAATCTCTTTAATGTACAATCTTGCCAACTGATCAAGATTGAATCTAATCTTTATTGGTAGAAAGTGCGGTGATTTCGTCAGTCTGTCCACTATCACCCAAATCGCATCGCATCCTCTCTGAGTAGTTGGAAGACCCACCATAAAATCCATCGTAATGTGTTCCCACTTCCATTCTGGTATTTTCAACGGTTGAAGTAATTCGCTGGGTCTTTGATGTTCGGCTTTTACTCTTTGACATGTCAAGCATTTCGCTTAGCATTCTGCAACGTCCCTTTTCATATTCGGCCACCAAAAATGTCGGCGCAAATCTTGATATTTTTTCGTGCTTCCTAGATGAATTGAATATTTTGTATTGTGTGCTTCGGTCAGGATTTTGTCCTTAAGTTCTGGCACTGCTAGAACCCAAATTCTTCCCTCGAACTGTAGTAGTCCTTCGGTATCGATCTTGTATTTTACATCACTATCCTCGATCAGATTCTCCTTAATTTTCCCACACTCTTCATCTTGTAGTTGAGCATCCTTCACTTTGTCCACTAAAGTTGGACCAGCTTCTATCTGAATAGTTGTTCGTCAGATTCTTTTGGAAATTTGATTTCCAACTCCAGTTTTGTCATTGCTGAAATGAGCTCTTCCTGATTGGTTAACAACATCAACTTTTCCCAACCTTTCCTTCTTAATGCATCCGCAACCACATTCGCTTTACCCGGGTGATAAAAGATCTCACAATCATAATCTTTTATCAATTCCATCCACCTTCTTTGACGCATGTTCAAATCTTTCTGAGTGAAAATATACTTCAGACTTTTGGGGTCTGTGTAGATCTCACATTTATCTCCATAAAGATAGTGTCTCCATATCTTCAGGGCAAATACAACTGCAACCAACTCCAAATCATGAGTCGGATACCCTTTCTCATAATCCTTCAGTTGTCTTGATGCATAGGCAATAACTTTGCTATTCTGCATAAGAACACAACCCAACCCTTTGTGTAAGGCATCACTATACACCACAAAATTTCCTGTATTATCTGGTAATGTCAACACAGGTGCCACACTTTGCTTCTTCTTCAAATCTTGGAAACTCTCTTCACACTTCTCCGTCCAAACGAATTTTATAGCTTTCCTTGTCAAATTTGTTAGCGGAGTGGCTATCTTAGAAAAATCTTGAATAAATCTTCTATAATAAGCGTCTAGTCCCAAGAAACTCCTCACTTCTGATGGTGTTCTTGGTTGTTCCCAATTGATCACAGCTTACACTTTTGACAGATCCACTGAAATCCCATCTTTGTCAGTCACATGCCCCAAAAATTGTACACGGTCGAGCCAAAATTCGCACTTAGAGAATTTTGCATACAACTTTTTCTTTCTTAGTATTTCCAATGTCAAACGTAAGTGTTCCACATGTTCTTCTTGAGTTTTGGAATACACTAGAATGTCGTCGATGAATACCACTACAAACTTGTCTAAGAATGGTTTAAATACCCTATTCATCAAATCCATGAATGCAGCAGGTGTATTGGTTAAACCAAAAGACATCACCAGAAACTCGTAATGTCCATATCGAGTTCTGAATACCGTTCATAGTATATCCTCCTTCCTCACTTTCAACTGGTGATACCCACTTCTCAAATCTATTTTCGAAAAGTATTTAGCACCTTTCAACTGGTCAAACAAGTCATCTATTCTTTGCAATGGGTATTTGTTTTTAATAGTGACTTTGTTCAACTCTCTATAATCAATGCAAAGACGCATCGACCCATCCTTCTTTTTCACGAATAAAATCGGCGCTCCCCATGGCGATACGCTTGGTTGAATATACTTCTTGTCTAGCAACTCTTATAACTGTACCACCAGTTCCTTCATTTCTACCGGAGCCATTCTGTATGGGGCCTTCGATATTGGTGTTGTTCCCGGCGCCAAGTCGATCACTAACTCAATTTCTCTGTTAGACGGAAGTCCTAGCAAATCCTCTGGAAACACGTCTTCAAATTCCCTCACCACTGGTATCTCTTCTAGTTTCACACCCTTCTTCTGAGTATCGACTATGTAAGCTAAATAGCCCACACAGCCTTGACTCAACAATTTCTTGGCCTGCATAGTCGTCAGAACTTTCATTTGTCTAGGCAACTTGCTACCATAAAATACTACCTTTGACGGAGTCATAAGGTTTACACACTTCTTTTGGCAGTCAATTACCGCTTCGTATTTGAACAACCAATCCATTCCTAAAATCACATCAAACTCTCCAAGTCTAATCAGAATCAAATCTACCAACAAGATATTCTCCTTAATGTTCCCCCTACAGTTCTTGTATACGAATCTAACAGGGATTACTTCCTTATTCGCAATTTCTATGTTCAAAGGAAAATTCAGTTCTTCTCTAGGCAATTCTAACCTCTTAGAAAATTCATCAGATATAAACGAGAAAGTAGCACCCGAATCAAATAATACATATGTATTAATATCATTGATTGGGATAATACCTGACACCACATCTTTTGATTGCACAGCATCTTGCACAGTCATGTTGAAGGTTCTGGCTATGGGTTTGTTTGATGTTGCAGGTCCTGCAATGGCCCATATACCTCCATTGTTACCTCCATTGTTTCTGGTTGTCACTCCGTCCTTCTTCTTAGGGCATTCACGAGCAAAGTGATCCATAGACCCACACATGAAGCACACATTCTTCTTAGGTTAAGTGCAATTTGGGGCGATGTGACCCTCTTGGCCACAATTGAAGCAAACCCGTTTCCCCATCAAGCACGCACCTTGTGAAATTTCCGCATGTCGCATATGCTTCAAACTTTTGTTTTTTGGTTTACCTGCCTGGTTTCCAAAGACCCATGTTCCCATTCCACTTCCTCTTAAGTTGTTGTTGTTGTTGTTGTTGTTTCCACCGCTACCACCTCCATTCTTAATCTCATTCTCATTCTTCTTCTTCTTCTGTTCCTGATTGAACTTTGTCAACGCCTCATTTGCCACTTTCAATGAGTCTTGCATTCTCCATCAACGATGCAAGCGTCTTCAATCGGAACAGGAAACCCTCAGATGTCTGACCTGGGCTTCAACTCTGTTCAAACCTTTTCTCTTTGCGTTCATCTGTGCTGACCTGATATGGCGCAAACCTCGCCAATTCGTTGAATTTTGCGGTATACTCAGATACCCTCATCGTTCCTTATTTTAGTTCCAGAAACTGCACTTCTAGCTGACTCTTTGAACTCTCCGGGAAATAAGTCTCGAAGAACAACTCCTTGAACCTATCCCAGGTCATCACTCCTGGCCCTTCATGAGTTTTATTGGCCTGCCACAAATAACTAGCTTCTGCTTTCAACATGAAAGTTGCGAAAGTAGTCTTCTGATCATCCCCTACCTTAGCGATATCGAACACCTTTTCTATCTCCATAATCTAGGTCTGTGCTTCGACTGGATTCATAGACCCACGGAATTCAGGTGGTCCAACCGCCTTGAAATCCTTAAATGTTGTACCATAGTTTTATGGTTGATTCTACAATGCTCCTGTCAGTAGCGTCACTAGTTGTTGAACGGGGTTACCATCAACGTTGTCATTATTGGTTCCTTCAGTGGTTCTTTGTCGTGGTGGTTGACGTCTGGGAGGCATTTTCTGTTAAAAGTACACTCATTAGATTATTATTCAACTCTTTTTTGAAAAAAAAAATTCTACTTAACTTATCTCTAAAAGAAATAACCACTTAACACATAACACTTTGAATAAAGTAACAACTTTTATTAGTTCATAACCTTTTTGAAAACATAAAACAATAGCATTACTGTTATCTACATTACTTTCCTGAACTACAAAAGTTTCTGGACAACATCATAGTCATATCCCATAGGTTGCATAACACTTGGGATTTTCAATATATTTAACATTTTATTCATCGTACAACAACTACGATGTTCTATTAAGATACTTCTTAGCCCTATCACGTTCTTACTCCATGACCCAGAATATTGTTCTGCGATCTAATACATATGATGGCAGCGTCTCGAACTGAATCAGATATCCCATGACCCGATCATGAGCTCGATTAATTGCGGTGTTAAATACTTTATCCATCTCTTCCATCTTCATCCTCTTCGCCTGTGAGTTCCTTACTATTCTTCCAGTTTGTTGATAAGCTTCCTCGTATGCATCTTCAGCTCTCGCCCTCTTGGTAGCTTCTTCCTTCAGCTTGTTCTTCAGTTCAACAACCACCTCGATCAATTGTTCTTTTTCCCTTTCGGTATGTACTAGTTTCTCCTCAGCGTTTGTCAGTCGTTCCTCACGATCCTGGATCTCACCGTCTTTTTGTGACATGGCAGTTTGTTGTTCAGCTACTATCTCCTGTAACTCCCCAACTGTATCCTGAAGTTCCACGTTACGGTTGTAGACTTCATCGTATATACGACCAGCCATCGAGGTTAGTGGAGTCTCCTCCTCCTTGTCCTCGTCATCCTCATCCTCCTGTGGTAACTCAATGGGATCCTCCTCATCCGTCTCCACATCATCATCCTAATCTTCAACTCATCATGACCAAAGGGGTGACTCCGTGGTAGTAGTTGTTCCCAAACTACCTGAATGTCGCGAGGCTCCTCCTCAATAGGCATTTGAGGTCCCTCCTCCCTAGCCTGACTGGATTCTCCGACATTATTCATCCTTACAACAAAGTTTTAAAGTTTTAATTATTAATCATTTCTACTCGACACTCACGAGTACATAAACTATAAACACATAAGCACATAAGCACATAAGCACATAAGTGTTTTATTACTTCTTCCTTAAAACTCGATAAGAGTTATCTCCACTATCTTTTCAAAGGTTACTTCCTAAGGCTTTTCCCCACCTAAGGTTCATAACCTAAAGCTTTGATACCAACCTGTGACACCCCGAAATCCTGGTACTTTATTTCCTCAAGATTTGGTGTTCACTTAATCAAAACATTCATTTCTAACTACCCAATCATAATAAAATTGAATAATAAAAACATGCCCATACAAGATTAAACTTGAATAAAAGTTTCCCAGGTTATCTAACCTTTAATTACAAACATTCAAATGCGGAAAATTAAATAAACTTCATTACAATCTTTAAGAGTGAATCGTGGATCTCTATCGGACACAATTAATATTGGCACTCCATGCCTCGAAACAATCTCTTTAATGTACAATCTTGCTAACTGATCAGGATTGAATCTAATCTTTATTGGTAGAAAGTGCTTGTTGATTTAAATCGATCCATCCACTATCACCCAAATCGCATCGCATCCTCTCTGAGTTGTTGGAAGACCCACAACAAAATCCATCGTGATGTGTTCCCACTTCCATTCCGGTATTTGCAACGGTTGAAGTAATTCGATGAGTCGTTGATGTTCGACTTTTACTCTTTGACAAGTCAAGCATTTCGCTACGCATTCTGTAACGTCCCTTTTTATATTCGGCCACCAAAAATGTCGGCGTAAATCTTGATACATTTTCGTGCTTCCTAGATGAATTGAATATTTTGTATTGTGTGCTTCGGTCAGGATTTCGTCCTTAAGTTCTGGCACTGCTGGAACCCAAATTCTTCCCTTGAACCGTAGTAGTCCTTCGGTATCGATCTTGTATTTTACATCACTATCCTCGATCAGATTCTCCTTGATTTTCCCACATTCTTCATCTTGTAGTTGAGCATCCTTCACTTTGTCCACTAAAGTTGGACTAGCTTCTATCTGGAATAGTTGTTCGTCAGATTCTTTTGGAAATTTAATTTCCAACTCTAGTTTTGTCATTGCTGAAATGAGCTCTTCTTGATTGGTTAACAACATCAACTTTTCCCGACCTTTCCTGCTTAACACATCCGCAACCACATTCGCTTTTCCCGGGTGATAAAAGATCTCACAATCATAATCTTTTATCAATTCCATCCACCTTCTTTGACGCATGTTCAAATCTTTCTGAGTGAAAATATACTTCAGACTTTTGTGGTCTGTGTAGATCTCACATTTCTCTCCATAAAGATAGTGTCTCCATATCTTTAGAGCAAATATAACTGCAGCCAACTCCAAATCATGAGTCGGATACCTTTTCTCATAATCCTTCAGTTGTCTTGAGGCATAGGCAATAACTTTGCCGTTCCGCATAAGAACACAACCCATCCCTTTCTGTGAGGCATCACTATACACCACAAAAATTTCCTGTATTATCTGGTAATGTCAACACAGGTGCCACACTTAGCTTTTTCTTCAAATCTTAGAAACTCTCTTCACACTTCTCAGTCCAAACGAATTTTATAGCTTTCCTTGTCAAATTTGTTAGCGGAGTGGCTATCTTAGAAAAATCTTGAATAAATCTTCTATAATAACCGTCTAGTCCCAAGAAACTCCTCACTTCTGATGGTGTTCTTGGTTGTTCCCAATTGATCACAGCTTCCAATTTTGATGGATCCACTGAAATCCCATCTTTGTCAATCACATGCCCCAAAAATTATACACAGTCGAGCCAAAATTCGCACTTAGAGAATTTTGCATACAACTTTTCCTTTCTTAGTGTTTCCAATGACAAACGTAAGTGTTCCACGTGTTCTTCTTGAGTTTTGGAATACACTATAATGTCGTCGATGAATACCACTACAAATTTGTCTAAGAAAGGTTTAAACACCCTATTGATCAAATCCATGAATGCAGCAGGTGCATTGGTTAAACCAAAAGACATCACCAGAAACTCGTAATGTCCATACCGAGTTCTGAATGCCGTTCGTGGTATATCCTCCTTCCTCACTTTCAACTGGTGATACCCACTTCTTAAATCTATTTTCAAAAAGTATTTAGCACCTTTCAACTAGTCAAACAAGTCATCTATACTTGGCAACGGGTATTTGTTTTTAATAGTGACTTTGTTCAACTCTCTATAATCAATGCAAAGACGCATCGACCCATCCTTCTTTTTTACGAATAAAACCGACGCTCCCCACGGCGATATGCTTGGTTGAATATACTTCTTGTCTAGCAACTCTTATAACTGTAGAACCAGTTCCTTCATTTCTACCAGAGCCATTCTGTATGGGGCCTTCGATATTGGTCTTGTTCTCTACCCAAGTCGATCACGAACTTCGATTTCTCTGCTGCGAAGTCCTGGAAAATCCTCCGGAAACACGTCTTCACTCACCACCGGTATCTCTTCTAGTTTCACACTTCTTACAGTATCGACTATGTAAGCTAAATAGCCCACACACCTTGACTCAACAATTTCTTGGCTGCGATAGTTGTGGACATTTCATTTGTCTAGAGACTTGCTACCATAAATACTACCTTTGGCCGGAGTCATAAGGTTTACACACTTCTTTTGGCGATTAATTATCTGCTCATTATTTGAGCAACCAATCCATTCCTAAAATCACATCAAACTCTCCAAGTCTAATCTAATCAAATCTACCAACAAGATATTCTCCTTAATGTTCACCCTACAGTTCTTGTATACGAATCTAATAGGGATTACTTTTTTATTCGCAATTTCTATGTTTAAAGGAAAATTCAGTTCTTCTCTAGGCAATTCTAACCTCTTAGCAAATTCATCAGATATAAACGAGCAAGTAGCACCCAAATTAAATAATACATATGCATTAATATCATTGATTGGGATAATACCTGACACCACATCTTTTGATTGCACAACATCTTGCACAATCATGTTGAAGGTTCTGGCTGTGGGTTTGTTTGATGCTGCAGGTCCTGCAATGGCCCATGTACCTCCATTGTTACCTCCATTGTTTCTGGTTGTCACTCCGTCCTTCTTCTTAGGGCATTCACGAGCAAAGTGATCCTTGGATCCGCACGTGATGCACACATTCTTCTTAGGTTGAGTGCAATTTGGGGAGATGTGACCCTCTTGGCCACAATTGAAGCAAACTCGTTTCTCCATCAAGCACGCATCCTTATAAAATTTATCGCATGTCGCACATGCTTCAAACTTTTTATTTTGCTGGTTACCCTGCTGGTTTCCAGCACCCATCTTCCCATTCAACTTCCTCTTCAAGCTGTTGTTGTTGTTGTTGTTGTTGTTGTTTCCACCGCTACCACCTCCATTCTTAATCTCATTCTCATTATTCTTCTTCTTCATTCTGATTGAACTTTGTCACCGCTTTGCGCCTCCACCTCCACCTTGGTAATCTTGCGCTTCTCTATCAACGATGCAAATGTCTTCAATCGAACAGAAACCCCTCTTGTCTGACCGGGGCTTGGGTCCTTGTTCAAACCTTTTCTCCTTACGTTCATCTGTGCTGACCTGATATGGCGCAAACCTCACTAATTCGTTGAATTTTGCGGCATACTCAGATACCGTCATTGTTCCTTGTTTTAGTTCCAGAAACTTCACTTCTAGCTGACTCTTCGAACTCTTCGGGAAATAAGTCTCGAAGAACAACTCCTTGAACCTATCCCAGGTCATCACTCCTGGTCCTTCACGAGTTTTATTGGCCTGCCACCAATAACTAGCTTCTGCTTTCAACATGAAAGTTGCGAAAGAAGTCTTCTCATCATCCCCTACCCTTGAGACATCGAACACCTTTTCTATCTCCATAATCCAGGTCTGTGCTTTGACTGGATTCATAGACCTACTTTAAATTCGTGGTCCCACCACTTGAAATCCTTAAACGTTGTACCATGGTTTTGTGGTTGATTCTGCAATGCTCCTGTCAGTAGCGTCACTAGTTGTTGAACGGGGTTACCATCAATGTTGTCGTTATTGGTTCCTTCAATGGTTCTCTGTCATGGTGGCTGACGTCTGGGAGGCATTTTCTGTTAAAAGTACACTCATTAGATTATTATTTTAAAAAAAATTCTACTTAACTTGTCTCTAAAAGAAATAACCACTTAACACATAACACTTTGAATAAAGTAACAACTTTTATTAGATCATAACCTTTTTGAAAACATAAAACAATAGCATTACTGCTATCTACATTACTTTCCTAAACTACAAAAGTTTCAGGACAACATCATAGTCATATCCCATAGGTTGCATAAAACTTGGGATTTACAATTTATTTAACATTTCATTCATCGTACAACAACTACGATGTTCTATTAAGATACTTCTTAGCATTATCACGTTCTTCCTCTATGACCCAGAACATTGTTCTGCGATCTAATACATATGATGGCAGCGTCTCGAACTGAATCGGATATCTCATGACCAGATCTTGAGCTCGATTAATTGCGGTGTTAAATACTTTATCCATCTCTTCCACCTTCATCCTCTTCGCCTGTGAGTTCCTTACTGCTCTTCCTGTTCGTTGATAAGCTTCCTCGTATGCATCTTCAGCTCTCGCCCTCTTGGTAGCTTCTTCCTTCAGCTTGTTCTTCAGTTCAACAACCACCTCGATCAATTGTTCTTTTTCCCTTTCGGTATGTACTAGTTTTTCCTCAGCGTTTGTCAGTCGTTCCTCACGATCCTGGATCTCACCGTCTTTTTGTGACATGGCAGTTTGTTGTTCAGCTACTATCTCCTGTAACTCCCCAACTGTATCCTGAAGTTCCACGTTACGGTTGTAGACTTCATCGTATATACGACCAGCCATCGAGGTTAGTGGAGTCTCCTCCTCCTTGTCCTCGTCATCCTCATCCTCTTGTGGTAACTCAATGGGATCCTCCTCATCCGTCTCCACATCATCATCCTAATCTTCAACTACTGTGACCAAAGGGGCTGACTCCCGTGGTAGTAGTTGTTCCCAAACTACCTGAATGTCGCGAGGCTCCTCCTCAATAGGCATTTGAGGTCCCTCCTCCCTACCCTGACTGGATTCACCGACATTAGTCATCCTGACAACAAAGTTTGAAAGTTTTAATTATTAATCATTTCTACTCGACACTCACGAGTACATAAACTATAAACACATAAGCACATAAGTGTTTTATTACTTCTTCCTTAAAACTCGATAAGAGTTATCTCCACTAAATTTTCAAAGGTTACTTCCTAAGGCTTTTCCCCACCTAAGGTTCATAACCTAAAGCTTTGATACCAACCTGTGACACCCCCAAATCCTGGTACTTCATTTCCTCAAGATTTGGTGTTCACTTAATCAAAACATTCATTTCTAACTACCCAATCATAATAAAATTGAATAATAAAAACCTGCCCATACAAGATTAAACTTGAATAAAAGTATCCCAGGTTATCTAACCTTCAATTACAAACATTCAAATTCGGAAAATTAAATAAACTTCATTACAATCTTTAAATCAAAGTCTGATAATAAAACTATCAAAATATTACAAGTCTTCATCACTTGTACATTTTTCCCTTACCTTTGCTAGTAGTAGGTTCATTGACCTTCTCAACCTTAGCTTCAATAAGTATTTAATATGCAAGAGTGAGCAAACAAGGACCACTTGAAATAAGAATGAATAACTTTACAACATTACAATCTTTGCCAGAAATAGGCTCCATAGAACTGAATGATAGGTTCTATTAACATTTTTAAACATGCTACTGAGGGTCTAATGACCACGAATTATGTCCACAGTTATAAGTAATCTTTCAACTTTAACTTTAACAGTCATAAGACTATAAGGACTCCACGTACTTAGGGGGATCAACCCTTCGTACATTGTATTGTGCACAATCATTTCAACGCTAAGCGTAAACCTCTAATAAAAGAGTTTTTCATCTCAGTATTTAGAATACAAGTCCGCACCAAAGAGTTATGTATGATATTGACAAAGGGTTGTCTAACTAAATAATTATGTTTTGAGAGAATAGCCAAAGCTAACTTAAGGCATAATGAAATATGGATCTTGGTTCACTAGAAAGATTTAATAGAAAATGCTTTCCGAGTTAATGGTGAGGGCTATTAATTTGAATAAAATAGTGGCAGATATATTTTGGATGTACTATTATCAATTACATAATATCAAAAACTCTGCAATTTGAGTTATTATTTTTGCACTTATAAATTGTAGATATCAATGGTAAATAACAACAACATAAATAGTCTTTCACTACGATCAGTCCTTGAGAAGGAAAAGCTGAGTGGAATTAATTCCCTAGACTGGCATAAGAACTTGAGGATACTGGACGACCAGCTGATATTGCACGACGTGTAGAGCATGATGCTTACTAGAAACATCAAGATGATGCTCTGGACGTGAGTTATCTCACGCTAGAAACTATGAACACTGAGCTTCAAAAGCAACATGAGTTGATGGATGCTTATGAGATGATCGAGCATCTCAAGAAATTGTTCGAAGGGCATGCTCGACAGGAAAGGTATGATACAAGAAAAGCGTTGTATCACTGCAAGATGGGTGAACGTGATTCAGTTGGTCCACATGTGCTGAAAATGATTGGGTTTATTGAGTACCTTGATAGGTTGGGTTTTCCAATTACTCTGGAAGCCCAAACTGATCTTGTTTCGCAATCTTTGAATAGCAGCTACTCTCAATTTATTATGAATTATCTCATGAATGAAATTGAGAAACTACTTACTGAGTTGTTAAGCATTTAAGAACTGTCAAGAACAACTTGAAAAAGGCAGGACCCGCTCCCATAATGATGGTGAAAAGGGGGAATCTAAGGGAAATTAGAAAGGCAAGAAGAAGATAGGATCTAAATCTGGTGCCAAACCCAATTCCAAAACCAAATAGGCTTTAAAACCTAAAGGCGGGGTGGCTAAAGAAGGTGATTGTCACTTCTGTGGAAAACCTGGACACTAAAAGAGGAATTGTCATGCTTATTTGGAAGAAGTGAAGAAAAAAAAGGAAGTGTAACTTCTGATTCAGGTATAAATGTTATAGAAGTCAACTTGTCCACTTCTACATCATGGGTTTTGGATACTGGATATGGTTCTCACATTTGTGTTAATGTGCAGGAACTTCGAAGGAGTGGGACTTTGGCGGAAGGAGAGGTTGACCTACGAGTTGGGAATGAAGCAAAAGTTGTTGCACTAGCAGTAGGAACTTATCATTTATCTTTGCCCACTGGGCTAGTATTAGAATTAGAGGATTGTTATTATGTGCCTGCTATGAGCAAAAACATTAATTCTGTTTCTTATTTTGACAAGAAAGGTTTTTCATTTTTAATAAAGAATAATCGTTGTTCATTTTACTTAAATGAAATATGCTATGGTGTTGCACTGTGACGCCCCCAAATTTGGGTATCTTTCAACCCGACAGATGGTGCTCCACAATACTACAATCCATACAATCATTCCATTGAGATAACAACAAAATGAGTGTAATTACTATATTTGTATTACATTTGTAATAAATCCTTTCCCAGGTTCATAAACCGAATACATTCATTGTTCTTCATAAGTATATTATAACCAAATACACTAATCTATTACAGGACGATTAATTGTCCATCTTAGCCTTGCCCTTATCTCTCTTAGAACTCTTAGTTCGTTCGGCTTTAGCTGCAAACATATGGTTAAAGTAAGAATGAGCATAACTAGCTCAGCAAGTCTTAACAAAGAAACATATGAATATCACATTAACAATTACATGCTTTACTTCTATAAATGAACAATTAACTGCGAAGCACTATGAAACATTTGACTAGTACTTCTCATGTCATAACAACAATTCCAAATTATATATAATAGCTTAGGAATGATGAACCGGTCAATAGACCATGAACAAACTCTTTTCGTTTTCATACTTGAAAAGGATATTCGGCACTAAGACCATCCACCCGTCTTTACTTACAAGCACTTCTAGGTGATCAGCCTATTGTACTCTTTGTTGATCAACACTCTTACGTTAAACGTGTTTACGCTTAACATTTGGCAACCTCGCGTGCCCATCGAATAATCGATGAAAATACTTTTTTGTTTGTACATAGACAAACTTACCTTCTCATCCGTACCAAATACTTGGCATAGGGTAACGTTAATAGTTCTATATCACAGGACTTGCAAACAAATCCATTCATTCTTCAATACTTGTCTAGCTGAGTTTAAACATGCATCGACTCTTTCTTTAAAACCATTCATGCATTGTATAACATGCATCACGTAAAACTTGGCTAACACGAAGGTTAGACAATCGTTAAGAAAGACTTGCCTCAAGCGTCTTTGAATAAACAATTCAATAATTCTCAGTCTTTACAGGATCTACATGATATATTCAAATAGCACACTGTAATTAGTTATCAAACAAACTAACTTTATTGTCTATAACCAACTTCTTTCTCTTCTATGTCTTATTTGAATTAACTTCGTTATTAAAGTCGATTTGACTTTCTCTACTTCATTACGGTTCGTTAACGTTTTTACGTTACTAACCAACATTCGATCATTATTGGTTAAGTACCAACGTTGAACGTCATTTACAGCTTACTTATTACGTTCTCGCGTTCTTCGTTTAATTTTTATTAAACCTTACTAAATCTTCTTACATTATCACCTTATAAGTGATTTAAGGTCAGTCTTATTATGTACATTAAGTACCTTCAATGTCTTACCTTAAGTCTACATTCAAATGGAACAAAACTTAACTTGGTCAACATTTTCTCTTACCGTAACTGACTTGTGCTGACATCCTTTGTATTCTAGTGGTATTGTGGCCATGAAGTTAGCAAGGTACTCGGATGAGTCAGGAATCGCAGTATGACCACTTTGTCTTTGTTTTTTGGCTGTATGCACTTTAGTATGTGCACCAGTTGGCCAAAACAGTCCACTTTTTTAACGAAACTCCTGGCTTCCTAATTTGTTCATTTTACATCCGAATTGACCCATTCGAAAGCCTACAAGTCACAAATTACATCCTTTACGTGTTCGTATAAGAATTTCACATTTTTGAATCCGTTAACTCGGAATTCACCTTTGAGTTCATTTTTAAGCGTTCGTTTAACGTTTTCGATCATTCAATACTTATTTTCTTCGTTATAAGTCGGAATGCGACGATTCTTTCGTCAACGACTCTTAATTACCTTATCTCATGTGTTGACATTGAAAACCATCATTTTCAAGTGACACGACAACTTTTGACCTTTAATCCGGGCTTTTTACATTTTCGACGTTTAACGTCTATTTTCGCAAAATTCGTCATAACTTTGTTACTCGTGTTCTATAAGCCAAATCAAATGGAAAACTCCATTGATTCATCATAATCATCCTAACCAAACAATAGGCACATTCCTTAGCTATAATGGTTTTCAAAACGTTCATCCAAAACTAAATTCACGTTCAAAACTTTCTATGGTTTTTAACTTACGTAAACACTTACAATTTCTATTTGGTCATGACCTATCAATGATTTAGTCATTAATAGGCATCCTTATATCTCCTCAATAAACATGCTCCACCAATCTATGATTCTTCTACGAGAAAGAAATCGAAAAAGATGAAGATTGCGGTTTATGAGAATTTACCTTTGAAGCAATTAACGTTCTTGATAAACGCCTATTGGTTTGCTTGAAAGTAGAATGATTAAACGTTTCTAGCTTTTCTCTCTCTTAATATGTATTGGTCAAGCTTTGTAAAGACACCAAATGACCAACACAAGCCTTATATTTATAGGCAACCTTCATGGACACCCCCAAATCTTGGTACTTCATTTCCTCAAGATTTGGTGTTCACTTAATCAAAACATTCATTTCTAACTACCCAATCATAATAAAATTGAATAATAAAAACACCTTATACTGAGTTAAACTTAAATAAAAATCTCCCGGTTATCTAACCTTTAAATTACAATCATTCAAATCACGAATTTAAAATTATTACATCACATCATTATAAAAAATCTATTATCATAACGATAAAATAAAATTTCAAGTCTTAAATCACTTGTACATTTTTCCCTTTCCTTTTTGCTAGTTGTAGGTTCATTTACCATCTCAACCTTAGGCTAAATAAGTATATAAATATGCAAGAGTGAGCAAACAAAGCTCACTTGGAAATAAGAATGAATAACTTTACATCATTACAACAATTGCCAAAATAGGCTCAATAGAATGAATGATAGGTTCTATTACATTACGAAACATACTCTTGAGGGTCTAATGACCACAAATCATGTCCACGATTATAAGTAATCTTTCAACTTTAACTTTAACGATCATAAGACTATAAGGACTCCACGTGCTTGGGGATCAACCCTTAAATACAATGTATTGTGCACAACCATTTCAACGCTAGCGTAAACCTCTAATAAAAGAGTTGTTCATCTCGGTATTTAGAATACAAGTCCGCTTTTAAAGTAGGTTTGGTTTGGATACATTATAAGGTAATTTAGAATTCAACGGTCATCAACTAAGGATTAGTTGAATACAAAAGAACTAAGCGTATGCTATGGAATAATCATAAGCGAAATCGATATTTATAAATTAACATCATGCTTTAGGAATAATCTAATAGCATAAACATTGAATAATCATAACATAAATTGCTTGAACAATATTAAGTCAAGGTTATTGAAAATTGGATACTAAGCATGCATAGTGAATAGTAATTTGAGCGATAAAGTTGTTCAACACTAGAATATTAAAATATAGCGACTTCGCATGCTAAATAACAAGTTACATATTAAAGAAACTTGCTCAATAATAAAATATAAGATTTAGAATACTTGCATCCTCATGAACAAATAGATACAAGAACTTTCTCAATAATAAACAATCTAGCTCTCTGAAAGTGTAGAGTTAGCAACTTGTGTAATTGAAATTGAATTAAAAGCAATAACGTACTCAACGAAATTAAACTTGCACAATGAAGTTTTAGGGTTAGAAAACTTGCCTTGAGCACAAGCTAAACCTTACAACTTGAATCTCAATACCCTATATATATATATCATCATGACATAATTAGTCACTACCAACATTTTATACATATAAACAAGTATATACATCATGTAGGTTTGATTTTCAATTCACATAATCGAATTATGTTAATACTAGTTAACCCTTGATAACATGCTCATTCTTAATCTAATACTCTTTGAAATCATCATTTAACATTCCTATTATTAACACATAACATTTATTTTCAAACTTTGTGTAAATAAGTAAAAGCTATCGAACCATTACGCTTTAACTTTCATGTTGGCTTATTTCTGATTTACACTGGGTTTACGTACTTGTGGTTTGGATGCTGTATGAGACTCGAGGCCAACGTTTGGCGTTTGGCGTGGTCTTTGGTGATTCTTGGCCTGAAACCTATCTTTTGTTTGGGCCTGTGACTGCGGCGCAAACTCCAAAATCGGCGTCGACCTCGGTATGACGACATGAGCGAAAGCCAAATTGGCCTACAAGCTCCAATCTAACAAGCTAATTAACATGTAATTCATACAAGAGACTTCATGTAAACATATTGTAAAGACTCCTAACATGTTTTTACACATACAATAACATAAACATCAACTTTATAACACCCAATTTCAATGTTTTTGGCAAAAAACTCCATTTTGACATTTTAATGAAAATCATCACTTTGTAACTTTGTTTTTCAATCAAAATAGTTAATTCAAACTACCATGTTTATGTTTATTCATCTACTTTCAAAATCAATAGTCAATATATATATATATATATATATATATATATATAACAACTAATCACACCTTAATTTGATTTTAAACAAGCCCGTATTCATGTATATATATTCATATGAACTCAACATAATATATTTTTTTTCTTCTGATTTACATACATATATAATTACTTGATTATAACCATACATAATTTATGAAAAAACCTTTACAACAACTAATTATCACATAAAATATATATACACAACAATTCCCCTTTTTACAAATATTTTACAAGAGAACTTTTTGGAAGAAGAAAAAAGACAACAAAATTTTTTAAGGAAAAAGGTTTGGATGATACCTTGTATGCTAGATGATGAAGGTTTTCCTCCTTTGATCAACAATACTTCTTTCCTCAAATTCCTTTATCAAAACACTGTTAGGATTCTCTCAATTCTCTCTAGAGTTTCTTCTTCTTCCTTTTTTTTCTTACTAATATTTTCTTCTCTAACTCTATCTATCTTACGTATTATCATATAACGATATAATAATAATAATATATATATTAAGTATAAGATTTTAAGCGACATCGGTTATAAATTTTGAAAATCAAAAGCCTAATTAAATCAAAGGCTTGTTTGGCTAGCTAACTAAAAATAACCCATTAACCCTTACACCTTGTTTGGTAAACCTAATTAAAACAAATGGATTAATCATTATACCTTGTTTGATAAAACATCATTAGATTAAAGACTTAATATGCATTAAGACATGTTTGGGAAAACTAAATTAAACTCTTTTAATTTATTTTCATAACTCCTTTATAGCAATGTTATTTGTCACACTTCTACTTAATTAATTTTAATAATTAATTTATCAAATTCAAATACTAATCTATTAAATTACTTTAACACATAAATTATTACCACATAATTATAGTTTCCTTTATAATTATAATTATGTTTAACCAATTAACACCTTATTTTAATTACAACTTCCAATTAAAATATTATAATTCATTTAATCATTATAAGCTCTCTAGCTTAACTATTAAATTAAATTGGTATATAATCTCATAACAATTAATTTTCTTAACTCCTTAATTATTTACTTAACAAATAATTAACTAAACCACATCAACTCAAAAAATAATTAACTAAACCACATCAACTCAATTTGAACAATTATTATTTAGCAATAAACATATCCATTAAATACTTATATAATTAAATAAATATTTAATATTACAATTTAAAATTTTGGAATGTTACATCATTCCCTCCTTACAAAGATTATGTCCTCAGAATCATAACTCAAACAAATCATTCATTACATTCTTTCCTACTTACAAAGATTCTGTCCCCAGAATCGAAGACACGGATTAAACAAATAACTCAGGGTAATCTTCCATCATTTTATCCTCGAGTTCCCACGTAGCTTCTTTAGGTTTGTGGTTCCTCCAAATCACCTTCACCGAAGGTATAACTTTATTCTGAGCACATGTTCTTTCCATCAACTATCTCGGATAGGAATCTCTTCATAGAGAAGTCTTTATCAAGCTGTAATGGTTACGTACTCGATCACGTGCTTGTAATCGGGTTTATCTGGTTAACAACAAAAAATGTGAAAAACATTGTGAATGTTTTCCAACTCGGAGGTAGAGCTACCTCGTAAGCCACTTCTCCCACTCTTATGACAACACTTCAAAGGTCCAATAAACCTCGGGCTTAGCTTTCCCTTTTTACCGAAAAATGAATTTTCCCCTTCGAGGAGAAACTTTTAGGAATACAAAAGTTCTACGTCGAATACACGATCTTATGCTGTGTTGATCGGCATACTTTTTACATACATCTTGGTGCTACCAATCTTGTTACGATGAGTTTGACAACTTGATGATTTGTTGCACCGATTACGGTCCCTAACGGTTGGCGTTCACCAACTTCATCCCGGCACGATGGAGTTACGCACTTTACTGTAGTCTGATACCTCGTAAGGTGGCATCTGCGATGCTCGCGTGGTAGTAGCTGTTGTTGTAGGCAAATTCCACCAGCGGTAAATGTTCTTCCACTTCCTTTAAAGTCCATGATGCATGTTCTCGGCATATCTTCCAATGTCTGGATTGTTCGTTCGCTTTGGCCATCTGTTTGCGGATGATAAGCCGTACTCATTCATAATTGTGTTCCCATACATTCTTGTAGTCTCTTCCGGAAGTTTGGCGTAAATCACGGATCTCTATCGAACACAATTGACCTTTGGCACTCCATGCCTCAAAAGCGATCTCTTTAACGTCTGAATCTTGCCAAGCCAGATCAAGATTGAATCTAATCTTTATTGGTAAAAAGTCTGTTGATTTAATTCGATCATCCACTATCACCCAAATCGCATCACATCCTCTCGAGTAGTTGGAAGACCCACCACAAAATCCATCGTGATGTGTTCCCACTTCCATTCCGGTATTTCCAATGGTTGAAGTAATCCATTTGGGTCTTTGGTGTTCGGCTTTTACTCTTTGACATGTCAAACATTTTCTCGCGATTCTGCTAGCGTCCCTTTTTCATATTAACCACCAAAAATGTGGTATAAAATCTTGATACATTTAGGTGTACTTCTGGGTGAATTGAATATTTTGTGTTGTGTGCTTGATTAAGATTTCTTCTTTAAGCTCTGGCCTTTCTTTGGAACCCAAATTCTTCTCTCGAATCGTAGTAGCCCTTGATGTCGATCTTGTATTTTACATCACTACCCTCAACTGATTCTCTTTTATTTTCCCACACTCTTCATCTTGTAGTTGAGCATCCTTCACTTTGTCCACTAAAGTTGGACCACTTCTATCTGGAATAGTTGTTAAATGAGTTCTTTTGGAAATTTGATTTCCAACTCCGGTTTTGTCATTCTTTGAAATGAGCTCCTCTTGAGTTGTTATCGGCATCAACTTTTCTTGACCTTTCACCTTAAAGCATCTGCAACCACATTCGCTTTGCGGGATGATAAAAATCTCTGATCGTAATCTTTTATCAATTCCATCCACCTTCTTTGGCGCATGTTCAAATCTTTACGAGTGAAAATATACTTGAGACTCTTATGATGCATGTAGATTTCACATTTCTCTCCATAGAGATAGTGTCTCCATATCTTGAGAGCAAATACTCTGCGGACCCGATTCTAAATCATGAGTCGGATATCCTTTCTCATAATCCTTGATTGTCTTGGCGCATATACAATAACTTTGCCGTTCTGCATAAAACACAACCCAATCCTTTGTGTGAGGCATCACTATACACCACAAAGTTTCTGTATTATCTGGTAATGCCAACACGGTGTGCCATACTTAGCTTTTTCTTCAAATCTTGAAAACTTTCTTCACACTTTTCCGTCCAAACAAATTTTATAGTCTTCCTTGTCAAATTTGTTAGCGAATCAACTATCTTAGAAAAATCTTGAATGATAAATCTATAATAACGCAAGGCCGGTCCCAAAACTCCTCACTTACGGCGGTGTTCTTGGTTGTTCCCAATTGATTCTGACTTCCACTTTTGATGGATCCTTTGAAATCCCATCTTTGTCGATCACATGACCCAAAAATTGTACGATCTAGCCAAAATTAGCACTTAGAGAATTTTGCATACAACTTTTCCTTTCTTAGTGTTTCCAATGTCAAGCGTAAGTGTTCCGTGTTCTTCTTGAGTTTTGGAATACACTAGAATGTCGTCGATGAATACCACTACAAACTTGTCTAAGAATGGTTTAAACACCTATTCATCAAATCCATGAATCTGGCGAGGCGTTGGTTAAACCAAAGACATCACCGAAAACTTCGTAATGTCCATCTGGGTTTACGAATGTCGTCCGTGGTATATCCTCCTTCCTCACTTTCAATTGGTGATACCCACTTCTCAAATCTATTTTTGAAAAGTATTTAGCACCCTTCAACCCGATCAAACAAGTCATCTATTCTTGTAGCGGGTATCTGTTTTTTAATAGTGACTTTGTTCAATTCTCTATAATCAATGCAAAGTCGCATTGACCCATCCTTCTTTTTCATGAATAATAAAACTTGCTCCCCACGGCGATACGCTTGGTTGAATATACTTCTTGTCTAGTAGCTCTTGCAATTTGCACCATCGGTTCCTTCATCTCTCTGGAGCCATTACATGCGGGGCCTTCGATATTGGTGTTGTTCGGCGCTTAAGTCGATCACGAACTCAATTTCTCTGTCGGTGAAGTCTGGCAAAATCCTCTGAAACATGTCCTCGAATTCCCTCACTCTTTGGTATTTCTTCCGGTTTTACATTCTTCTTACGAGTATCGACTATGTAAGCTAAATAGCCCACACGGCCTTGACTCAACAATTTCTTGGCTTTGCATAATCGTCGGACATTTCATTTGTCTAGGCGACTTTACTACCATAGAATACTACCTTTGACCGGAGTCATAAGGTTTACACTTCTTTTTTTGGCGATCAATTACCGCTCCATACTTGAACATTGATCCATTCCCAAAATAACATCAAACTCTCCAAGTCTAATCGGAATCAAATCTACCATAAAGATATTTTCCTTAATGTTCACCTACGGTTCTTGTATCTGAACCTAACGAGGATTACTTCCTTATTCGCAATTTCTATGTTCAAAGGAAAATTTAGTTCTTCACTAGGCATTCCTAACCTCTTAGCAAATTCATCGAGATATAAAAAGAACAAGTAGCACCCAATCAAATAATACATAAGCATTTATATCATTGATTGGGATAATACGACACACCACATCTTTTGATTGCATGACATCTTGCATACAGTCATGTTGAAGGTTACGGCGTGGGTTTGTTTGATCTTTGCGAGTCTGCTGAATGGCCCATATACCTCCATTATTACCTCCATTGCTTACGGTTGTCCTCCATCCTTCTTCTTAGGACATTCACGAGCAAAGTGATCCTTGGATCCACGCGTGAAGCACACATTCTTCTTTGGTTGAGTGCAATTTGGGCGATGTGACCCTCCAGCCTGATTTGAAACATACTCGTTTCCCCATCAAGCACGCACCTTGTGAAATTTCCGCATGTCACACATGCTTCAAACTTTTGTTTTGTTGGTTACCTGCTTTGGTTTCCGGCACCCATGTTCCCATTCCACTTCCTCTTAAACTTGTTATTGTTGTTGTTGTTGTTGTTTCCACCACCACCACCTCCATTCTTAATCTCATTCTCCTCTTCTTCTTCTTCTTCTTACTTTTCTTCTTTTCTTTTCTTCTTCTTCTTTTCTTGATTGAATTTTGTCATTGCCTCGCCTCCACCTTGGTGAGTCTTGCCTTCTCCATCCTTTCTTTAAAACGTCTTCAATTGGAATAGAAACCCTCTTTGTCTGACCCAGGGCTTGATCCTGTTCAAATCTCTTAAGCCTTTTACGCTTTCGTCTGTCTTGACTGATATGGCGCAAACCTCTCCAATTCGTTGAATTTCACGGCATACTCGAGATCCATCATCATCGTTCCTGCTTGGTTCAAAAAGCGAACCTCTAATTGACTCTTGAACTCTCTGGAAAATAGGTCTCGAAGAATAACTCCTTGAACCTATCCCGGTCATCACTCTGGTCCTTCCGGGTTTTATTGGCACCCACCAATAACTAACTTACGCTTTCAACATGAATGTTGCAGGCGATCTTACGTCATCCCCTACCCTAGCGACATCGAACACCTTTTCTATCTCCATAATCCGGTGCATGTAGCTTGGTGGATTCATGGACCCAAGGAATTCAAGTGGTCAACCGCCTTGAAATCCTTAAACGTTGTTCCTTGGTTACTGTGGTTGATTTTGCAACGCTCTCTGTCGATGGCGTCACTAGTTGTTGAGCAGGGATTACCATCAACATTATCGTTATTGGTTCCTTGGTGGTTCTCTGTCGTGGTGGTTGGCGTGCAGGGAGGCATTTTCTATTAAAAATACATTCATTAGATTATTATTCAATTCTTTTAAGTAATTTCTACTTAACTTGTCTTCAAAAAGAATTAACCACATAACACATAACACTTTGAATAAAGTAACAACTTTTATTTATTCATAACCTTTTTTAAAACATAAAACAATAGCATCCTTTGCTATCTACATTACTTTCTGAACTACAAAAGTTTGAGGACAACATCATCGTCGTATCCCATAGGTTGCATAACACTTGGGATTTACAACTTATTTAACATTTTATTCATCATGCAACAACTACGATGTTCTACTTAAGATCTTTTCTTGGCCCTACTCGTTCTTCCTCCATGACCCGAAACATTGTTACTGCGATCTAATCGTATGATGGCGGCGTCTCGGCCTGAATAGGATATCCCATGACCCGATCTTGAGCTCGATTAATTGCGGTGTTAAATACTTTATCCATCTCTTCCATCTTCATCCTCTTTGCTTGTGTCTCTTTTTTGCTAATCTGGTTCGTTGAAAAGCTTCCTCGTAGGCATCTTGACTCTTGCCCTCTTAGTAGCTTCTTCTCTCGACTTGTTCTTGATTCGGCGACCACTTGATCAATTGTTCTTTTTCTCCTTGATGCATACTAGTTTCTCCTCGGCATTTGTCGATTCGTTCCTCACGATCCACGGATCTCCATGTCTTTTTGTGTCATTGCGATCATTGTTCAACTACTATCTCTTGCGAACTCTTCAATTGTATCTTGAAGTTCCACGTTACGGTCGTAGACTTTCATCGTACATATCTGACGACCATCGAGGTTAATGGAGTCTCTTCCTCATCGTCCTCGTCATCCTCATCCTCCTGTGGCAACTCAATGGGATCCTCCTCATCCGTTTCCACGTCATCATCCTCATCTTCAACTACTGTGACCAACGGGGCTGACTCCCGTGGCAGTAGTTGTTCCCAAACTACACAATGTCGCGAGGCTCCTCCTCTATAGGCATTTGAGGTCCCTCCTCCCTAACTTTGTTGGATTCTCAGACATTAGTCATCCACGACAACAAAGTTTTAAAGTTTTAATTATTAATCATTACTACTCGACACTCACGAGCACATAATTTATAAACACATAAGCACATAAGTGTTTAATTACTTCTTCCTTAAAAACTCGATAAGAGTTAATCACCACTATCTTTTCAAAGGTTACTTCCTAAGGCTTTTCCCCACCTAAGGTTCATAACCTAAAGCTTTGATACCAACTTGTGACACCCCCAAATCCTAGTACTTCCTTTCCTCAAGATTTGGTGTTCACTTAATCAAAACATTCATTTCTAACTACCCAATCATAATAAAATTGAATAATAAAAACACCTTATATACAGTTAAACTTAAATAAAAATCTCCCGGGTTATCTAACCTTTAAATTACAATCATTCAAAAGCGGAATTTAAAATTATTACATCACATCATTATAAAAAGTCTATTATCATAACGATAAAATAAATTACAAGTCTTCATCACTTGTATATTTTTCCCTTTCCTTTGCTAGTTGTAGGTTCATTTACCGTCTCAACCTTAGCTGCAATAAGTATATAAATATGCAAGAGTGAGCAAACAAAGTTCACTTGGAAATAAAAATGAATAACTTTACATCATTACAACAATTGCCAAAATAGGCTCAATAGAACTGAATGATAGGTTCTATTAAATTCTGAAACATACTACTGAGGGTCTAATGACCATGAATCATGTCCACATTTATAAATAATCTTTCAACTTTAACTTTAACAATCATAAGACTATAAGGACTCCACGTACTTGGGGATCAACCCTTAAATACAATGTATTGTGCACAACCATTTCAACGCTTAAGCGTAAACCTCTAATAAAAGAGTTGTTCATCTCGGTATTTAGAATACAAGTCCGCACCAAAAGTAGGTTTGGTTTGGATACATTATAAGGTAATTTAGAATTCAACGGTCATCAACTAAGGATTAGTTGAATACAAAAACTAATTGTATGCTATATGGAATAATCATAAGCTGAATCGATATTTATAAATTAACATCATGCTTTAGGAATAATCTAATAGCATAAACATTGAATAATCATAACATAAATTGCTTGAACAATATTAAATCAAGGTTATTGAAAATTGGATACTAAGCATGCATAGTGAATAGTAATTTGAACGATAAAGTTGTTCAACACTAGAATATTAAAATATAGCGACTCGCATGCTAAATAACAAGTTACATATTAAAGAAACTTGCTCGATATTAAAATATAAGATTTAGGATACTTGCATCATTATGAACAAATAGATACAAGAACTTACTCAATAATAAACAATCTAGCTCTACGAAAGTGTAGAGTTAGCAACTTGTGTAATTGAAATTGAATTTGAAAGCAATAACATACTCAACAAAATTAAACTTGCACAATGAAGTTTTAGGGTTAGAAAACTTGCCTTGAGCACAAGCTAAACCTTACAACTTGAATCTCAATACCTATATATATATCATCATGACATAATTAGTCACTACCAACATTTATATATATAAACAAGTATATACATCATGTAGTTTTGATTTTTAATTCACATAATCGAATTATGTTAATACTAGTTAACCCTTGATAACATACTCATTTCTTAGTTTAGTATTACTCTTGAAATCATCATTTAACAATCCTATTATTAACACATAACATTTATTTTCAAACTTTGTGTAAATAAATAAAATTGTCGAACCATTACGCTAACTTTCATGTTCTGCGCGCCACAATTTACAATGTGGGGAGATGGTACTGTGTGCGAGACTCGAACCAACGTTTGGCGGCTGCGGTATGGTGTGGCATTGGCTGTGCTTGAAACCTATCTTTATTTGGGCATATTTGCTTTCACAAACTCAAAATTGGCGCCCGACCTCGGCAACGACATGAGCAAAAGCAAATTGGCCTCAAGACTCCAATCTAACAAGCTAATTAACATGTAATTCATACAGAGACTTCATGTAAACATATTGTAAAGACTCCTAACATGTTTTTACACATACAATAACATAAACATCAACTTTATAACATCCAATTTCAATGTTTTTGGCAAAAACTCCATTTTGACATTTTAATGAAAATCATCAACATAACTTTGTTTTTCAATCAAAAGCAGTTAATTCAAACTACCATGTTTATGTTTATTCATCTACTTTCAAAATCAATAGTCAATATATATATATATATATATATATATATTAATCACAATCACACTTAATTTGATTTTAAACAAGCCCGTATTCATGTATATATATTCATATGAACTCAACATAATATATTTTTCTTCACAATTTACATACATATATGATTACTTGATTATAACCATACATAATTTATGAAAAATAGTTTTACAACAACTAATTATCACATAAAATTATATACACCAACAATTCCCCTTTTTACAAATATTTTACAAAGAACTTTTTGGAAGAAGAAGAAGACAACAAAATTTTTAAGGAAAAAGGTTTGGATGATACCTTGTATGCTAGATGATGAAGGTTTTCCCTCCTTTGATCAACAATACTTCTTTCCTCAAATTCCTTTATCAAAACCTGTTTAGGATTCTCTCAATTCTCTCTAGAGTTTTCTTCTTCTCTTCCTTTTTCTTCTTCTGATATTTCCTTCTCCTAACTCTATCTTACGTATTATCATATAATGTATAATAATAATAATAATAATATAGATATTAAGTATAGGATTTTAACTGACATCAGTTATAGAATTTTGAAAATCAAAAGCCATAAGGCTTGTTTGGCTAGCTAACTAAAAATAACCCATTAACCCTTACACCTTGTTTGGTAAACCTAATTAAAACAAATGGATTAATCATTATACCTTGTTTGATAAAACATCATTAGATTAAAGACTTAATATGCATTAAGACATGTTTGGCAAAACTAAATTAAACACTTTTAATTTATTTTCATAACTCCTTTATAGCAATGTTATTTGTCACACTTCTACTTAATGAATTTTAATAATTAATTTAATAAATTCAAATACTAATCTATTAAATTACTTTAACACATAAATTATTACCACATAATTATAGTTTCCTTTATAATTATAATTATATTTAACCAACTAACACCTTATTTTAATTACAACTTCAATTAAAATATTATAATTCATTTAATCATTATAAGCTCTCTAGCTTAACTATTAATTTAAATTGGTACATAATCTCATAACAATTAATTTAATTTACTCCTTAATTATTTACTTAACAAATAATTAACTAAACCACATCAACTCAAACAAATAATTAACTAAACCACATCAACTCAAATTGAACAATTATTATTTAGCAATAAACATATCCATTAAATACTTATATAATTAAATAAATATTTAATATTACAATTTAAAATTTTGGAATGTTACAACTTAATTCATTGGGCTTCTTGCTATTGGCTTAAGTCCAATTGAATTATACCTAAATTCTTTACTCAAACTCTATTAATACGTCTCGTATTCTACGCGTATAACTCATGTATTCTATTTATCTAATACTTATATAATAATCGTATTATACGTCGTACTATTCTTCATACCATACTCGTATTCATACTAATATAATACTCATATTTCATACATATAATAATTCAAAAACTATATCGCATTGCATTTCCTTTCTAAACCTCTTTCACAAACCCTTAGGTTTTACGTCATAAGTGCGAAAATTTTGTTTTCCATAACGGAATTATTATTGGATATTCCATACTATCTTCGTATTCTATCATTACGCGTTTCTCGAAATTTCAAACCCTAGCTCCGAACGAAATCGGATGAATAGTGTTTTTACGCAAACATTCTCGAAAAACCTTCATTTACGTCTTGATAATTCACAATCATTAATACTAGCACAAAGCCAGAATACTAACCACATCCGTATATTCTAGGTCATAGAACGACCTTCTAACATCTTACTCACATAATAAATCAATTAAATTCATTTAATTCACATAATCAAATAAAAATTTAATTCATTCAAAATTCAAAATTCTTAGGTGTTACATGCACATTGTTTAATGGTCTTTATATTCTGGATTTAGAAATGCCTATCTATAACATAAATACAAAACGATTTAAATCAAATGATTCAAATCCGACATATCTCTGGCACTGTCGTTTAGGTCATATAAATGAGAAACGCATATCTAAACTCCATAAAGATGGGTTTTTGGATTCATTTGATTTTGAATCATATGAGAAATGTGAATCTTGTTTATTAGGCAAGATGACTAAAGCCCCTTTCACTGGACACAGTGAATGGGCTAGCGATGTATTGGGACTTATACATAGTGATGTATGTGGACCCATGTGTTCGTTAGCAAGAGGTAGGTTTTATTACTTCATTACATTTCTTGTGACTTGATGAATATGGATATGTGTATCTTATGAGACACGAATCTAAATCCTTTGAAAAGTTCAATGAATTCAAGAATGAAGTTCAAAACCAATTTTGCAAAAGTATAAAAGTCTTTCGATCTGATCGATGAGGTGAATACTTAAGCCAAGACTTTGATGACCTTCTAAAGGAGTGTGGTATTATATCACAGCTCACTCCACCTGGAACACCACAATGGAATGGTGTATTTGAGAGGAGGAATCGCACCTTGTTGGACATGGTACGATCAATGATGAGTCATGTAGATCTTCCAATAAGCTTCTGGGGTCATGCTCTAGATACATCTGCATTCACACTTAACTGTGTTCCTACAAAGACGGTTCAAAAGACACCATATGAGATGTGGACTGGGAAACGTCCTAGTATGTCGTTCATGAAGATTTGGGATTGCGAGGCGTTTGTAAAACGTCTGGATTCTGACAAGCTCGGACCCAAATCTGACAAATGTAATTTTATGGGATACCCAAAGAAAACAAAAGGGTATTATTTCTACGAGCCTTCTGAGAACAAAGTGTTTGTTGCTCGAACTGGTATTTTTCTAGAACGAGAATTTGTCTCTAAAGGAAATAGTGGGAGGAAAGTAGAACTCGAAAAAATTCGAGAACCACAAAATATCATTGAACCTGAGTTGGAATGTGAGCAGGAACCACAAGATATTGTGGAAAGTAAACCTGCTCAAATTACACGAGGCATTCGTAGATTTGGTAGGACACGCCGCGAGCCCGAGAGATAATATGGATTTCTTGTGACTCAAAACAGCGATGTGATGCTCATAGATCAGGATGAGCATGCTTCCACCAAGAAGCTATGAATGGACCAGATTCTGAGAGATGGCTTGAAGTCATGAAATATGATATGGACTCCATGTATACTAACCAAGTATGGACTTTGGTTGATCCACCCGAAGGGGTAAAACAAATTGGGTGCAAGTGGATTTTCAAAAAGAAAACTGAATGGATAGTAATGTACAAACCTAAAAAGGTCGATTGGTAGCAAAAGGTTTCAAACAAGTTCAAGGTGTTGACTATGATGAAACCTTCTCTCAAGTGGCAATGGTTAAATCCATCAGGATCTTACTTGATATTGCAACCTTTTATGATTATGAAATCTGGCAGATGGATGTCAAAACTGCTTTCCTTAACGAAAATCTCCTTGAGGATGTGTACATGACACAACCTGAGGGTTTTTGTAACGCCCAAAAATCTAGTCTATCTTCACACCCGGATTTCGTACATCAGGAGTACATCATTCATCCCACATACATCGTTATAAACTGAAATATAACAACATACATTCTCAAATCTCGTGATAAAAAAAAACCTTATAACCTCTTTCATTACAAATAATGATAATTACATTATTCATTACATCTTATACGAGTGAATTTCATCCGCCACAAAGGATACAAAACAGTTCATTAAACTAATCTATAGTTCAATTTCATCTTTCTATATTAAAAGTCTTCTCTTGATCTTCTCGCTCATTCACATACTGAATAGCACTTCATCTGGATACCGATCAACTTGATCTTTACGAGATCCTTAAGTTCTTCCAACATCATTTGCTGAAAATGTTTTTTATTTAAAGCAAGTATGAGAATTCAATTGCCCAGCAAGTCATAACAGTTGAACAAACAACTTCAAGAATTCAAACATTCCTTTAGAACTTCAATAACCAAACAAAGGTTACGAAGAAGCTTGAATAATAGGAATAATCTCGATTCCTATCATTTTAAAATAATATTCACTTTCACTTTGAAATACTTCATTTTTCTACCTTTTTCATACACATTCTGTCTGACTAGAATCATTAGCACAGACTTAACAATAAAGGATCATGTATAAACAAAGCATTCTCTTATTGAATAGTTAAATCATCGAATAGTTCATCTCATAGAAACACTGAACTGTTCAAATTATGGCACAAGGCCTCATACGTTCTACCACCTTGTACAAATATCGCACATTCGCATATAGACAGAACTTCTCAAGTTCAACATCTGAGAAGTTTAAGAAACTAGCATTCTTGTAAAATATAAATGAAGTTAGAAAACTTGCCTTATGCACAGCTATAGCATACGCTGAACTGCTCATTGCAATTCCTATGAGGAAAAAACCACGTACACCAATTAGTCATATATTTGCATTATGCATTGGTTTACTTAAGTTTACTTCTTAGGGTTCGTGTTCTTGAAACCTAAGTTTACGTGACCAACTTTTATTATCGGTTTACGGCTTCATGACATACGGAGATGTCTTACTCAAAACATTCATCATCTTTGATGATTTGCATTCTTATCTTCTTCTTATAACTTCTCTAGGACTCAGCACACATCGTGTCTCTACTAGTAGTCCATATGGTACTCTGAGTGGTTTCCCACAAACAACCAACAAACAAGTTCCCGTCTCGTCTACACTACTATCATAGTGAGTTAGATCGATTGCCAGTTTCGTATATACCTTCGCTCTCTGAAGGAATTATTTAGCCCAGCTCCCATATGTTAACCATCAAAGGTTACGATGCTACCACAACCTAAACTTATCCTAACTTATACGAACTATTAAACTATAACGTTCGTTAAGTAAAATTCTTATTCCTTATGGATTTCTAGCAAGTAATTGCCATACCTCAGGATTCATTCTTTATCGTCCAAGTCATACAGTCTTTTGTATACTCAGAGCGATCATTCAAGTTAATCATTAACTCGGCTTCGTTAATCTTATTACCATTCGTTACGGCTTTCTTGATACAATTCATATCTTACTTAATACTTTCATTACCCATTGCATGAACCCCATGTTCATTACTCATTCTTAGTGTCGAAGCCATACCGATCGTTGTATGCTAAGACTGATCATCCATCGCAACAACATTGCATTCACAGCGTCTATACGCTTTACACTTATCTCTCATTACCACAACATAACATCGAAATGTTATTCATTACCTTCGTCACTCAATGTTTAAGGAATCACAATCATAGCAATCCCTCATGTCCGTTCATTACGACTTCGGTCTCCGGATATCGGTTACGTATTCTACCGCTTAAATTCTCTATCTTTTAATCTTGTTTAATCTTTATGTTCAACCTTTACTAAAGGTTTAAATCATTTGATTAAGTGTTACATTAGTTGAACATTATGTTCTTACTTCTTTCTTGCACATCCCCCAATAATTGAGCACTTAAAAGCTGCTATAGGATGGAATTTAACCCTCCTATATATTAGGGGTGATATCCATAGGCCTCTTAATTGAGTAGGACTATGAAATGCATGGCCATGCTCAAATACTAATTTGTTTCGTATAATCTACCCATTGATCAAGAAAACTCACTTTAAATTATGAAGAGTATAACACATTCCATGACTCGAGTTTAATCTAGGATGTCAAGGTTAAAAGGATTAAATTACATTGAAACATTGGTCACGAAAAGGTTGCATCGAATCATCGATCTTATTATTAGTTGGGTAGCAGTGATGCATTACTAGATGCCGCTCACTGTTTATAATTTTATAATATGATTTTAAAATTATTTCCAATGTAATAATAACCTATAGGGCCACATACATAGAACGTAATTAAAAGGGAATTAATTTAAATTGTAAGGATTTAAATATATCAATATGATTAATAGTATTTAAATCACGAATTTAAATTAATAGGATAATTTGTATATATATGTATATTAATTAAGTAAGACTTAATTAAGATATAATTAATATATATTTATATATATATACAATAAATTTCTCCAACGAACCAATTTTACGGACTAAAGATGTACTTGGCCAAAAAAGAACGTGGGTTGCAATTTTGCGAGTGGGGTGTGAAAAATGGGTTGGGGATATAAACAAAAAAAACCCAACACCAACTCAGAGTATATCACACATGTCTCTCCCTAACTCTTCTCTCTCTATCAACTTCTCTCTCTATCAACCAGAAACGAACGAAGTTGTTTCAAATCCGACCAAATTGACACCATTTCCGACGAGTTCTGACTCTCTCTCTCTCTCGGTGAAGGTAAAGCTCCTTAAAAGTATTCATTTGATGGATTTAATTGCCTAGCATAAGAAATTTAGGGTTTGCATATGTTTATTAGCCCTAAGTTATGCTTCGTCAGGCATGGTATATATGTCGCATCACTCATCTCTCACTGTCACTGGCTTCATTCGGGAAATACTCAATTTAGCTATTTCAATTGTGTAAGATAACTGGATGGGAAATACTCAACTTTTTCCAAAAAAAAACTTTGATTTCTAAATTAGGGCTCTCCAAAAAAGAAAACTATGTTTTAATTTTCTTTTTGATTTTAATTTTGGGCTATCTAGAAAAGTCTATCATTGTGATTTATATCTCTTTTTTTTAGTTTTCTTTTTGGTTTTATTTTTAAAAGGTTTTAGCATGATTGCAATGATACAATTTTATGATGTAAAGAAGGTATACTTGTTAGTGATTAATGTTTAATATAGAAATCTCTGTATATAAAGAAGATTAGTGTTTTACAGACCCAAAGCAAGCAATGTCATCAGGAAGTATGGTGGAGAGCTACAAATTTTATTTAAGGATTCAAAGCAAGCAATGTCATTATGGGCAATTTTCAATTTATAAAATTACCCGCCCTAATAAGAATGAAAATGAAGGTCGAGTCTACTATGCATGCCCGAATGGAAAATGTGGTTTTTTGGGATGATGCAAGGCTATAAATGAAGAAAAATCATCACCAACAACTGTCAAATAATTCCATGGTATGTGGATGATCCTACTATAATTGAAATGACACTTGAAATTAAATTATTGAAGAAATTAGTTGTTGTAATACTTATTTTTTGTTTGTTTTTTATTATGAAAAACTAGTTGTCTTAAAGTAAATTGGGGAATGAACCTACTAGGTTCTCCATTCCATGTACAAACTCTTGTGGGAAACAACGCTAGATTATCACTACTTGTTTTGAGTCTATTAAGTCATTACAAAAATGGTTTGCATTATTATTTTCCTTTCAGCAACCACTTTTAGCTACCTCTATGCAAATGAAATAAAAAAATTATTCCAGCAGCTTTACTAGTTACTGTCTTGGTACTTATCATTTTTTGTAGAAAGACAATAGATACAGTTTGCCCATTTTGTTGCAGGCTTTGTGACATGAAGAGGTCACTTTTCCTGTAGAAAATTTGACATGATTGCTTTATTTACCTACACATCACACAAAACATTGCACCAGATATACTACACAATAAATACCAGCACATGCAACACCACAATACTAACACATGCAACGCCATAAATATTTAAACTTAAACTAACAAACACGTACAATACAATACAACACAACAATAATTGTCTGAAATCATGAATCTCATTGCCAGCCAAATTGATCACACATATTAAATCACATTCACGTCCTTTATGGAACCCAAATGTATATTGCCATCCCAAAAATACATTCATTCTGCCCTTTTCATTTTATATTGTCAGTTGATACCAAAAACTCTACATCGCCAGTCAACCTAGATCTTAAATACCAAAAAGGCAATACAAAAATATTATGCCCTATCCTTGGTAGCCCTACCTTCCTTGACATTTTTCTTTGTCCAACGCTCCCACTTTCCTTAGAAGCTTTCTTTGCCCCACCTTCATTAACAATGCATTTCCTTTTCATATATACAATATGCACACATTAAACAAGGCATAAGCATAATAAACATCTTATAAAGAATTGAACTTCATTGACAACATAACTACTAGGAAATATGTCTAAATCTCTATCTTGAAAACTTCTGCTAATAATATGTTCATAATTCCTAATAATATGATCACTAGCTTGATCAAATCATGTTGAAGAATCAACGAAAAACAAACACTCACAGTTTAATCCATCCATATACTACCATATTCTTTGTGTTACTTTAAAACTAGAATCAACTTATGAAACTAGAATTTGCATATTCTGTGACGCCTCCAAAATAGGTATACATCACCCATCTTGGGTCGCCAAATACATGGTACATAAATCCAAATACAACTTAATTATACAACAGTCGTGTAAAATACGACAAAACACAACTGAGAGTTTTAATACGGATATTGTCTTCTAGACAGTATCCAAACTCAAATGGAGTCCTCATTACATTTATTATCACACTATTTAACAGAATAGTGAGGACTACTAATGCTATCATCTGGACCGTCAATCCGTTCTCGGCTAAGTCCCAACTATATTCTCATTCCACAAGAGAACAATGAAAGAAAGGGTGAGCTCAACTAGTCCAGTAAGAAATATTATGACTAAGATAATGCTGAATAAATTATCCTTAGCCTTCAATAGTATAACAACTGATAGAATACAATAGACAACAAGTTTTAGATCAACAACTGCAGCGGAAATAAGCAATCCATTAGAAGAGTCAAGTAGAGCATAAAATCTACTATCTTCTATGATTTAAAAAGTTTTTCATCAACTTTATCGTTGAGAGACTCGACAATAAATAAAATAAAATCATCCACGCACCACGGCCAGGATATTCATGTAATCATCAATGGTAATGATTATCTAAGAATAATTCACGGTAATAATCATACCAATAACTCGTCCATCAATGAACTACAGACCAATGAGGACTTTCACCACATCATTCGTCACATTACGGTCAAGCCATTATCTTCGAATAATCCTTGGTCATAATCATACCAAGTCCATCTATGCACGTAAGCCAAAGATGACTTGCATCAAAATATAAGCATGATGATGATGACAATGACATACTAATTCAATAAAACAAGTGCAAGGATAAATTTTAAAGATTTATAATTTAATTTATCCAGAAATCAATAACGTCCAAATTGTCAACATGATACTGCTTTGTGGAGTAAAATTCAAGAATAATATTCGTATACCAAAAATAATTTGGACAGAAAAAATATATATTTTTCGGGTAAATAATACCCCGTGAATAGTACCCCATGAATAGTACCTCACGAATAGTACCTCGTGAATAGTACCCCGACATGAAAAGTACCCCAAATACCCGAGTGAATAATATTTGGGTGAATAGTAACCCATGAATAGTAACTCGTGAATAGTATTCTGACACGAAAAGTGCCCCGAATACCCGAGTGAATAATACTAGAGTGAATAGTAACCCGTGAATAGTAACTCGAAAAAAAATACCAAAGAAAATGATATTCCATGACTAGTACATAAGAAATGATATCTCATACGAGTATAATAGAATATACAAAACTGCAAATGGATTTTTATCCGCCATGCGGTAATCCACGTAGACAGATCATTTCCATAATTTAATAAAGAATGAGTCGAAGGATCATTCACCACGCATCTCTGATAATCCACATAGATAGGTTATTCCAATGTAATAATAAAGAATGGAATAACGAAGAATTCAACGAATGCGATAAACCACGCGAGATATGTTATTCCAAAGAATAATAAATAATGGAACCGGTCATGCGTGTCATACGCATGCATGACGGATATTCAACGAATAATAAAGAATGGAACCAGGTCATGCGTAATCCACACAGACAGGATATTCCAACAGAATAATAAAGAATGGAATAACATAAGAATTTCACCATGTATGCGGTACTTCGCATAGATAGGTTATTCCAACATAATAATAAAGAATGGAATAACAGAAGAATTTCACCATGTATGCGGTACTTTGCATAGACAAGTTCTTCCAACATAATAATAAAGAATGGAATAACAGAAGCTTTCTTCATGAATACGAAAGAAATAATACCCCTTACCTTAGAAGAAATCTGGATACTGGAATAGTGAGGTAGCAGACTTCTCTTCTTCTTCCTCTCTATAATTTCTCTCTGTAATAATTGCTCTATAGCTTTAGTGAATTGGTGAAAAATAATGAAGGAATGAGCTTCTATTTATAGGAAAATATAGTTTCGATAATTGCACGTTTTGGGGCTCAGAATATTACAGTATAATACCTTCCTCTTTTCTTTTTTTTTTAATTTAGTCCTGCAAGTATTATCAAACTTGCACCACCTCCCCTAATAGTAAATCATGTGAATCAATAGTTCTATACATGTGAAAATACGAATTACAATATAGTACGTCCATCTATACCTCCATTTTTAACTTAGTCATGCAAGTATTATCAATCTTGCACCAACTCCCCTAATAGTACAAGAATGTGAATCAATAGTACACACATGTGAACAAATAGTTATAAGCATGTGAATTAATACCAATTTATTGTTCATTTATCCGATTAATTACCCGACTGGTCAGTATAACTTTTAGACATCAATTAATATCGAAATAAATGTCGATTTCCACTAACACTAATAATTCCAACACAATGGAACTATCAATTTCATCTTTAATCAACACGAACTTATTCATCATTAATATCATAATTCATAATATTTAAAAACTAGGTCGTTCCCAGGAAAGAGGGGGCTTTCCGATAAGGATTTCTCCTTATTGGCGCGCAATTAAGTGACCAAACCTCTCCTTGACATAACTTCTAGACATTGTCAATATTTCAAATAATAATATGAATAAGTTTGTCGTCTCAATTATTGATTTAATAATATAACATATTATACAGATGATACTGTGACAATAATTGAATCAACAATATGAGAGATATGATGCAACAATTACTGTAGCAATAATTGAGTATAACTGAGTGACTTCTTACGTAATCATCAATAATGAATACCGCGTGCTACTATGTAACCACGCGTATTACTGTACTTTTACTACCGGGTAGTTCAACAGTTTTAACGGTAACACTTTCGCCGTTATTTTTATAAAAAGATAATTCTATCATTTTCTAACTACGACAATACTTCCGTTGTGGGATCCACTAATGATTGTGTCGTCGTATGGATATTCCCCGTTAAAATGAATATTCCCCGACCAATCGAATATTATATAACAACTTGCATACTTTGCAAAATTTATAAATACTACCCACAACAATAACACTATCTCAAATCCACACCATAATATTCAAAAAAATATTTCGAGAAAATTAAATCTTTATTCATAAAATTTGGGGTCTTACAATCTCCCCTCCTTATGAAATTTCTCCCTCAAAATTTATGTACGTACCTGGTATGCCGAATAGGTGAGGATGCCTTGACTTCACTTCAAATTCTAACTCTTGAGGTATAACCTTTGAGTGTTGAATATAATCCTTTTTATCCTAGATTTGAATACGTATCTCCTCATACGTTAAATCTTCTGCTATTACGTTTAGTTCTAATTTAATAACGTGGTTCGGGTCATCCACATAATTACGTAACATCGATACGTGAAAAACTTTATGAACACGCGACATACTTGGCGGTAAAACGAGTCTATAGGACACAGTTCCTACTCAATCGAGGATTTCAAATGGGCCAATTAAATCGAGGGTTGAGATTTCCTCTATTCATCGATTCTTTCTTCTAGAATAACGCCCTCTTGAACATTCTTCTTCACATTCATCAGCTCTGAGTATGTAGCTTGCACGACTTTAACTTTATCGATTAAAGTCGATTCTACTCGTATATTCGTTATCTTCACGTGGATCCCTAGAGTCTTTAACTCTATCTTCATCATTTGTAAGTTATACGAAATAGGTTTTTGTGTTAACAACATCGCACTCATAAATCCATATGATCTTCTACTTAACGCGTCAGCTACCACGTTCGCTCTTCCACGATGATATTGAATGGTACGATCGTAATCTTCAACAGCTCGAGCCAATGTCTTTGGCGCATTATACGTTCGTTTTGGTTGAAGATATATTTAAGGGTTGAAGAAATGGGTTTTGTACTTGGGTCAATACAAAATTTGATTTCATGCTCTGGGGGTAGGCTAAGAAATCTTCATGAATACTTCAAGAAATTTATTAAAAATAGAAATATCATTTAAAACTGTGACTCTCATCCAAGACTTGGATAGCACATGTAATGAAGGTTTCTCCTAACAGAGTTTCAACCGATAAGTCAAAGTCTAATTTCTTCGGAGTCAAATTTAAACGTTGAGCACAAGAAAGAGAGATAAAAGAATGGGTAGAACCGGTATCTAATAAGGTATAGACTTCACAAGAATTTATAATTAACTAACCCGTGATAACTTCGTTCGGGTTCCTCGTCACGAAAAACACTCTTCCTGAAACCACCGACTTTGTTTTTTTCGTATCCGCCTTTGGTGCCATCATCTCAACTGGACTTAACTTCACTATGGAGTACATTCCACCCTCAATTCCTTCATCATATTCTTGATCCATGATTTGAATCATTACTCTCCGATCCATATTGAATTGGGGTTGACCGCTCTGCACAGGGTAATTCCGAATTCGATGGTGGATTTTCCCAATTGTTGTCCAAAAAGCAAAATTCATTTTATCTATTTTGGCCTTATTGGATCGGACGTCTTTTTCTACAATATCTACGCGTCGTGCGGCTTTTACCCATGCATCATCTATTCTCCTTCGTTTAGTTTTTTCTTCTTTCATCAAAACTTTGATCATAACATTCTCAGATAGCAGCTCTAATATCTTATACTCTGCCAAAGAGTGCTTCTGTTCAAGCATCGAACATTGGACAACACAATTTTGAATTGTTACATCTCTTTGCTCCATGACCGCCTGCCGTTCTTCAGCCTGCTCTTCTAACTCATGAATACGATTTTGTAATTCTAAATTTCGATCATAAAATTCTTCTAATAAATTCTCCTCAGGTTCCTCTTCTTCCTCTTCTTCCTCGCTCTCAGCTGCTACCTCTGCAACTAGCTTGGGTGCAACTATTAGTTCTTTACTCACCACGTAGATATCTCTAATTTCTTTTTCTTCTGACATCACATTAACTTGGTTAGTGATTAAAGGTGTCTCAACGGTTTCATTCACTCCATTGTTAACATTTTTAGCTGCCATTTTCAAACATTGCCACAAAACAAGGGTTAATTATCATATCACATATTATACCTATACTCTGACCGACCAATTAAATACCAAATAAACTTAGGTAGGTCATACTAGCGAAGGAATTCCCCGTCTCTCCCCTCCTAGTTATTGTCTCACATCTCGGCCGGGGATCATATCCTAAGCTTTGATACCAAATGTGGCGCCCCAAAATAGGTATACATCACCCATCTTGGGTCGCCAAATACATGGTACATAAATCCAAATACAACTTAATTATACAACAGTCGTGTAAAATACGACAAAACATAACTGAGAGTTTTAATACGAATATTGTCTTCTAGACAGTATCCAAACTCAAATGGAGTCCTCATTATATTTATTATCACACTATTTAACAGAATAGTGAGGACTACTAATACTATCATCTGGACCGTCAATCCATTCCCCGACTCGTCCCAGCTATATTCTAATTTCCTGAAGAGATAAATGAAAGAAAGGGTGAGCTCAACTAGTCCAGTAAGAAATATTATGACTAAGATAATGCTGAATAAATTATCCTTAGCCTTCAAAATTATAACAACTGATAGAATACAATAGACAACAAGTTTAAGATCAACAACTGCAGCGGAAATAAGCAATCCATTAGAAGAGTCAAGTAGAGCATAAAATCTACTATCTTCTATGATTTAAAAAGTTTTTCATCAACTTTATCGCTGAGACTCAGCTTAATAAATAAAATCAAACCATCCCTGCACCACGACCAAGGATATTCATGTAATCATCAATGGTCATGATTATACCAAATAATCCCTAGTCATAATCATACCAACAACTGTCCATCAATGAACTACAGACCAATGAGGACTTTCACCACATCATTCGTCACATTACGGTCATGATTATACCGAATAATCCATGGTCATAATCACACCAAGTCCATCTATGCACGTAAGCCAAAGATGACTTTCATCACAATATAAGCATGAGGATAATGACAATGACATAATAATTCAATAAAACAAGTTCAAGGATAAATTATAAAGATTTATAATTTAATTTATCCAGAAATCAATAACGTCCAAATTGTCAACATGATACTGCTTTGTGGAGTAAAATTCAAGAATAATATTCATATACCAAAAATAATTTGGACATAAAAGAAATATATTTTTTGGTAAATAGTACCCCATGAATAGTACTTTGGGAATAGTACCTCGTGAATAGTACCCCAACATGAAAAGTACCCCAAATACCCGAGTGAATAATATTCGGGTGAATAGTAATTTAGATGAATAGTAACTCGTGAATAGTACTCTGACACAAAAAGTGCCCCGAATACCCGAGTGAATAATACTAGAGTGAATAGTAACATGGTGAATAGTAACCCATGGATAGTAACTCGTAAAAAAAATACCAAAGAAAATGATATTCCATGACGAGTACAAACAAAAGAAATGATATCTCATACGGTATATAATAGAATATCTGAAAACGCAAAATGGATTTTTATCCGCCATGCGGTAATCCACGTCGACAGATCATTTTCACAATTTAATAAAGAATGAGTATGAAGGATCATTCACCATGCATGCGGTAATCCATATAGACGGGTTATTCTAACAGAATAATAAAGAATGGAATAACAGAAGAATTCACCAGGCATGCGATGAGACCCGCCTGAGCGAGTTATTCAACAGAATAATAAATAATGGAACCAGTCATCAAATGCATGTCTGAATGAGTATGCGAATATTCCAACAGAATAATAAAGAATTGAACCAGGTCATGCGTAATCTGCACAGACAGGATATTCCAACAAAATAATAAAGAATGGAATAACAGAAGAATTTCACCATGTATGCGATACTTTGCATAGATAGGTTATTCCAACATAATAATAAAGAATGGAATAACATAAGAATTTCACCATATATGCGGTACTTTGCATAGACAGGTTATTCTAACATAATAATAAAGAATGGAATAACAGAAGCTCTCTTCATGAATACGAAAGAAATAATACCCCTTACCTTAGAAGAAATCTGGATACTGGAATAGTGAGGTAGCAGATTTCTCTTCTTCTTCCTCTCTATAATTTCTCTCTATAATAATTGCTCTATAGCTTTAGTGAATTAGTGAAAAATAATGAAGGAATGAGCTTCTATTTATAGGAAAATATAGTTTTGATAATTGCACGTTTTGGGGCTCAGAATATTACAGTATAATACCTTCCTCTTTTCTTTTTATTTTTAATTTAGTCCTGTGTTGGGTAATTTCTAGTTACACACAACACGCAAGTATACGTGGTCAACAAGTAATAAAGAGTAAGTAAAGTATTGTTCCCACGGAGAATTAATTAATAAAGTTCACCAAGCATTAGCCCATAACCATTTCAGTCTTATTTAAACGATTGCTTTGAGTTTTTATATTTAAACTATGAAATTAAATAGTACTAACTACCCCTAGAATGAGACTAGATAATAAAGACATGAGATTACAATTTCCCTATTGCATCATTTAAATCAACACACTTCTAGTTAAACCAAATTAATTATAACGGTTGTTAGTGAGAACACGAAAGTGAAATATAGCCATCTCTCGATGTACCATACTCATATCACATATAATCCACAATTGATAGAATACACATGAACACCCACATTACCTAAACCACTATATGTCTATATGATTTACAAATAATTAGGGTTTGAACCTAAGTCCTCAATTGACTACGAGTGGTACTTCGGTATATGTCTATCCTAAGCACGAATCATATATTCCATCACCATGTAGAACATACAAACACAAGCTATCAAGATAAAATCTAAACCTATACTTTGTCTTTCAAGTTCATATGAGTTTTCACAGTAATTGATGGCCAATCAACTAAGCAAATATGCGTGAATCTTAATAGACAATCTCATAACAATTAATAAGACTAACAATGAAGTATGTCAAAATAAACTAGGCAATAGATTCCATTGCAATCCCAAAATAGAGTTTAACTCATAGTTGAATTAGAATCCATGATCCACAATTGAATATACATTGAAAGATACAATATAAGTAAAGAGAGTTAGGGATCAAGAATAGCAAATTTGAGTTTCTTCTCTTGTTTCACTTCTGAACCTTCAAGGATCTTCAATTGCTTCAATCCCCAAATCTTAGTTATTCTAGGGTTCTAATCTAATCTAAAAAGAAAGAGAAGAAAAGAAATAATGATAGCTTTAGCCCCCAAGGGGTGGAATCTCTTTTACATCATGGAAATAAGTCTAATATATAAGCCATAATTTAATCCCTCTCTCCGTTACGAGTCAATTGCACTGTTTAATGAAAAGTCAGCTTTGGTCAACACCCGAAGTCGCGCGGCCACCCAAGAATTGGCCTAAGTTGGGCGCGCCCGCGTGAAAGCTAAAAATTGCGTCTTTTTGCTAATGTAAGTCGTGTGACAAGCAGAGATTCATATTAGCCGTGGTAGGGTGATTTTCTGCTGCAGTGTGCTCTGGTAAAATGGCCATAATGTTTGATCCGAGAAGAGTTACGGAACCTGCCAGCTATCAAATCGAAGATATCGACGAGCTCTACAACTTTCATTCTTTGATGATTGAGAAATTCTGGCCAAATGAAGGTTGAAATTGGGATGGAAGGGACTGCTCTGAAAATGGCTAACCAAAACAGCGAAGTTTGACGTCCGTTGGTACAAAGACCATAACTCTTGCGTCCGAACTCCGATTAGAACGATTCAAGATGTTCTGGAAAGCTACGAAGACGCTCTACAATGTAAGCTAAGTTGCTAACCAAGAACACGAAGTAAACATAAAAGCCCAAATGATGTCTAGATTGCTTTTCTTTGCATTTTCCTTACTTTTCCTTACCAATAGTCGCTCACACCGCTCCAAAACGTATAACCTATAAAATAAACACAAAATGCATGAAAAGTAACTAAGACACATAAATATAAGCAACTAATTCAAGTAAAAGATACCGGATAAGTGTATATAAAATCCACTTATTATCCTGCAAGTATTATCAAACTTGCATCACCTCCCCTAATAGTAAATCATGTGAATCAATAGTTCTATACATGTGAAAATACGAATTACAATATAGTACGTCCATCTATACCTCCATTTTTAACTTAGTCATGCAAGTATTATCAATCTTGCACCAACTCCCCTAATAGTACAAGAATGTGAATCAATAGTACACACATGTGAACAAATAGTTATAAGCATGTGAATTAATACCAATTTATTGTTCATTTATCCGATTAATTACCCGACTGGTCAGTATAACTTTTAGACATCAATTAATATCGAAATAAATGTCGATTTCCACTAACACTAATAATTCCAACACAATGGAACTATCAATTTCATCTTTAATCAACACGAACTTATTCATCATTAATATCATAATTCATAATATTTAAAAACTAGGTCGTTCCCAGGAAAGAGAGGGCTTTCCGATAAGGATTTCTCCTTATTGGCGCGCAATTAAGTGACCAAACCTCTCCTTGACATAACTTCTAGACATTGTCAATATTTCAAATAATAATATGAATAAGTTTGTCGTCTCAATTATTGATTTAATAATATAACATATTATCTGACGATGATCTTGTGACAATAATTGAATCAACAATATGAGAGATATGATCGTTAATTCTTTGTAACAATAATTGAGTATAAGCGAGTGACTTCTTACGTAAGCATCAATAATCAATACTGCAGTGTGCTACTATGCAACCACGCGTATTACTGTACTTTTACTACCGGGTAGTTTAACAGTTTTAATGGTAACACTTTCGCCGTTATTTTTATAAAAAGATAATTCTGTCATTTTTTAACTACGACAATACTTTCATTGTGGGGTCCACCTTCGAAATTTACTTATGTACCTGGTATGCCGAATAGGTGAGGATGCTTTGACTTCACTTCAAATTCTAACTCTTGAGGTATAACCTTCGAGTGTCGAATATAATCCTTTTTATCCAAGATTTTAACACGTATCTCCTCATACGTTAAATCTTCTACTATCACGTTTAGTTCTAATTTAATAACGTGGTTCGGGTCATCCACATAATTATGTAACATCGATACGTGAAAAACATTATGAACACGGGACATACTTGGCGGGAAAACGAGTCTATAGGCCACCGTTCCTACTCAATCGAGGATTTCAAATGGGCCAATTAAATCGAGGGTTGAGATTTCCTCTATTCATCGATTCTTGCTTCTAGAATAACGCCCTCTTGAACATTCTTCTTCACATTCATCAGCTCTGAGTATGTAGCTTGCACGACTTTAACTTTATCGATTTTTCAATGTTTATAAGCACTTTCCGGGTTCTGAAATTTGGAGTATTTGAGGATGATTTTTGCACCCAAGTGAACACTTTCCCGAATGAAGCCAGTGATAGTGAGAGATGAGTGATGTGACATATATACCATGCTTGACGAAGCATAACTTATGGCTAACAAACATATGCAAACCCTAAATTTCTTATGCTAGGCAATTAACTCCATCAAATGAATACTGTTAAGGAGCTTTACCTTCACATAGAGAGAGTGAGAGAGTCGAACTTCATGGGAAATGGTGTTAATATGGTTGGATTTGAAAGCGACTTATTTGTTCGGGTTGATAGAGAGAAGAAGTTAGGGAGAGCAGGATGTGATATACTCGAGTTTTACATTGGGTTTTTTTTGTTTATATCCCCAACCCATTTTTCACACCCCATCTGCAAAATTGCAACCCGCTTGCTTGTTTGGCCAAGACGTCTTTAGTCATAAAATTTGTTGAGAAGTTCATTGTATATATATATATATATATATATATATATATATATATATATATATATATATATATATATGAGAGCCCTTCCATAGCATAGGTTCTTATAGTCTTGTCTGACACACCCTTTTTTGAATAGTTGATAAAATGAATTGATGGTTGAGATTAGCTTTTGTATTTGATAAAGCGTAGCAGGTTGTTGTGCCTTATTATTTACTGTTCAACTTCTATTTTAATAAGAGAGGCCACGTAAAATTATATTGTCGGTATAGTTATAAAAATGAATATTTATTATTAAAATAATCCAATCCGTAGGTGAGACTTGTCTTAGCTTCATACTTTTTTTTGATTTCCGGTAAGTGCGACATTATGTAAACTATCTTATTTATTTTTTCTTCTTTTCTCCATTATATGTTATGACTCAACAAATTAAATTAAAATAAAATAATAAAAAAAGACACCGATAATCTGACTTGTGCAAAACATCTTTTTATTTATTTTTTCTTCTTTTCTCCATTATATGTTATGACTTCGACAAATTAAAATAAATAAAATAATAAAAAAGACACGGTTAGGTATAGCTTTTATCACGGTTGAGGAAAAAAAAATTCGATATCCCAACTAGTCGCTGCTGAACAGATTCGAACTCGCGACCTCATGCACCAATACCTCGTCATATGACCACCCAAGCACCACGGGCCTAGCTTGCTAAGTTCAACCAAGGATATATCCTTATAGAAAAACTTCACCATCCCCAAAATCTATATTCTTGCATTACTATTATATTACGATTTATTATTATTAATAAATCTATATTATTAATTGGATTTTTCTAAATAGAAATAAGTTAATATCTATATTTATTATTATCCCTTTAAAAATAAATATCATTCTTTAAAAAAATATAAAGTGATCATTATAAATCTTGCATTATTAGTAATAATAATCTTATTATTAAGCAATGATTATTAGTAATGAATTTATATATTAAGCAATGATTTTATTATTAAGAAATGGTTTTATTATTAATAAAATTAGTTCAATTAGTCTAATAAGTAATGATGATAATTTTTTAAGTCATTTCGGAAATTAATTTACTTATCGAATTTATAAAAGTAGTGAAGTATTATTATAATAATAATAATGTGATTATCAATATTAGAAATCTGATTATACCAATACTAGTCTTGCATAACATTAAGAGGAATAGTACATATTACATGTTCATTTTCATAAAAAAAAAAAACATAGAATGATTAATACAATGGCGCCTATTTTTTTTGGCTCGAGAATCCCTAGTACTCGATAGTGATTTCACTTATCATGGTGGGTTTCAAAGCCACAAATTGCACATTTTCGATGAGTCTTAGAAGGAATGATTTTCTCGAGTGCACTCTTGAATCTAGATTGTTTTTTGCGGCCCTTTGTTTGAGAAATATTAAGCGGCAAAAACTCTTCTTCTTCTTCAACCTCTGCATCTTCATCGTCATTATCGTATCCCATATCATGATTTGGATCTCCAAGCTGTGCAATCAATGTAAATCATCTGCCGGTTTAGTAATATTCTCATCCGGATCATCTTTGGTCAACCAACTCTTTTCTTCGTGCATTCGGTTTAAAACGGTTTTGTAACCTCGAATTTGAAAGCAAGCCGCTTTGCTTTCGCTAACTCCTGGTAATCACCCATCAAATGATTATAGCGCATTGCTTGATTTTGTTCGAAATTAGCGGATGTGGAGTTAAAGTAAGTCTTCACCATTGCTTTTGTTCGCGTCTCTTGTCCACCGATGAAGGATCATGTCGATTACGGTATTTGTGAAATACTCTTTGCTTTATGAAATATCTCAAGATGTGCTGCATAATTCACGGAGTGAGAAAACATTTGGCGATTACATATTCAGGATCCCATTTATCGATTGTTGACAACTTCTTTATATCTTCCACCACTTTTCGATTTGCATCTGCATTATATACAACGCATAAACCTTAGTATCGGTGACACACAACTCACTAAGTTTATGAACATTGTATTTCATGGAATCGACGAATTGACGTTGGAAACGTCTAAGCATTTCTTTTGTGTACACTTGTGCAGCATGAACTTCTAAAGATGAACCGAGTACCATAATCCTTTTACGATGTTTTGTTATGTAGTCGGCCTTCCTCTCCCTGATAAATTATCTTTCTACAGCCTTTTGACTCTGCAGTACAAAACATAGCATACCTATTAATGCATTAACATACTCATCAAAAAAGGCATTCATGCTCTCGCTTCTTCCAGTGGTAGTCATTCCCGCGGCAAAATATCCCTTTGTATATCTTTGGAATCCATTTACATCGTACATCATACAAACTTCCAAGCCATTCATTAGTATACAATTCATAGGAACTTATCAAAATATGCCAACGCTCTTCAAATTCCTCGATGGACAATGAGTTATACACACAGATTGTTAAAATCATTTTTGAGCGATGGGTGCTTCGGAATAAACATGATGCAATTTTTCGGAAATTTATTGCTAATATGCCAAGAACACAATAAATGATAACTAGTTGGAAGTCTCAGTAGCAATAGCATTACTCATGGCTCTGTCTTGATCGGTGATGATGGTTGTAGGTGCCTTGTAGTCTATGGCTTCAAGCCATATACGTAATACCCAAACGAAAGTGTCCTCTGTCTGCGTCTAAATAAAGGCAAATCCAAACAATATAGGTGATAATGGTGGTTGACCCCGGTAAATGGAACAAAACGGCATGCCATACTTATTTGTCCCAGTATGTACTATCAAATGTCACAACGTCTCCGAACCGTTAATATATAAACCTTGATCGGGCGTCAACCCACAAAATACAAGCTATGCGGTTGTTTTCACCGGGTTTCACGCGAAAAAAAAAATTGCTGGCACTTCCGGATGCAAGTTTGTTCAAATGATTGATGACAGACTTGTGCATCATTTTCATCTGCGAGAATCACGCCTTAATCTCTCGCACCACATTCTCAACATTAGCAATAGAAAAAGGAACATTTTGTAACCCACCTCCCATTGTGCTCAAAACATTCATCATCTTACTAGGACCAATACCGGACTTATTTAAAGTGTAAATTAAATTTCTTGCAACAGGAGTAATATTTCTATGAGTCTCGATCAAATCTACTTTGGTGGGGGTCACTAAGTGATGATTGTGCTCTAATTCAACGATGAATATCATGATTGTCTTCTTTCTTATTGTGGACAACATATATTCTAGCTTTACACATTGTTAGTCTATAGAGTCTCTTTGTCTAGTTATTTTATTACTACTATCTTCATCATCGTAAACTCTTGCCAACAATTGGTGTACTGCAAACTTTCTTACATACATACTTTGCCTAGATCATTATCATTCAGTATTAGCATGTTTATGACTAGTTGCAATTCTAATCTCAAATCCATTTTTGCGAGCATATGATCTATAAAAATATTCAACCTCTTCTAACGTACAAAATAATTAACCAACGTACGGAACAATATCAGATTTATTACTTTCAACTTCACTAACAAATTCAGATGTATTATATGACATTTTAAAAAACTTACTTGTGAATAATAATGATGAATTTTGCTTGATCAGAACTTCAACTTGATTTTCTGAAGTGAAAGTGGGCAACCAGATGAAACAAATTATGAGTAGAGGAGAAAAGAGAAAATAATATCAGAGAACAAATTCTATGGAAGGATAAGAAGATGGGTGCTCAGAATAAACATGAGAAAATAGCAGCTTCCTAGACAATATTTAAAGGTAAAAAGACCAAAGAATGCGACTTGTAAGTGGTTAATGCTCAAGAAGTCAAACTAATGTACTTTTCCCATATAATCAATGTCAGCTTTTTTCTATTCCCATAATAATAATAATAATAATAATGATAATAAAATAATTAAAAGTACATAAGCCGCTAGAATATGGAACGACTTTATACTCAATTCGTAATAATAATAGAATAATAATAATAATCGAATAATTATAATAAAATATTGAGAAATTTAATTTGGGGGGAGATGGAATGTTTTAAGATATATACAAATCCAAGGTCTGATATGACAGCTAGGCCCGTGGTGCTCGGGTGGTCATATGACGAATGTTTGGAGCTTGAGGTCGCGGGTTCGAGTCTAGCTAGCAGCGAAAATTTGATTTATTCCCAGCCGTTATAGCCTCTACCGGCCGAACGGTTTTTATTAATAATATATATTTTTTATTTTTCCAGCCGTTATAGCCTCTACCGGCCGAAAGAATTTATTAATAATATATATTTCCAGCCGGTTAAGCCTGTACCGGCCGAACAAAGTGCCAAACCTTTGTCTGCCACATCGCCTCGGAAAATGCACTGAATAATATTTTTGACCACTTTTTCTGCCACATCGCCTCGGGAAAGAACACCTGCAAGCTCGGTAAACTAAAAAGCTAAATTAAACAACAGTATCAGTGTTTGAATTTGGTCCTAAATGTATTTCATGTACCGGCTTTCATGAGCTTATTTAACCATCTATAGTGATCTATTGAGAACACACGTTGTTCAACCTAAAGTTCAATATATAACTAGATAAAATTACGATGTGAGAGAGAGTGGAGAGGAGTATTTGAAGAGAGGAGCAAAAAACTTGAACAAGTAAGTTTTTATTTATTGTTATTTGTTCGGTTTTTAATAGTTTACATTGTTGTTATTATTTTTGTATAATAGTAAAATAATATCATTACATTATATAAATGAAAAAAACTTATTACAGATGTACTCAATCAAGCCATTTTTTTATCCTTTGCATGTTATTCTTTGAATTAAAGGGATATAATACCATGCATGTATTTTTGTTTTTGTTGTCATTAATGCATGTTATTCTTTGCGCATATTTTTGTCATTTTCTGATGTTATTTTCAACTTCATTTTGTCATGCATCTTAATACTAATATGGAATATGATGATATATTTTTTAGGTAAAAGATGGATAGTTGGGAATATGGGCCAATTGATCCAAGTGTTCTGCATGATCAACAAGATCATGTATCAGATGACATATATCATGGGAGAGATAGGGGAAAACTAGGCTCCAGTCAATATACTGATCAGAAATATAATCAGTGGGCTTTGACAAAAGAACAAAAAATCCTTTTAGATAAATGTGGATTTGGAGTATTTAGTTTTCAAGGTGTTGTACACCAAACTGACCTTGGTCTGATATCTGCCTTAGTCGAGAGATGGCGCCCGGAGACCAATACTTTTCATTTAAACTGTGGAGAAATAACAATCACGTTAGAGGATGTTCACTTTATTTTTGGAGTTCTTGGTGGTGGGAAAGCCCTACTTGGGTCCCCTCTAACATCACCAATTTGAATTATTTTAGGGATTGTTTTGGAGATAAATTAGGCTGGTGAATATTTTAGTTCAAAAAATCCGGTTACAATTTCATTAGTGTGGTTGTCTGAACATTTTAATAAATGTCCAGAGAATGCAAGTAAAGATGTTGTAGGCGACACACAAAGGCATACATGTTGTGGTTGTGTGGGGCAATATTATTCCCTAATAGGAATAGAAATAGTGTGCACCCACGATATATGTCTTTTATTGCCAACGCCAAGATTGTGTAACTTACTCTTGGGCAGTGGTGTGGCGGTGTTAGCATATTTGTATAGATCTTTATATCTTTTGCTACTAGGAAAGGAGTTAAATACATTAATGGTTGTATTACATTGTTACAAATTTGGGCTTATGGCGTGTAAGTATTGGAAAGCCAAACCCTTGGCCACAATCATCCTTATGGTTACCTAGGGCTTTAGCATGGTCTATTTTGGAGCCCATGAGTTACCACAGTGTAGCGTGAGAATCCCCATCACCATTTGTCATTTTACCGAGGGGAGTTAGATATTAAGTCTATGTGGGATGTGGTTTGGCGGCCTTACATAATGTGGGATGATGATATCAGTGGATTTAATTTTGAAGGCAGGTTGTTGGGATCTGGTGGGGTCCCCTTGATCCACTTTGATATTGTGGAATTTCAGATGCCGGACCGTGTGATGAGACAGTTTGGGTTCATGCAAGGCATACCATCAACATCCAAAAACCATGGTGACCTTAGGAAGGAGAAAAAGTTTAAATTTATTGATGTCGAGGATTGCATGGCCTTGAGAGGGGAATATATTTTGATGTGGGAGGCATACATGGATCATCTCGAAGGACAACAAACTGAAATTTCTGATTATGTCCCAATAGATGATTACATGGTCTGGTATAGGAAAATTACACGTTGGAAAATCCGGCGACCTCGGCGAAATGACGCGACCACGACAGTTGTTATGAGCCTCGGGCCATTTACAACCAACAACACCTTATTCAAATGGTATAAAATTATATTCTTCTTTAATAAATCATGTATTGGAGTAAATACTTAATATTACATTTATTCATATTTATTGTTAATAATATTTGTTTGTGTTTATCTTACATGACAAGTTGAGAGTGCAAAATCGTTACTTGATAAATTTTCAAGATGCTTTACTCAATTTGCTTCCCGAGTTGGTTCGCAAAAAAAATAATTGGAATTTCAATCGCCCTATCGACTTGAAGCAAGAGGTAAACAAATACCTCGGCGAGGGTCCCACAAATTTTGGACCACGGTCCCAATACACACAACTCAATAAAGGACTTGGGAAACAAACCGATTATGTTGTACAAAGAGAGCTATATACCCACCCCACAAGTAATCGAGAGAGCTCCATCCCCACCACCCAAGCCTACGAGGAGGATGTTACATTCCAACCTTCCAAACCTATGAGGAGTGTTACATTCCAACCAACTCTTCATTTGCGAGAATTTACGTAGCCAGGGATCTAGTTCACAAAAGGTATATATAGTTATGTTAATAGTGATGGTTTTAATTATTATTGCTATATAATAATAATGTACATTTGGGTCTCAATCGGTACAAGATCACGGAGACCACATCTCTTATGGACCGAAGGGTCCTTATCCAAAAGACTTAAAGATTGGAAGGAGACATTTGTAAATAAACATATGTTTGGAAGCGTGGTGGCACCGAAGGGGATTTATATCCTTTATCACATCTGCGCCAGATTATATGAATTAGAACACAATGCGATTGCAATCCTTAGGGGCACAGGAGTTGGATATTCGAGCATGTCATCGGCGCTTATATGTTGTTGCTACGAGATGGAGAGGAATACTACGGTCATGGGCAATACAAAGGTGGTCCCAATTTGGTTTCATGAATTCATTCTTCATGCATCTTGGGCGGGGCTATGTGCCTGCCTGCACTAACGTGAATCTTGCATGGAGTTTTTGCAATTAGTATGTTAACCAGATGTTAGTCCACCTTTACACGAATCAAATACATATTCATCTTAGGTGTGTAGTACCAATCAACGCCATTTTGTCTTGTTCTATTTGCGATTGAAGATTGGATGGTTACCATAATTGACCTACACTACTGATGACACTATGTATATTAAGTTACATGAAATGTACTCGAAATTAGTTAAAGTTGCGGTATGTTTAGTTTTAAAATATTTTAATTTTATATTGTCCTTTAATATTAAAAATTATTAACCAACTACTTTGTACATGCAGTACATTTGATACCATTTTGTTTGCGAAATGGTAATCCGAATCGTGATGAGTGGCCCAAATGGTAATCCTACTTGTCAGGACCTTAAAGATTCGATTGAAACAACACAACAACTCGGTTGTGGCATTTTTGTATGCAAGTATGTTGGTTGTTTAAGTTAGGGCCAATGGTAATATTTACGAAGAGAAGTGGTCCTTGGAAGATGTCACGATCTTTAATTATGCAAGCGTCGCGTAGAAGCTCTACAAGAAATCCATGAAGATTACTTCCTAAGCCTCTACGAGATATAGAACTTATCCAATGTTATCTAATGTACATATTAATTAATAAGAATGTCTATTTGGTTGAACTTTATGGGATTTTCAAATTCATAACTTAGTAATATGAATATTATTGAATCACATAAAACCACTTCATATTATTAATCTGAAAAAAATTTATCTATTTTGTTGAACCTGTATGGATATTTTTATTAGGGCTAATATTAATAATCACATTATTTATATTAATAATAAAATCATTATTAATATTATTTTTAATAATAGTAATACATGAATATAATAATAATAGTAATACATGAATATAAAATCATACTTTATATTTTATTAAAGAATGATATTTTTTTTAATATATTAATAATCCTTTTATTGATATTATTACAAAAATAAGAAAAAATATTAAAGGGGATAATAATAAATATAGATATTAACTTATTTCTAAATAGAAAATCCCCATATGTATTATATAGACTTATTAATAATAATAAATCGTAATATAATAATAATGCAAGAATATAGATTTTGGGGGATGGTGAAGTTTTAATATAAAGATATATCCTTGGTTGAAATTAACAACTAGGCCCGTGGTGCTCGGGTGGTCATATGACGAGTGTATGGAGTTTGAGGTTGCGAGTTCGAATCTGTTTAGCAGCGAATTGCTTGAATAAAATTATTTTTTTCAATTTTTATTGTCGGTAGTGACAAAATTTGTCTTAAATAGGCTATTTTTTCAATTTTTATTACAAAGTAGTATCGATCGCATCTAAGTAGTAGGCATTTTAATATTATTTTAATGCCGGTAGTATCGACTGTCTTAAATAGGAATTTATTTTATTTTTTTATTCCATTTTAATGTGCTGAGTCATGATATATGATGGAGAAATAAAAAAATTAAAAAAAATATGTAGTCTCTCTATACAAGCTCTTCTCTTAGGCGATTATTTTAATAATAAATATTCATTTTTTATAACTATACTGACAAGTTAATTTTACGTGGGCCTCACTTATTAAAATAGAAGCCGGTACAGGTAGATAATAAGGCACAACAACCTGTGCCGGCTTATCAAATAAAAAAGTTAATCGCAGCCATCAATTCAATTTATCAATGGTCCAAAAAGGGGTGTTGACACGATACTTATAACAGCAATTTTACAAGCATGGAAGGGCTCCTTATATATATATATATATATATATATATATAATTCAGATTTTAATTTAGATTAGGTTTTTGATTAATTTCTTTTGACTACTATATATATGATATATCAACCATTTTAGGGAATTATCATTAACCTAAAAACCCTAGCCGCTCTTAGAGAGAGACTAGAGAGAAAAGTTTCGAAAATCCATATCGATCTGTGACAAACCAAAAATTTAGATAATTATTTAAATCTAAAATGATGGATTAAAGGTTGAATAATAAACCTAGACAGAAAATAAGTGAATGGATTTGACATTTATGAAAAGGAATTTTATGGACTTAAATTTTTTTGGGGTGAATTATTCAAGATTAAGGATATAAGTGCATATGTTCTGTGTATATGGTTGTATGTGTGTATAGTATATGGTTAAGGGTTAAGGGTTGACCAAATAACTTATATCAGTGGCAAACCCTAGTACTATATTAAGAACGTCAACGTTCAGTTAGAAAATTCTAATTATTTATAAGAAACCCTAGAAACCGGTTCTGAAAACCCTTATTTCAATTTTGGGAATCCGAAACCCTAATTCGGAAGTTGAAAACCCTAACTTGGGAATTAAAATGCTAGTATAAGGTTTAAACGTTATTAATTATAACACAATTAGGGAAAACCCTAATGATTTACTTGAATCCCTAATTTTGAATTGGAAACCCTAATTGCTTCGTTAGAAACCCTACTGTACAATTATGGACATAATTGCCAATTTAGCAAATTTTAATTAGAAAATATTAATCCTAATTGGCAAGCTTGAATCATGATTAGGAAATCTGAGTATAATTAGAGAATCCTAATTATAATTTAGAAATTTTAATTTTTCAATTTTGAAAACATAAATTTGGAAATCGTAGGAATTTAATTTGCAAAACCTTAAGGGTTAAACCTTAAACCCTAAGGGTTAAACCCTAAACCCTAAGGGATAGGGAAAATGACTAGTTCGCCATTAAAATTAAAAGTCAAATAACCAAATTGCCCTTTTTTATTATTTAGTAATTATAAGATATTTTGAATTGTGTGGTGATTCACCAAGATGGCTTGACAAGTGTCCCACTACACCACAAATCAGCCATGAGGCCACATTGCAACAATATTGGCCATGGAAATCAAAAAGTTAGGAATTAAAGTAAGAAAATTACTTACTTTACTTACCATAATATCCAAGACCTTCTCTCTCCTCAATTTTCGAAATCTAGAGTGAAAGAGAATGATAAACAAAGCTAGATCAGTTCATAGCAAGCCAATAAAAAAATCAAAAAGTCAGAATCAAGAATCAAAGCTAGAAATGGTATAAAACCCTAATCTTTAAAATCATATGATCTCATGTTAGATGTTGTTGTTTATTGTTTTAAGTAGTGTAATAAGATGTCATTTAGTGATATAGGTTGTGAGATCCCAGATCCATAACATCAAAGTGCACGAAATTGAAGATTTCTTAGATCTGGAAAAATTTTAAAATGTCGCCTGACAAGCAAATGTCAGACTTCATAGATCGTTGTCTGTTTACGTTTTTAGTTTTTTAAATGTTTAAACTTGTAGTATGTTATGTGTTCTTTGTTCTGCAACTTGAATCAGGGTTGGATCGTGTCTAGATTTCATGTTATAAGTAGTCAAACTGCGTTGACCGGCCACGACTGACTGTTTCTGGGTAACCCAGATTACCCAAAAAAGTCTGACAGTGATTTTTAAGGTCATGGATCTTGCTTCTGTTAAGTGATTTAGTCATGTTGTTGTTATAGATTTGTTGTCTAACATGAGAACTGCACATCTATGCTTTTATATTACTTGTAATGACCCCAAAATTTATACAATTTAATTCTCAACTTTGGTAGTTAATAATACATTTAACCTCTAATTTTACATCATTAAACGATAATACAACCATTGAAATTTGCGGAATAATTTAAATTTTTTATTACAAACTATCCTCGTTCCCAAAACCTTCAACCTTTACATCTAAATATCTCAGAATCATTTTAACACTACAATAGTTTACATTCGCAAAACAATATTACAATTCAACATTAATACATTATTCGAAACATTAGACATGGTTTACAAGAATAACAACTTAGCTAGGATATTAAATCTTCATATATCACTTTTGATCCATAACAATCAAGTAGCACATAGCGTTACCTTCAATTCTTGAATTTGCAAAAATGGTTATTTGCAAGAATGAGCTCGACAGCTCAACAAAATCTAACAGTTTTCATGCATCACGTAGCACATAATAACATGTTCAACATACAAGAATAATCATAAACAAACATAGCATGCGTGTTATAGTTCACATAACAACTACAAAGATTGAGTTCCTTACTCAATTAACATTCATAGTTCAATCATCATAGTCATAGATTGACTTTCACATTTTATACTTTTGACATATATAATACATCATACACTAAAATTTTAAAGCAGATCATCATCAAGTTCACATATCAAAAAGGAATTGAAAGACTTGCCTTTACCATCGTTTTACCAACACGCTAATACTTCTCGTCCTTGCACAACCTACACTGTATGTGAGATTGATAATAAACAAAATCAATAATCGATCTCATGATCAAATATATTCTAAGACCTTACTTTATCTTATTATCCTTTATAATGTCTTTATAGACATCTAACTATGTTTTATATGCCACTAGTTTTATTTTCATTTTTATCACCACACATGCTAGACTATCGAACGTGTAGTTTAATGTGCGTATATCACACCATTTTATTATACCACTTTGGTTTCAAAAATGCATATTCAACACATTGTTTACATGTTTAATTTTCCTTCAAAAATCAAAAATCGCCCTTTTCGATTTCATTCCATTATTATTTGTTGTATTATCATCTTTTCATACTCAGATGCACATAACATCCAATATTAGCCATTAATTAGACACTTTGTATACTAAAGTTTAGAAACACTATTACTTTTAGGCATTTTATCGAGCACGTTATGTGCACACATTAACTTATCTCAACTCTTGATCTTAAATGGTTAATTTAACACATATCTATACTCATTACATATGTCAAAACATATTTTTAATCATCAAAATATATCATCACCCAAAATCTTAATTCAAACAGAATTATAAAACTCATCTTCACAATTTCTTTAACAAAACGTTGTTTTCGTTTTTAACGTAACTCGTTCGTTACATGTCCGCTTTTGTTCCTTCTTATATAGAATTAACCCTTACTCAGTGTACTACAACCACATCTAGGCCTTAAAAAGTGGACCCTTATCCATCTAAACCGGATTCTGTAATTCATCAACTAGTCTAGAAAATTTCATTTTCTGGACATCCTTACTAAACAATTTATTTCGGACATGATCCGCTCCATAAAATGGCTCAATCACGAGAGTCTAGCTAGTAAACTTCCATATCTACAACTTTGTAGTTTTAAGTTTCTTCAGATTCAAAACACACAATTTATATGAATTTTCAAAGTTAGAAACCGTAATGATTTTGATTTTCTGGATGATTATTTTCCTTCAACCAAACCTTACTAAACAGACGACATTGAAAGAAATCTACAAAGAGTTTTCATGTGATTCCACTTTCAGAATATAGCTTACTTCCATATCTTCGATTTGATATAAGGCTCACTTTCCAACTCATTATACCCAAAGAGGTATGAATTTCACAAGATTTGTTTACAATTACTCAAAACCTACGAATTTTGTTCTTCAAATTTTCTTTCACAAACCACTTTTCCATGAATATAATTACTCAATACAACTTCTATATAACAATTATCATAGAACTACATTATGAAGAACATAAAAATATAATTAAAACAAGGAATTTAGATTAAAACCTTATTAGTATGAATTTAAGAGAGAGATGGAGATGATGATGATGATGGGGCTTGTTTTGTCTTCTCAAAGCTTTCCCTTCTTCTTCTTCTTCTTCTCCTGCAACTCTCTCTAACTCTCTTCTTCTTTCTTTGGTTTTTTTTCTAAAACTAACGTACTAACTTGTAGTATATATATATAATATACAAAACTAGTAATATATAATATATGTAACTCCTAGTAATTATTAGATATACTAATTACTAGTTAATACATAGGTTACACCAACTTGAACTTGAAAAACCTAAGACCATGTATGGCAAATACTCATTATTTTAATTAATCAATAGCTTAACATCAATCAATCTCATCAAATTGTCACATAATTATATTTACTTGTTAATTATAATTTCGTAAAATCATATAACTCATCTAATTTAATTATCTCAATTAAATTAGAACTATAACATAAAATTATTATATTAATTAAATTAAATACTAAATATTCATTTAATTAATCTACTACACTTAATTACATTACTCTATAATCAAAACCAAATTTATTTATTTAACTCAATAAATAATTCAATTAAATATTTATATATATTAAAATTAATATATAACATTCTCTTCACATCAATTCACATATTCTACAATATATGACATACACATACTCACACCCAACATATCTCATAAATAATATTTTTATTTATAAATTCTAAAAATCTGGGATGTCACATTACTCATATCATGACCAGAATGACACTTAATCTTGGTCAAACCTATGTTGACCAAACTGCCTCATGAAGGTTTTCTGGAAAACCCAAATCTTCAAGAGCTGAATTTTCTGACATGGTTTGACCATGTCAGATCTCACTCATGTGTTAATGTTATGATGATCAGATGGTATAGAGTTGTTCTTTGACATCTTTACTTCAAGTGTGAATCTTTAAATCATATAAATCAGACATTTAGTGCAAGTTATAAGTATCTAAATATAGCACCATCGACTGCTCTTCATTTTTTGAAAAACCCACAAATGAAGAACAACCTTGTCAGACTTTTTGATTGCTTATATCTCTCTGATAGGATGTTGTATGACCATGGAATCAGTTTGTTTGTGTAGTATGACATAAATACTACATGTGTAACACTTTAGATAACCCAGAAACCATATGATCAAAGATTTGCATACGGTCAAACTACCTACCTTGTCACAATGACATGAGTTTCTAGGCAAGCTCAAGAACAGTCAAGAACACCTATAGCGACAGTTTCGTCGCTATAGGGCCCTTTAGTGACACTTAATTTTTGAAAATTAATTATTTTATTTAATAAATAGAGAAAATAAGTTTTTAATTATGAAAAATACAAAATAAATTCCTAAAAATTATTTTAAAGCCTAAAATGAGTTTTAATAATTTTGAATATATTTCATAATTTAATATTTAATATTTAATATTTTGGAATATTAATGGTATTTAATTTATAATTTTATGACATGTATTTCATTAATATTTGATATTAAATAAATATTAATGATAATGGTATAATGTGGTATTTAATTCATATAAATACGATATTAATGATTAAAAAATCATGATAAATGATAATAATTATTTACAAAATTATTATAAGACTTGTAAAATTATTTTGATTGATAATATAATTATCTAAGATAATTTTTAAGTGTTTAGGCAGATAATAATTGAATTTAAACTCGATAATTGTCCGACTAGGCCGTCGGGATGTCAGAATTGTACCGAACTCGACTCAGACTGTAAAAGCTTGACTTGAGGTTAGGTTTTACGTGTTTTATAGACTGATAGGAGTATGTGATAATGTGTTTAGATTATTTTAAATATTGTGATGATATTATTCTAACTTAGAAATAATTATTATTAATATTAGGTCTTCAGATAAAGCTTATTAAATTGCATAGCGATAATCAACGGTTCAGGCAAGTTTTTCTTAACTCGACCTCGAGTTGATATTGTTGAAATATGCTTGTGGTTAATCTCTCACGATTATACCATGTCTATGAATTATTGATTCGCACCACATGCATTGTGCATGTATTCATCAGGTATGAAAGGCTGATCACCTTCATTACCATTCGGTCCAGATATATTTGTTCATGTTCCATGTTCGTTCAACTATGAAAACTTATTCATGCTAGTTCACAATTATATTGTAGAACTTTAGCCAGCTTATTGTTCAATTCTTTCTATCATGATATATCTTTAATTAATTGAACTTAAACTTGATGGACAAACTTATTGCTCACCCCTTGCTATATCATGATTAACATTGCAGATTAAGACGAATACTTTCGAATAAAGGAAAGGATAAAGCAAAGTTCAGCTTGGGATTATATGTGCAGCTAAATTGTAATAGTATAGTATGATAATAAAATTATATGTTAGATTAGTTATGAATTGTGTATTAAGTTAAGGTTACTCGACCTTGGGAATAGTGTGTAAATGTATTGTATAAAAAATTTATGTTTATATCTTTCGCAATAGTAATAGTATAGAATTGTTTGTATCGGATCCGCGGTGATTTGGGACCCGAATTCGGGGCTCTCACAGTTGGTATCAAGGTTGTTGGTTATAAACCTAGGGTAGTGATATCTTAGACTAATAACCGCAGTGATTAGGATAAGTACTAAATCAAATAGATTTAGTGAGTCGGTAGGATTCAAAGACGAATCTCGGTGAGTTATAAAGATACAGAGTTCCCTAACTCTGATAATAAAGGCGAATAGTGGTGATGAATAGATCGAGTCTAAAAGACTAAAAGTATAAGGGCGGGAGATCGTAAAATAAAACGATCATAGCATAGAAATGAATCGTAATATATACGATGAGATCACTCCGTGATCTGATATGGTTATAGTATGGAGAAGAATCAAGCGAATGATTGAAAAGTTTACAGCAAGATTGTTGTGTGTCAGTTGTACTATGAATTGGTACAGATTCAGGAAAAGATTATGAATACGGATTAAATGAAATCGGTATTGAGAAGGGAGTTAGGATATTTATTGGATTGTCTATATCGCGCTATTTGCTATATACCTGTGGAGAAGGTGATTTTTTTTCTCAAGTGTATAACAGATAGATATGGTATAGTTAGAGAATATAAGGTTAAGTATGAGTTCTTAAAACTCATACTTATGGTACGTTCGTGACTCATAATTATATGAAACGTTTATGAACCCCTCGACGAATGGACGCCAAAGGTCTGACTAGGATAAGTTCTTCAACTCATATAATTGTGGAAAGTTCCTGAACTCATAAGTGTGGTAAGTTTGACGAACTGGGTACAACTAAGTGTGAATGGAATATTGAGGATAATAGGAACAGATAGATTGATTAAGCAATTGATTATTTGTGGAGACATAGGTTTTCCAAATCTCCTAGCAATGCTAGACTTCAAAATTTTTGACAGCAAGCTAAATACGCACTATTTGCTTTTTGAATGGTTCAAAGTATAGTCTATGTTACTTGTTTCGGCTAGACGATAATGATTTAAAATATCAAAATATATTTTTATTTATCACTTATGTACCATTTAACATGGTGCAGAGATGATAAAAAGTTGATGGAGTTGTAAATACATGAATACTTAGTGTTGAATTTGATCTAAAATCGTTGTTCCACTATTGTATGATGTGTTATGACAAAGTCACTCGATAACGACATCCTCCAATGGGCTGTTAATACAGTACGACATCATGACGTCATTTTCAAACAATTTTCAAAAGATTTAATTTTCCAACGGCGTTTAGCTATACCTAAATATTTCGATTGACTTAAATTATTGATATGAGTCTATGCTATTTGATTCGCCTAGACCAACGTTTATGAAATTCTAAGCGTTCTTTAAAAATTTTTCCGAACCAAATTGTTTTGGTACGGAATTCTATGATAAGATTGAGGTAAACTGTGCAAATTGGATAAAATTATTCAATAGCAAGAATATTCGCGAGAAATGATTAAAGTATACGTACTAGTAACGGTAGTTTACCTTCTTCGTGATTGTAAACATATTGTTAACCTTTATAAGGGGTAGAGTACCTTTTTCTTAATTGAAATAGGTCAAGGGTATTAATACATGTAAACCTCAGTAGTTCATGGTCTATATGACTCCTCAACACAATTTCAAAATTTTAACTCTGGTGAGTGGTGTATAGGGTAGCATGTAATGATGAGAATGAATGGTGAATGGTGAAAGGTATAAGGTGTAAGGTGTAAGGTAAATTTTGGGGACGAAATTTTTAGAAGAAGGGGTGAATGTGACAACCCGAAAATTTAGATAATTATTTAAATCTAAAATGATGGATTAAAGGTTGAATAATAAAACTAGACAGAAAATAAGTGAATGGATTTGACATTTCTGAAAATGAATTTTATGGACTTAATGTTTGGGGTGAATTATTCAAGATTAAGGATATAAGTGCATATGTTCTGTGTATATGGTTGTATTGTGTACAGTATATGGTTAAGGGTCAAGGGTTGACCAGATAACTTATATCAGTGGCAAACCCTAATTGCTCTGTTAAAAACCCTACTGTACAATTATGGACCTAATTGCTAATTTAGTAAATTTTAATTAGGAAATATTAATCCTAATTGGAAAAACTTGAATTATGATTAGGAAATCTTAGTATAATTAGAGAATCCTAATTATAATTTAGAAATTTTAATTTTTCTATTTTGAAAACCTAAATTTGGAAATCCTAGGAATTTAATTTGCAAAACCTTAAGGGTTAAACCCTAAACCCTAAGGGCTAGGGCAAATGACTAGTTTGCCCTTTTTGTATTATTTAGTAAGTATAAGATATTTTGAATTGTGTGGTGATTCACCAAGATGGCTTGACAAGTGTCCCACTACACCACAAATCAGCCATGAGGCCACATTGCAACAATATTGGCCAAGGAAATCAAAAAGTTAGGAATTAAAGTAAGAAAATTACTTACTTTACTTACCACAATATCCAAGACCTTCTCTCTCCTCAATTTTCGAAATCTAGAGTGAAAGAGAATGATAAACAAAGCTAGGATCAGTTCATAGCAAGCCAATAACAAAATCAAAAAGTCAGAATCAAGGATCAAAGCTAGAAATGGTATAAAACCCTAATCTTCAAAATCATATGATCTCGTGTTAGATGTTGTTGTTTATTGTTTTAAGTTGTGTAATAAGTTGTCATTTAGTGATCTGGATTATTAGATCCCAGATCCATAACATCAAAGTGCACGAAATTGAAGATTTCTTAAATCTGGAAAAAATTTAAAACATCGTCTGACAAGAAAATGTCAGACTTCATAGATCGTTATCTGTTAACGTTTTTAGTGTTTTAAATGTTTGAACTTGTAGTATGTTATGTGGTCTTTGTTCTGCAACTTGAATCAGGGTTGGATCGTGTCTAGATTTCATGTTATAAGCAGTCAAACTGCGTTGATTGGCCATAACTGACTGTTTCTGGGTAACCCAGATTACCCAGAAAAGTCTGATAGTGATTCTTAAGGCCATGGATCTTGCTTCGGTTAAGTGCTTTGGTCCTGTTGTTGTTATAGATTTGTTGTCTGACATGAGAACTGCACATTTATGCTTTTATATTACACAGATCATGACCAGAATGACACTTAATCTTGGTCAAACCTACGTTGACCAAACTGCCTCATGAAGGTTTTCTGGAAAACCCAGATCTTCAAGAGTTGAATTTTCTAACATGGTTTGACCATGCCAGATCTCACTCATGTGTTGATGTTATGCTGATCGGATGGTATAGAGTTGTTCTTTGACATCTTTACTTCAATTGTGAATCTTTAAATCCCATAAATCAGACCTGTAGTGCAAGTTATAAGGATCTAAATATAGCACCATCGACTGTTCTTCATTTTTTTGGAAAACCCAGAAATGAAGAACAGCCTTGTCAGACTTTTTGATTGCTTATATATCTCTGATAGGATGTTGTATGACCATGGAATCAGTTTGTTTGTGTAGTATGACATAAATACTACATGTGTAACACTTTAGATAACCCAGAAACCATATGATCAAAGATTTGCATACGATCAAACTACCTACCTTGTAACACTGACATGAGTTTCTGGGCAAGCTCAAGAACAGTTTCGTCGCTATAGGGCCCTTTAGTGACACTTAATTTTCGAAAATTAATTATTTTATTTAATAAATAGAGAAAATTGGTTTTTTCTAATGAAAAATTCAAAATAAATTCCTAAAAATGAGTTTTTAATAATTTTAAATATATTTCATAAATATTTAATATTTTTTGAATAGTAATGGTATTTAATTTATTTAATTATAATATTAAATAAATTATTTAAAAAGGTTTTAATACTTGAAAAAATCATTTAAAATTATATTATGGTATAAGAAAGTATTTCAAGTTATTTTTGATGACTTTTAATATTTTGTGATGAATTTCATTAATTAATTAATATTAATGGTAATTAAATTATTTAATAAATTTATTAGATAAATTATGGAAAAATAGAATTAATGATTTAAAAATTATTGAAGTGTTAGAAAAATATTTTAAGTTATAAAATATAACTTTTGATATTTTATCATGAAAATATTAATATTTTAATATTAATAGCGATTATCGGATAGTGGATTTAAATATTTAAAAATCATATAAATATGATTTTAAGTTATTAAAAATACTTTGAAATATTATAAATATATTATAATATTATGACATGTATTTCATTAATATTTGATATTAAATAAATATTAATGATAATGGTATAATGTGGTATTTAATTCATATAAATACGATATTAATGATTAAAAAATTATGATAAATGACAATAATTATTTACAAAATTATTATAAGACTTGTAAAATTATTTTGATTGATAATATAATTATCTAAGATAATTGTTAAGTGTTTAGACAGAGTTTAATTGAACTTAAACTCGATAATTGTCCCATTAGGCCAGTCGGGATGTCGAAATTATCTAGAAACTCGACTTTCGGTCGTAAAAGTTTGACTTGAGGTTAGGTTTTACGTGTTTTATAGACTGATAAGAGTATGTGATAATGTGTTTAGGTTATTTTAAATATTGTGATGATATTATTCTAACTTAGAAATAAATATTATTAGTATTAGGTCTTTAGACAAAGCTTATTAAATTCCATAGCGGTAATCAACGGTTCAGGCAAGTTTTTCTTAACTCAACCTCGAGTTGATATTGTTGAAATATGCTTGTGGTTAATCTCTACTGATTACACCATGTCTATGAATTATTGATTCACACTCTGTGCACATTGCATGTATTCATCAGGTATGAACTGCTGATTACCTTCATTACCATTCGGTCCAGATATATTTGTTCATGTTCCATGTTCGTTCAACTATGACAACTTGTTCATGCTAGTTCACAATTATATTGTAGAACTTTAGCCAACTTATTGTTCAATTCTTTATATCATGATATATCTTTAATTTATTGAACTTAAACTTGCTGGGCAAACTTATTGCTCAACCTTGCTATATCATGATTAACATTGCAGATTAAGATGAATACGTTCGGATAAATGAAAGGATAAAGCCAAGTTCAGCTTGGGATTATATGTGCAGCTAAATTGTAATAGTATAGTATGATAATAACATTATATGTTAGATAGGTTATAAATTGTGTATTACGTTAAGGTTACTCGACCTTGGGAATAGTGTGTATATGTATTGTATAAACAATTTATGTTTATATCTTTCGCAATAGTAATAGTATAGAATTGTTTATACCGGATCTGCGGTGATTTGGGACCCGGATTCGAGGCTCTCACAATATCCTTGGTGGCTAGTACCGCGTCTCCTTTTACTGCAGATCGTGTGAAGATTCGCGGGACGTTCGTGTGGATACCGTAGAGACGCAGTTCCGTTTGATTGCGTTGGAGATTCGAAGCCATTTCAGAATTGTCTATAATCGGTATAATATCTAACTACTAAATTAATTTTTGTTTCGCATAGATCCTGTTTTGGGTTTTGGAGATTTTTTTGTAAATTTTTATATTCCGCTGTGCTTTTTTTTGTGCCAAAATCCCTACACTTTCCCCTTAGATCTGATGACTGGCTTCATCACTCGTTAAGGCAGATATAGCGGATTTTCCTTAGATACCGCATCAGTTGTGTTTGATGTTGATCCTTTAACCTCTCCATAGTTCCATGGTACTTTCTTAAGGCTGATAATAGGATGTTGTGGCCTGAACGACAATATGAGTGGTGCTGGTGCAACCACCTTGAAAGGGTTTTCAACTCCTTTGAGCTTGATGGGTTGAATTATAAATGATTTGGCAGCCAAATCTCCCTCATAGGATATAACTGCTATGATTTCCTTCCATCTTTGTGATCCTGAAAGAAATGTATGTCCACTCTCAAGTGATACGGTGTCATCGTCTGCCATTTACAGGTCACCGTTGTCAATCATATTCTGTATAAGATGGCGGAGTTCCTAGCATTCTTCAGTATTGTGATCGCGAGAATGGAAGTGGTATTGACATACTCTAGTAGCATCAAACCTTTTTGAGCATGGGTTGACTGGATGTAGTAGTGCTATGATTTTTCCCTCATTGATCATCATCTACAATATTTCTTCCATCGGTTGGCCTAAATAGGTGAACTCCCTTTTGTTGGCAAAGTCCCGACGGGCTTGAGCTCTTGGTTTTCTAACAAGCTTTTCCTCCAAGATTTCACTCTTTTGGGTAAATAATGGAGTCTTTGTGATAAGAGAGAGGAGACTATCATGCTCTTGACTGAACAATTGTCATGTGACTTAGTGTTGATAAATCACCAGTTCTGCCAGTTGATTGACCTGTTCGTCAAGAGACTTTAACTCTCGTTCCATCATGAACTATAACTCTGAATATTCCCACTTGTAGGAATTATCCTTACTTGTTTAGGGAGAACCACCCATATATTTGAGATATTTGGAACTCTCTCCACTACCTCTATTAATCATGTTAACATCCTCTTTCTTGCGTTGAGGGAGATGGTTGTCTTGAACACGCGGTTGTTCAGGCTTGGAAACCATGATCTCACCACTGTCTATTAAGTCATGGATCTTATGCTTGAGGACCCAACAATCCTGAGTGTCGTGGCCTGGAGCTCTAGAATGGTAAGCACACTTCTTGCTTGTACTAAGCCATTTTCACTGGGATTGGCTGGTGGAAGGAGATGAGTGATTTTCTTCTAAGTTGTTAGAAGTTTGTAAATGTTTTTGAGTGAGTCCCCTAAGGGTGTGAACACTCTTGAGCATCTTACTTCTTCACTTTTTGAAAAGGGAGGGTTTAAAGACTGAGCTAGAAAAGAAGAGTAGTTTCTCCTTTGAATAGGCAAGTTTTGATTGCCTTTTTGTGTTTACCCTTGCAGTATCAAGGAAACATCCTCTTCTGTCTTCTTATGGAGCCTTCGGGGGTTGTTCCCATAACTTCCTGATTGGATATGCTCAACTACAACTTTTAAAGCTACGAGGTCTTGAATCTTCCCAGACTTCAATCCCATTTCAACCATTTCTCCGTGCTTAATCATTTTAGAGAAGGGTTTTCCTATTCCAGCTAGGACCATCTCATTAAATGGAGCTTATTGAATATCTATGAAGGTTATCACCATCTCAGTCTCTGTCATGGATGTGATTAATTGAGTAGTCAGATGCCTCCATCTTTGGGTATACTCTCTGAATGACTCATTGACTTGCTTCTTGACTTTGGTAATTTGATACCAGTCTGGAGCTATCTGAGTTTGAAAGCTGTATTGACTGAGGAAAGCATGGGCTAACTCTTCCCAGCTATAAATTTTGGAGTTATCCAATTTGGTGTATCATGCTCTGGCTTCTCTAGTCAGACTTTTCTGAAATAGCTGCATTCTCAGCTTTTCATTCTCGGCATAGGATCCAAGCTCTCCAATGAACACTTTTAAGTAGGTGTAAGGATCTCCCAATCCATCATACTTCTCGAAGTCAGGAGCCTTAAATTTCTTCAGATAATGAACCCTAGGGAAGATGCAAAGGTCTGACTAGGAAACATTTCTGTGCGTTCCAATCCATTTGATGGACCGAATGGTCACTTCCATTTGTAGAACCTTTTTCCGAATATCATTGGTGTCTTGATCTTCTTTAAGATGGGTGATTTCAGGAGTTTTGTTGGACTTCTCATTGTGAGACTCAGGTATTAGGACTTCTCTGTCCGGACCCTGGATTCCTCCCTATACAGAGGCTTTAGTTTGGATGGGTATTTATGGACCCTGAGTTGATTTGTTTAGTTCTTTAAGGAGAACATCCAACTTTGTTATTTGATTGCTTAATCCTTTGAACTCCTCACGAGAGACAAGAGTAGGATTAGGTTGGGCACTTGTAGCCATGTCTGGATGTGGGCTTAGTGCCTTTTTGGATTGTGAACAGGTAACGGGACCAATCGTTTCTGCAACGACCGAGAAAATCAGATTATTTGTAAAATATTTTTATTTGATTAAATAATGAATAAAATTATTTTATAATGAGTAAGCAAGATGAATGTCATTCTATAACCTAATAGTGTTGGAATGTCGTAATATTTTGGCTATGTGGTAGAATTAAAGTGTTTGAATTTCCAAGACGAAAATAAAATTTTCCCGAGAAATTTTTTGAAAAATACTATTCATCAATATCTGCTCGGGAATTATTTTTGAACTTCCAAAAAATCCATAACGATAGAATATTAAGGAAGGATGGAATATGTAATAATATTTCAGTTATGACAAACGCAGTTTTTCGCCTGTGTACTTAAATTGAGAATGTTAAGGAACATAAGATTTAATAAATTATGATCGTGTAATATCAAGTATTATAGAAGGGAATGAATACGAGTATGATACGAGGTATTATACGAGTATGTATGAATAATGGTAGGTCGTATATTATGAATGAGTATACGAGTTAGCATACGAGAAGAATACATAAATAATACGTGATGAGTATTAAACAAGGGTATTGGACTTATAGGATTTGGTAGGAATTGTACAAACCCAAGTATAGGAAATGTTAAGGCCCAATGTTTAATAATGCAAGCCCAAAGAATAAGTTAAAGTTATTTAAACTTAAAAACCCAAATTAAGAACCGGATCTGTGGATCGAACCGATGGGTAAGAAAGACCCATGGGGCAATCCATGTCGGCCCCATGGATCACATGGAAACCATCTTGGTGACCAAGTAAAGTGGTGTTACTTGGTGACCAAGGATGGAATAGTAAGGAGGTGGAGAAAGGAGGTGGGATGGCTTTATGTCTATTATGCCCTCACTTTGCTTTTCCTATAAATAAAGAAGGTTGCTAGATTTTTTTGCCTGTTCAAAATACACTAACATCCTAGAGCTTCTATATTATTGAGAGAAAAGTGAGCAAAGATAGTTTTACTAGTTCAAGAAGGAAGAAGAAGAATTAAGTAAAAGAACTTCAAGGGTAAGAATACTATACCATGACTCTTCATCTCTTCAATTATTAGAGAAGTGAGTAGTGGTAGAGCATGCTTGTTAAGGATTGATAGGGAGGGTTGTTAATGGATGAAACCTTAATAAACCTTGTGAAGTGAAATCATAAGTAAAAAAGTTATAAACCATTGAAAGTCATTGAACAATTTTTTTATATTGTTGTTGATGAACAAGTTGAAACCCATCATTTGTCGACTTAGATAATACATGTTGTGTTAATGGAATGAATCCATTTAAAACGGTGTAAAAATCTTAAGTAACGAAGTTATGGCGAAATTTACGAGATTAGACGATAATCGTCGAAATCGTTAAATTCTCGGAATGGAAGTCAAAAGTTAGCATTGAGCTCAAAAACATTGGTTTTCAATGGAGAATAGTCTTAATTTGCATTTTAGAGTTGTGGACTCAAAAATGGTCAAATTCTGACTTAGAATGAAGAAACGACCTATGAACGTTCACGAATGTTTATCGTTTTTGTAAAAATGGACTTAAATGGTGAATTCCATGTTAACGGATTCGAAAATAAAAAATTCGTATATGAACACCTAGTTCATATGAATTTTGAGCTAATGACTTTTGAATGAGCCAATTCGGACTTGAAATGAACAATTTATGAGTCCGGGAAGTTCATTAAGCAAAAAGTCTGTCAAAAAATTCGAGGCTCGAGGTTAAAGTCATGACCACGACCCGAGAGAGAAAGGTCGGTCTTTGCGACACCGTAGAAATACTCGACCATCGAAGAAATGGCCTTGACAACGCAACACAGAGAGGAAGATTAGGCGTCATGCCGCTAAGGCCGCCGGGACCTCTCTCGAAACTCATGCGCATGAACGCCGAAGTTGTGTATTGAAGTCAATTTGGGCCTTAGCCTTGACACTAGACAAACACACAATAAAGAAGGTTTATGAATATAGAAGGAATGACAATTGATTGGTGATGAAGTAATATATTAATAAACCTAAATTAAGCATCCTCAATGATCATTATAACGTTGAGAATTATAACTAAAGGTTAAAGAAATATTACTTGAACGTTAATGTAAAACATTAAGATTAACCATAACCAATGTTAACAATCTAATGAACGATTAGATTGAGAAGAAGTGTAAGATAAGTTAGATAACATACATGTTTGACTATGACCTAATGTGGTATGTTACATGATTATGTATTGTAGAGACCATAAAGAATCAAAAGGAAAAGTATTTAATCCGTAGAAGAAGCTGAAGGCAAGTATTCTAACCCTTGTCTATGTTCATTCTGGACAAGCTTTGGGATTCATGTATCTTGCACATGAATTAATGTATGATGAGGTCGAAGCAATTTCCTTCGGCTAGACATAATGTATTCATTGGATTTCTTATAATCTATTGAAATGTTATCAAAGTTGCTATCTTTTGCCAAACCGTTTTGGAATTGATTTCAAAGAAAGACTGAGTATTAAACAAACGTTTTGTCGTCAAACGACAGGCACGTGTGGTTGCTAAAACTTAAACGTAAATACGTTTACAGAAGTAGTGTTGTACAACATAGAGTACTATAGGCTGATCACCTAGACGTGCTCGTAAGTAAAACTTGTGATGCCCCCAAAATATGTATACATCACCCATCTTGAGTTGCCAAATATATGGTACAAAATTCAAATACAACTTAATTATACAACAGTCGTGTAAAATATGACAAAACATAATCTAAGAGTTTTAATAAGAATATTGTCATCTAGACAATATCCACACTCAATGGAGTCCTCATTACATTTATTATCACACTATTTAACGAGAATAGTGAGGACTACTAATGCTATCATCTGGACCGTCAATCCATTCCCCAAACTAGTCCCACTCGTTCTCATTTCACGAAGAAACGGTGAAAGAAAGGGTGAGCTCAACTAGCCCGAAGAAGAAATATTATGACTAAGATAATGCGAATAAATTATCATTAGCCTTCAACATGTTAAAGCGATAAAATATAATAAACATCAAGTTTAACTGCAGCGGAATAAGCAATCCATTAGAAGAGTCACGTAGAGAATAAAATCTACTATCTTCTATGATTTAAAAGGTTTTTCACACTTTTATCGGCGAGACTCGAACAATAAATAAACCACATCATCCCTGCACTACGGCCAAGGATATTCATTAGTAACACGACCACAAATTATCCATGTACTACGGGCCAAGGATATTCGTGTATTCATCAATGGTCATGATCATGCCAACAAGCATCCATCAATGCACTACTGACGAATGAGGACTTTTACCACATCATTTGTAACATTACGATCATCATTATACCGAATAATCCCTGGTCATAATCATACCAAGTCCATCTATGCACTACAGGCTATAGATGACTTTCAACATAATATAAACATGAGGATAATGAAAATGATATAAGAATTCAATAAAACAAGTTCAAAAATTAATTTATCCAGGAACCAATAACGTCCAAATTGTCAACATGATACTTCTTTGTGGAGTAAAATTCAAGAATGCTCAGAAGAATATTTCCATGAAAAGATACTGGATGAAGCGCAAATATCAAAGATATTACACTAATTTTATGGAGTATAAAAGCCAAAACTTTAACCAACTGAGTATAATAACGAATGGAATAACAAAAGAATTCACCAAGCATGCGATAGACCGCACAGACAAGTTATTCCAATAGAATAATAAATAATGGAACCAGGTCATGCGTAAACGCACAGACAGGATATTCCAACAGAATAATAAATAATGGAACCAGGTCATGCGTAAAGCATAGACAGGATGTTTCAACAGAATGATAAATAATGAAACCAGGTCATGCATAAAGCATAGACATGATATTCCAACAGAATGATAAAGAATGGAATAATAGAAGAATTTCACCAAGTATAGGGTAGTCCGCGTGTGATAACCCGAGAATTTGGAAAATTTATTAAAATCTTAAATGATTGATTTAAGGTCAAATAATAGACCTAGACAGAAAATAAGTGTATGCATTTGATGTTATTAGGATGGAATTTTGAGGATTTCAAAATTTAAATGAAGGCTTATAGGTGAATTATTAGGGATTAAGGATTTTTGTGATTAAGTTACGTGAATATGGTTATGTATGTATATACGAATGTGGTTAAGGGTCAAGGTTGACCAGATAAATTATATCTGTAGCAAACCCTAAGAATATATTCAGAACGACAATGTTCGATTAGAAAACCCTAGCGTTTAACGAAAAACCCTAGAAATCGGTTCTGGAAACCCTAGTTTCAGTTCCGGGAATCCGAAACCCTAATTCGGTGCACGAAACCCTAAATCGGGAACTTAATGGCATAAGTGTAAATAATTAAAAGATTAATTAGGGTTAATCTTAGCAAATTGATTACAAAACCCTAATTCCAAATCTGAAGCCCTAATACTTGATCTGAAACCCCTAGTTTTAGATTCTGATAAATTGAAGCCCTAATCTGGGAATTTAATGGAGAATTATAATGCTCTACTGCTATTATTATAATATTAATTAGGGTAACGCTTAATTAATTAGCAAACCCTAATTTCAAATTATCGAACTTAAACTTTTCCGTCAGAAACCCTAATGATGGATTTGAAACCCTAATTTGTAAATGGGGAAAATGAAAGTGTTAATTGAATATTTTAATGTTAATTAGGATATGTTAATTCTAATTTTCAAGATTGAGTAATTAGAAAACTGTAATCTAATTACAAGTATTTAAATTCTATTTTTAGAAAATTATTTTCTATTAGAAACCCTAATTAGTGGGTTATAAACCCTAAGGGTTAAAAAGTTGTGTGTAAGGAATATGAACATTATGTGATGGTTTATATTTATTTATTATATAAACAAACAAAAGAAATTAGTGTAAACCTAATTATATATTAGGAATGAAGGATTTAATAACTTAAGGGTTATGGAAAGAGAGAATTGTGGTATTTAGAATACTTACTAATTCTAGGAGATTTATTTTATATATCTCAAATGATTAATTTTATAACCTAATTATAGCAAGTCTAATTGAGTTAAGGAAATAAGTGTGCATGAGCAAGGATTGGTGTTTTAATGGAGGAGTGAAAACCCTAATTAAATGAATTGGGGTGGATAAGAATTTAGGTATTGGACTATGTACAACTCAAGTGTGGCCAATAGGAATTAGTTAGAAACCCAAGTAATACATTAAAGGAATGGCTCAATTTTTAGCCAAGTGGGAGAGGAATTTTTGGACATTTGTTAAATCAACTAAGAGATAAAATAGAAAGCAAATTGGGAGCATTATTAAGGCACATGGTCGGCCAAGAGGGAAGGAATAAGAGGGGGGGGTGAATGTTGCATTAATTGCTCACTTTAGTTGATGACCAACTCACAACCACTTCCCCTATGTGTCATTCTTTTTGTTTGTCCAACACATTAGCAATTCTTGTAAGCAATCCTTAGCAATTAATTAGAGGAAAGAGCAAGAATTGGTGGATCTAGTAATACTTCATGGCCGGATGACATAAGGAGAGAAAGAGAGTGGGTTTGGAAAAAAAATTAAAAATCTTGAGGTTCCTCTTTTATTCTTCCAAGTTGCAAGGAACCAAAGAGAGGCCTCATGGCCGGGTAATGAAGAGAGAAGGAGAGTGAGTGTGGTCAATTGAAAAAAAAAAAAAAAAACTACACCTAATAAAAGTCTAGCTTATATATATATATATATATATATATATATATATATATATATATATATATATATATATATATATATATATATATATTTTTTTTCTTTCTTCCATCTCTTTTATCCATCCAAGTTGCTAAGAGGAAAAGAGAGAGAGGGAGAGAGAGAGAGGGAGAGAGAGAGAGGAGTTCGGCCACTTCATGGTGAAGAGGGAGGGGAAATTTTGGCTCTCATGAAACCAAAATCCATCCATGGAAGGAAGAAAGAAGGAGTAGAAAGGAAATCAAGCTAAGGTATAATAAAAATTTCTTCTTATGTAGTTTATTTTCCTTGGTAGTTTGATTTGATTTTTGACAACTTGAAGTTGTGATCTTGAGGTTTAAAACCTTAGATCTATGTATATACAAGTGTTTCATGTTTAGATCTAACAATATTGGGTGTTGATTTTGGTTGGAATCAAAGGTATAAAATTTCCTAAACTCAAAACTCTAGTTAGTTTATGTGTTTTGTGATGGTTGTTTTAGACCAAGTGTTGAACTTATGATCCATATGAGGGAAGATCTACATGATATATGATATTTTATGGTTAGATCTTGCCATTTTTAGGGTTGATAAGCTTGAACAAAGAAGATGAACCAAAACAGTTTTTTGTTTTAAATGAATTAGTGAACTACTGCTCTAAACAGAAAATTTCGGATTTGTTAGGGTGCTCTAAAAATTCTGGACTTGTGATATGTTATAGTACACTCAATAATCTTTCCATAGACTCAAAGCGGACTAAATCCGATATCGGAGGAGCAAGTTATGGGATTTTTACCAAACTACACAAAGTTAAGAAAAGCTGTGAAAAGGACAGTTTTGGAGCAGCCACTTCCGGGCTAAATTCAGGGAGCTAAACATATCCAAATATGGATTGTGATATATGAAAACTATAGTTTGGAAAGATCTGAATCCAACAAAATTGACAGATCATTAATCGAGTTACAGATTTCGTTTTATTTAAGTTTTGGTGAAGGACTCCAAAACACCAAAACTGCCATATTGCAAAAAGTTTCTGGCCAAACTTTTCCAGGGGCTGTTTTGGACATTTAGTTAATGAGAAAAATTCCAGGCTTTTGGGAAATGAAAATATATGGTAATATGTAGCTCGTGTCCAAAAATGAGCTAATTCCGAGTTAAAACGACCAAGTTATGACCATAATATTTTTTGTGATTTTCCGACGGAAATCGCTATAAACGGAGTTCTACAACTCCGATTGCCATGAAATTTAAAATGGAGCATCACGATAACATATTTAAGGTTATGCCAGAAGATGGGCATTACTGGAGTTAAGCACGAGGTAGCTAATTTCTTAAGCTACGCACTAAAATTAATTAAGGAAAAATAGAATTAATGTTTTTAAAATCATATAAAAATGATTTTGAGTATTAGAAAATTATTTTAAGTTATAAAATATAACTTTTGATATTTTGGCATGAAAATATTAATATTTTAATATTAATATTAATTATCGGATAATGGATTTAAGTGTTTAAAAATCAAATAATTATGATTTTAAGGTATTAAAAATATTTTGATATATTATAATTACATTATAATATTATGTTATAATTTCATTAATATTTTATATTAAATGGATATTAATGATTAATGAATATTGTGGTATTTACTTCATTTAAATACGATATTAATGATTGGAAAATCATGATAAATGGTAATAATTATCCAAAAATTATTACGAGCCTAGGAAAAATGTTTTGACTGATAAGAAATTATCTGAGATAATTGTTAAGTGTTCAGGAAGAGTTTAACTGAACTTAAACTCGAGTGTTGTCCGACTAGATCGTCGGGATGATAGAACTGTGTCAGTTTTAAGTCAGACTGAAATAGTTTGACCTGATATTAAGTCTTATGTGATGTATAGACTAATAGGGTTATGTGTTATGTGTTTAGGTTATTCTGTGTATATAAATATAACAATATTATACGGTGATGATATTATTCTAATATTGAAGATCTATATTATTAATATTAGGTCTTCGGATAAAGCGTTATAAATTGTGTTGCGGTAATCAACGGTTCAGGCAAGTTTGTTCTTACTTAACTCTAATAAGAGTGTTTTATTCAAGCTTATGGTTAAATCATTCTGATTGCCATGAAAATTGTACTCTGTACATCTTGCATGTATAAGTCAGGTATGAAAGGCTGATCACCTTCATTACCAGTTGGTTCAGAAATGTTTGTTCATGTTTAAAACTTGTTCAGTCAAAAGTTTGTTCCTGCTAGTTCTCAATTATATTGATAAATTATAGCCACTCATTATTCATACTCTTCAATCATGATATATCCTTATATTGTTGTATTTAAACTTCTTTGTCAACAACTTTCATGCTCACCTTGCTATATCATGATAAAACATTGCGAGATAAGGCAAATGAGTTCGGATCTGAGAAAAGATAATGCCAAGTTCAACTTGGGAGAAATTGTGCGGCTATTTTGTAATAGTATAGTTTGATAAATGTGATAAATGTTAGATCATTTATGATTGTGTATAAGTAAAGGTTACTCGACCTTGGGGAATAGTTTGTAATGTAATGTATAAACAATTTATGTTTATATCTTCCGCAAACAGTTATAGAATGATTAGTGTATCGAATCCGCGGCGATTTGGGGCCCGGGTTCGGGGGATGCTACAGTTGGTATCAAAGCTGTTGGTTATGAATCTTAGGTAGTAATACTTGAGACCAATAACCGCAGTGATTAGGATTAAGTACTAACTCAAATCGAGTTAATGTGTCGAAAAGATTCAAAGACGAATCTCGGTAAGTTGTAAAGATCTGAGTTCCTAACTCGTAATAAGGTTGAGCAAGTGGTGAATAGATAAAGTCTAAAAAGACTAAAAGTTCGATGATAGGAGATCGTAAAACAAAAGCGATCATAGTCATAGAATTTAATCGTAATAATATATCGATGAGATCACCCGTGATCTGTTAAGGTTATAATGACGGAAAAGAATCAATCGATGATTGAAAAGTTTAAAACAAGATTGTTTGTGTGAATGGTACAGATTCGGAAAAGGATTATGAATCTGGATTAAATGAAATTACATTATTGAGAAGGGGGTTAAGTATTAGGTGGGGATTTCAATGAGGACTCGTGTTGTTAAATCGAGTTGTATGATTTCTTATGCAGGCGGGGAATCGTGCTTGGTGTAAAAACTACTTAGTTGGTGGCATTGGTAAGAATTGAAATGTTGTATCACGCTTAGTTGTTATATCTGAGATAAATAGGTCATAGGTAGAGAATATAGGATTAAGTGCGAGTTCTTAGAACTCATACTTATGTGACATTCTTGACTCATAGTTATATGAAATGTTTATGAGCCCTCAAATGACAGACGCCAAAGGTCGACTAGGGTAAGTTCGTAAACTCATATAATTGTGGCCAGGTTATGAACTCATAAGTGTGGTTTTATGAACTGGGTATAGTTGTGTGAATGGAGTGTTAAGGATAATAGGAATAGATAGAATGTTTAAGCAAATGATCATTAGTGGAGATTTAGGTTTTCCTAAACCCCTAGCTTTGCTAAACTTCAATTTTTGACATCAAGCTAAATACGCACTATGTGCCTTTTAAAAAAAAATTTGTTTTTATTTATCACTTATGTACCATGTGACCTGGTGCAGAGATGATAAAAAAAAATGATGGAGTTATCAATGCAGAATTACTTGGTGTTGAATGTGATCTAAGGATCGTCAGCCCACTACAGTATGATGTAGTATAACAAAGTCACCAAATGACGAAATCCTCAACGGACTGTTAAATACAGTGCGGCATCATGACGTCATTCTCAAAAATGTTTTTATTGAAAGAAATTTTCCAAACCAAATTGTTTTGCTGCGGAATCAAGTAAGACTGAGCAGAATAACCTTTTATATAAAGGGAATATTTTAATTTGAGTATCTTTGATAGATACCCGAGAAAATAAGTTCGTGATCTTATATGACCCCACAGCAAAATTTTAAACCTTTTACTACGGTGAGTGGTGAATTGGGTAGTATGTGATATGTGTGAATGGTGTAAGCTATTTGGTATCTGATTGTATAGGTGTAAGGTGAATTTAGGGACGAAAATCTTAGAAGGAGGGGTGAATGTGATAACTTGAGAATTTGGAAAATTTATTAAAATCTTAAATGATTGATTTAAAGGTCAAATAATAAACCTGAGCAGAGGATAAGTGTATGCATTTGATGTTATTAGGATGGAATTTTGAGGATTTCAAAATTTAAGAAGGCTTATAGGTGAATTATTCAGGATTAAGTTTTTTGATTAAGTTACGTGAATATGGTTATGTATGTGTACGTAATGTGGTTAAAAATCGAGGGTTGACGATAAATTATATCTGTAACAAACCCTAAGAATATATTAAGAACGACAATGTTCGATTAGAAAACCCTAGCGTTTAACGAAAAACCCTAGAAATCGGTTCGAAACCCTAGTTTCAGATTCCTGAATCCAAAACCCTAATTGATTGCATGAAACCCTAAATCGGGAACTTAATGGCATAAGTGTAAATAATTAAAAGATTAATTAGGGTTAATCTTAACAAATTGATTACAAAACCCTAATTCCAAATCAAAAGCCTAATACTTGATCTCAAAACCCTAGTTTTAGATTACGATAAATTGAAGCCCTAATTTGGGAAATTAATGGAGAATTATAATGCTCTACTATTATTATTATAATATTAATTAGGGTAACAACTTAATTAATTAGCAAACCCTAATTTCAAATTATCGAACTTAAACTTTTCCGTGAAAACCCTAATGATGGATTTGAAACCCTAATTTGTAAATGGGAAAAATGAAAGTGTTAATTGAATATTTTAATGTTAATTAGGATATATTAATTCTAATTTTCAAGATTGAGTAATTAGAAAACCCTAATCTAATTACAAGTATTTAAATTCTATTTTAGAAAATTATTTTCTATTAGAAACCCTAATTAGTGGGTTATAAACCCTAAGGGTTAAAAAGTTGTGTGTAAGGAATATGAACATTATGTGATGGTTTATATTTATTTATTATATAAACAAACAAAAGAAATTAGTGTAAACCTAATTATATATTAGGAATGAAGGATTTAATAACTTAAGGGTTATGGAAAAGAGAATTGTGGTATTTAGAATACTTACTAATTCTAGGAGATTTATTTTATATATCTCAAATGATTAATTTTATAACCTAATTATAGCAAGTCTAATTGAGTTAAGGAAATAAGTGTGCATGAGCAAGGATTGGTGTTTTAATGGAGGAAGAAAACCCTAATTAAATGAATTGGGTGGATAAGAATTTAGGTATTGGACTATGTATAACTCAAGTGTGGCCAATAGAATTAGTTAGAAACCAAGCAATACATTAAAAGAATGGCTCAATTTTTAGCCAAGTGGGAGAGGAATTTTTGGACATTTGTTAAATCAACTAAGAGATAAAATAGAAAGCAAATTGGGAGCATTATTAAGGCACATGGTCGGCCAAGAGGAAGGAATAAGAGGGGGGTGAATGTTGCATTAATTGCTCACTTTAGTTGATGACCAACTCACAACCACTTCCCTATGTGTCATTCTTTTTGTTTGTCCAACACATTAGCAATTCTTGTAAGCAATCCTTAGCAATTAATTAGAGGAAAGAGCAAGAATTGGTGGATCTAGTAATACTTCATGGTAGGATGACATAAGGAGAGAAAGAGAGTGGGTTTGGAAAAAAATTAAAATCTTGAGGTTCCTCTTTTATTCTTCCAAGTTGCAAGGAACCAAAGAGAGGCCTCATGGCCGGGTAATGAAGAGAGAAGGAGAGTGAGTGTGGTCAATTGAAAAAAAAAAAAAAACTACACCTAATAAAAGTCTAGCTTATATATATATATATATATATATATATATTTTTTTTTCTTTCTTTCATCTCTTTTTATCCATCCAAGTTGCTAAGAGGAAAAGAGAGAGAGGGAGAGAGAGAGAGGAGTTCGGCCACTTCATGGTGAAGAGGGAGGGGAAATTTTGGCTCTCATGAAACCAAAATCCATCCATGGAAGGAAGAAAGAAGGAGTAGAAAGGAAATCAAGCTAAGGTATAATAAAAAAAAAAATTCTTCTTGTGTAGTTTATTTTCCTTGGTAGTTTGATTTGATTTTGACAACTTGAAGTTGTGATCTTGAGGTTTAAAACCTTAGATCTATGTATATATAAGTGTTTCATGTTTAGATCTAACAATATTGGGTGTTGATTTTGGTTGGAATCAAAGGTATAAAATTTCCTAAACTCAAAACTCTAGTTAGTTTATGTGTTTTGTGATGGTTGTTTTAGACCAAGTGTTGAACTTATGATCCATATGAGGGAAGATCTACATGATATATGATATTTTATGGTTAGATCTTGCCATTTTTAGGGTTGATAAGCTTGAACAAAGAAGATGAACCAAAACAGTTTTTTTGTTTTAAATGAATTAGTGAACTACTGCTCTAAACAGAAAATTTCGGATTTGTTAGGGTGCTCTAAAAATTCTGGACTTGTGATATGTTATAGTACACTCAATAATCTTTCCATAGACTCCGAAACGGACTAAATCCGATATCGGAGGAGCAAGTTATGGGATTTTTACCAAACTACACAAAGTTAAGAAAACTGTGAAAAGGACAGTTTTGGAGCAGCCACTTCCGGGCTAAATTCCGGGAGCTAAACATATCCAAATATGGATTGTGATATATGAAAACTATAGTTTGGAAAGATACGAATCCAACAAAATTGACGGATCATTAATCGGAGTTACAGATTTCGTTTTATTTAAGTTTTGGTGAAGGACTCCAAAACACCAAAACTGCCATATTGCAAAAAGTTTCTGGCCAAACTTTTCCAGGGGCTGTTTTGGACATTTAGTTAATGAGAAAAATTCCAGGCTTTTGGGAAATGAAAATATATGGTAATATGTAGCTCGTGTCCAAAAATGAAGCTAATTCCGAGTTAAAACGACCAAGTTATGACCATAATAATTTTGTGATTTTCCGTGAATGAATCGCTATAAACGAGTTCTACAACTCCGATTGCCATGAAATTTAAAATGGAGCATCACGATAACATATATAAGGTTATGCCAAGAAGATGGGCATTACTTGAGTTAAGCACGAGGTAGCTAATTTCTTAAGCTACGCACTAAAAAATTAATTAAGGAAAAATAGAATTAATGTTTTAAAATCATATAAAAATGATTTTAAGTATTAGAAAATTATTTTAAGTTATAAAATATAACTTTTGATATTTTGGCATGAAAATATTAATATTTTAATATTAATATTAATTATCGGATAATGGATTTAAGTGTTTAAAAAATCAAATAATTATGATTTTAAGGTATTAAAATATTTTGATATATTATAATTACATTATAATATTATGTTATGAATTTCATTAATATTTTATATTAAATGGATATTAATGATTAATGAATATTGTGGTATTTACTTCATTTAAATACGATATTAATGATTGGAAAATCATGATAAATGGTAATAATTATCCAAAAATTATTACGAGCCTAGAAAAATGTTTTGACTAATAAGAAATTATCTTGAGATAATTGTTAAGTGTTAGGGAGAGTTTAATTGAACTTAAACTCGATGTTGTCCATCAGATCGTCGGGATGATGGAATTGTGTGTCGTTTTAAGTCGATGAAATAGTTTGACCGATATTAAGTCTTATGTGATGTATAGACTAATAGGGTTATGTGTTATGTGTTTAGGTTATTACGTATATAAATATAACAATATTATACTTGATGATATTATTCTAATATTGAAGATCTATATTATTAATATTAGGTCTTGGATAAAGCGTTATAAATTGTGTTATTGATAATCAACTGCTTCGAGCAAGTTTGTTCTTACTTAACTCTAATAAGAGTGTTTTATTCAAGCTTATGGTTAAATCATTGTTGATTGCCATGAAAATTGTACTCTGTATATCTTGCATGTATAAGTCGGTATGAAAGGTCGATCACCTTCATTACCGGTTGGTTCGAAATGTTTGTTCATGTTTAAAACTTGTTCGATCAAAAAGTTTGTTCTCATGCTAGTTCTCAATTATATTGATGAATTATAGCGACTCATTATTCATACTCTTCAATCATGATATATCCTTATATTGTTGTATTTAAACTTCTTTGGGCAACTTTCATGCTCACCCTTGCTATATCATGATAAAACATTGCGAGATAAAGGCAAATGCGTTCGGATCACGAGAAAAAGATAATGCCAAGTTCAACTTGGGAGAAATTGTCTTGACTATTTTGTAATAGTATAGTTTGATAAATGTGATAAATGTTAGATCATTTATGATTGTGTATAAGTAAAGGTTACTCGACCTTGGGGAATAGTGTGTAATGTAATGTATAAACAATTTATGTTTATATCTTCCGCAAAAAGCAAAAGTTATAGAATGATTAGTGTCTTAAATCATGGCGATTTGGGGCCCGGGTTCGGGGATATTACACCGCGTATACAGGTTATTCTAACAGAATAATAAAGAATGGAATAATAGAAGTTCTCTTCATGAATACAAAAGAAATAATATCCCTTACCTTAGAAAAACTGGATACTGGAATAGTGAGGTAGCAGACTTCTCTTCTTCTTTCTCTCTATAATTTCTCTCTATAATAATTGCTCTAAAGCTGTGACAACCCGAAAATTTGGATTGTCCAGAAATTAAGATTTAAAAAATTAGTTATTAATAAAAGGAAATTTTATTAATACTATTCTGTGTTATGTGTTTATTAATCGTTTTATAACCTAGAATGATTATTAATCGGGAGGATTTTGGCTACGAGCTAGATTGAACGAGTAAGAATTTTCAAGACGAAAATAAAAGTTTTTCGGGAAGAAAATATTTTTGGGGAAAAAGACGAAATAGGGACTATTCATCCGTTTCTGCTCGGAGATTTATTTTGAAATTCCTAGAAGTTATTGATTACGTAAAATGTTGAGGCGTGATGGAATATTCAATAATATTTTCGATTATATGCAAAAAACAAAGTTTTAGCTGGACTCAAAACCTAAGGGTTAGGAAAAGTGAGTTCAGGAATGTAATGAGTCGTTATAATAACTAGGGTTATTATCGTGAGAAATATGAGTATGATCTGAGTTATTATACGAGTATAGTAATACGAAAGATTAGTCTGACGATAATACGAATATCGTATGAGCGATATAACGAAGAGAATACGAGAATACAAGAATGGAATGCGTAGAATACGATTAGTCTTAATGGACTTTGTGTTCATGGACTTTGTAGAATCCAATTGGACTTGGATTATGTCAAGCCCAATGATTTATGAAATCAAGCCCAAATTAGGCCCAATAAGAATTAGGGTTAAGGCTCAAACCAAGAAATGAAACCGCGGATCGAACCGATGGGTAAACGGATGGGTAAGAACCATTGGGGCAACCCATGGGGTGACCCATAGGCATGTGGGCCGGCCACTTGGCCACCAAGTAAGGGTGGTGGCCAAGTTAACTTGGTGGCTAAGTTGAAGAGGAGGTGGGAATAGTAACTTTAGGGGCGAAATGACTATTTTGCCCCTAGCTTTGGTTTTCTATAAATAGAAACCTAGAATTTCATTTTCTAGGATTTTTGAAAATCTTACACTTGAGAGAGATAGAGAGGGCTCGGTTGGGAGAGGAAGAGGAAGAGCGTGAGCGTGAATGCTCAGATCAAAAGTGATCGTGAAATAGAAAAGCTAGCGAATCGCCGGCTTTGTATAACGAAAGAGAAATAAAGAAGAACGGTAATCCGAACACTAGTTTCTTCTAATATTTTCTTTAAGTTTTCTATGTCAAAAACATAGCTTAATGAGAATAAGGAGTAAAAGATATTGAGAATGATTTCATATAGTTGAAATCATGAGAAAAGAAGAAATAAGAAATAAGAAATTTAGTTTATAAATTTCTTAAGGAAATATAAAGATTAAGTAAGGATTTTGAGCGATCCGAATGAATCCTATGAATGAGTAGGTCAAATAAGTAAGGAATGGTGTTCTATAACATCAAATTCCAAGCTAAAGTAGAATCGTAATCCAAAATATCGATTTAAATGAAGAACGAACGAAGAACGCGAAGAACACGCGAAGAACACGAAGAATGTTGTTGATGGACAAATTTAAAACTATCGTAGTGTAATTGTTGTTGATGGACAAGTTTAAAACCATCGTGTTTAAGTTAGTTGTTTATTGCTTGGTTAGGAACATTAGAAACGTTCATGAAGAACGGATTAAAATTGAGCTATAACGAAGTTATGGCGAAATTTTGTAAAAGACGAGCGAGAATTAGAAAGTTAGTAAATGAACCCGAACGTGTAGGGTTTCATAATAATGTAAGAGAATGTTGAAAATATGAGTCGTAGACTCAAGAACGAATGAATTCCGAGTTCGGATGACCGAATTACGGACGAACGAACGAAGAACGTTAATAACGTAAACATGAACGAAGAGCGAAGATTAAGCCAATTGAATGGCATGTTAACGGATTCAGAATGAAATTCTGTCCATGGCTAATCGAATTACATAAGATAAGGAAGAGAATGGCTTTGGAACGACCTCGTTCTGAGTTATGAGATTTCGAAATCAGCGTCTCAAGCTTGTAAAAGACTTAGAAAAATTTTCTAGGTTTCATACTTTCGGTCTTTGCGGTCTGAGTCATGCCTTGGAGGCTTGAGTCAAGGGTCAGTCATGAAACTCGAACCATTAGTCGCTTCTAATTGGTGCACGAGAAGAAAAGAGAAGGGCATGGCGCCCTAGCCAAGCGCCCATGTAAAGCAATACCCAGAAATGAGATTTTAATTGCTCAATTTCTCGGGGGATGTGCAAGAAAGAAGTATGAACATAATGTTCAACTAATGTAACACTTAGTCAAGTGTTTTAAACCTTTAATAAAGGTTAAATGAAAAGATTAAACATGATTTAAAAGATAAAGAATGTGGATGCGAGTTACGGAATCGATGTCCGGGGACCGTAGTCGCGACAAACGAACGTGAGGGATTACTATGATTGTGATTCCTTAGACGTTGAGTGACGAAAGTAATGTATAACATTTTGATGTTATGACATGGCAATGAGAGATGAATGTAAAGCGTTTAGACGCTGTGAGCGCAATGTTGTTGCGATGAACGATCGGTCTTAGCATACAACGAACATTATGGCTTTAACATTAAGAAATTATAATGAACATGGGGTTCATGGGATGGATAACGATCAAAAGAAATTAAATCCTTGGTTAAAGGTTAAATAGAATTAAGAGGCGAGCAATGTAAACGTTGAATACGTAAACGATTCTCGTGAATCGTATTCACGTCGGACGAACGTTCTTAGTATACCATGGTTGTATGACTTAGACGTTGACAAAGGTAGTAAGTAAGATACGAATGATATCAAGAGAGCCGTAGTGAACGGTAATAAGATTACTGAAAGCCAAATATAAGTTGGATGAGAATGTTAGAATGAAGGTAAGTGTTGAATACTTTAACCAATGTGAAGGTTGAGTGTACGCGAATATTAAACGGGTAGAACCTACACCCCGTGTATGGTTTGACCGTAGAATAACGAAGACCATTGATTAAAGCTGTGAGCAATGAAGAAGCTTATTTAAAGACAAGTACGTATAATGTAAAAGAAGCCGAGTTAATGTTTATAACTTGGATGACGCTCCGAGTCGAATGAACCGGACGTTGTAAGATAAGAATAAAGTAACGTAAAATGCTTAACGCTATAAATGTGTAGAATGAATATGAAATGATCGTTCTGAGTATACAAAAGACTGTATGACTTAGACGATGATGAATGAATCCTGAGGTATGGCATTTAGTTGCCAGAAAGCCATAAGGAATATGAATTTGACTTAACGAACATTATAGTTTAATAGTTCGGACAAGTTAAGATAAGTTAGGTTATAGTACAATTGTAACCTTTGATGGTTGACATATAGAAGTGGGCTAAACAATTCCTTCTCAGAGAGCGAAGGTATATACAAAAGCGGCAACCGATCTAACTCCATTGTGGGCAAAGTGTAGGCGAGGCGGAAATGTAACAACCCCAAAATCCATACAATTTAAATCTCAACTTGATTAAGTAACCATACATTAAATCTCTAATTTTACATCATTATTCAATATTAAAATCACTAAAATTGCTTGAATAATTAAAACTTTTATACATTTCATACATCTTTTCCCTAAATCGTAACCTTTACATTACATCTCTTCGATTCAAATTTATATCATGAATCGTTACAACAAAATGACTATACAAAGTCTTACATCATAAATAGAAATCCATATACACTGGATAACTCAACTTACAATTCAACAACATGTTACATTCAAAATCTTACATACATTTCTCACAAAACATAAGTAACCTTTATGAATATAGATCTCTATAACTCACTTAGCACATATCCTTACCTTAATTCCTTGACCTGCAAAAGTGGTTATTTGCAAGAGTGAGCTCGACAGCCCAGCAAAGTAACAGTTTTCATGCATCACATAGCACATAATAACATCCTCGATATACATCTCATTAAAGTAACATGGCATACATGCTTTTAATTCACATAACAAATATAAAGATTGAGTTCCTTACTCAATACTCCTTATTTAACCAAAACAATGCAGTCATAAATTGACTTTAACATTTCAAGATTTCAACATGTATAACATATCATACAATTTAAAACAGTTCATCAAGTCCACGTAGAAAATAGGAACCAAAAGACTTGCCTTGATCATTGTTTACCAATAATAGCTTAACAACTTACAGTTATCTGCACTTCACGTGCCCTACACAATTATATAATCATACACATCAACTATTAGTCACATAACAACACATAGCAATTGTAATGTAAACTCTACTCCACATCTCATAATATTTCCTATTAATTAGCACACAATGTTCAATTAGATTGTGCTAACTTTTCGACTTATGACTCACTATAATTCTTCTTAGTCAAACTCGAAGTTCATTCACGTGCTTAAGTCTTGCTAGGACTACTTATTGGTTTTATATTAAACCCATTTCATATCCTATAATATTCAGTTCAATTGAATTGAAACACTTTTTAAGTTCATTAACACTTGGCATGGCGTTTGAATTCGCTCAATCGTCTTCACTTGATTTTGCTCTCTTGTGTATGCTTACTATGATTCTATAACTTATTTAATACATTATTTATTAATGTTAAGCATCATTATATTTACTAACATACACGTTTTATAACTTAGGACATCATCTTTTATGGTCAGGAGCACTACATATGCATATGTGCATGCCCGACGCCCTCCGATTGCCCCCGAAAACACAATAGTCCTTAAGATAACCATTTTGACTACTGTTACAGACCTCAAATTAAAAACTTTAAAGCATTAAAGTTGTAGTTCAACTCGTTCTCATTCCGGATCATCTTGAATCAACTCAATCGGAGTTCGTATGAGAACGTTATGGCCATTTTAGTACAGGAGGCCAAAACTGTCCGACTCAGATTTCTGTATAGGCGTCGCGGCATGAGAACTAGGCTATCTGATGGCGCCAAGACGTGAGATTGGTCTTGGTGTACGAATTTCAAATTGAATGCGTGAACATCTGGCGTTAGAGTTTAATTTTGACGCCTTGAGCGGCGAATTTTGGCGCTAGGGCTCCATTTTTGTCGTCGGGGTGCCAAAAACTAACATAACCGAGCACGAAGACCATTTTTGGTCTGTTTAAGAAATTCTATCAACTAATTACATATATATAATTGATGTAATTTACACATAACCTCACCAAGCATACATATATTAACTTAGCACAAGTTAAACAACTATTTGAGAGAAGTTAAATCCTTGAAAGTATTATTTTAAAAACTCAAAACTCCATTGTTTATATTCTTGACACAGTGAACACTGTAACCAAAATTATAAACCCAATTGATTCCTTTTTAACTAAGTTCTCTGTTATTTTATACCCAATTAACATAATCACACTTCAATTTTACAATTAGAATACAATCAATTACTAATTTTGTTATCCTACAAAACATGTTCATACTTTCATGTTTTTCTTGTAAAAACTCTTTTCTTTCTTTTTGATCGTAATTAGCATATACAAATATATATAAAAATATATATATGCTAGTTATAACAATTATCTTTACAAATACATGTAACATCATAACCAATTCTAAAACATGGTTTGCATACAATTTTTATAAAAACTTTATACATAAGTGAAGAACACAGAGACTTAGGCATAATGACGTAAAACATATATACTTACATATATTAAAGTTATAGCCACATACCTTTTGTTGCTTAAAAAAATACTTGTCAACAGAACTTGTTTTGGACAATCACGCACTTAGTTTCCTCTCAAACTCTCTGACTTTTCCTTTCTCTTTTCTTTCTCTGCAGCTTTTCTTAGGCTTAAGCCAAACAATAGTATACGTAAACTAAAATAAAAGCCAATGCACGTCTAAACCCAACGTACGAAACTTCCATATACTAATGACCCTATTAAAATATCAGTTACCAAATATATTATATATTATTTATATTTTGTTTAATTTAATTTATATTACTAATAAATCAAATTTTAAAAATCCAAAAGCCATAGGGCTTTGTTTAGCAAACTAATTTAAAATTAAAGACTTAATATATTTAAGCCTTGTTTGGCAAAATAAATTAAAACTACTTTAATTTATTTAAATATCTCTTTATAACATAGTTATTTGTCATACATTATTTAATAACAATTTATTAAATAATTCACTTAATCACATAACTCAATCCACATATTAATTATTTAACAACTAAATAATTAACTAAATCAAATCAATCTAATTGAACAATTATTTATCCAATAATAAACACATCCAATAAATATTTATATAAATCAATAAATATTTATAATTTACATTTTAAAAAATCTGGAATGTTACATCATTCCCTCCTTACAAGGATCCTGTCCTCAGAATCACAACTCAAACCACTCATTCGTTACAATCTTCTCTACTTACAAAGATTCAGTCCCCAGAATCGAAGACAGAAAATAAACAATTAACTCAGAGTAATCTTTTCATCATTTTATCTAAATATAGGTTTTATATTTCCTACTATATTCCTTACTTTAACAAATTTTAGGTTTCATTTCATACCCTTCACTTGAACTCAATTATATTATGAGTATTATATTCTTAACCCATTCATTTCCTTTTCTAAGGATCGTTAACATACTCCTCGAGATATTACATTTGTAAGACCCCAACTTTTATAAATAAAGATGAATTTTTTATAAATATTATTTTTGAATATTATGGAGTAAATTTGATATAATGTTATAGTTGTGGGTAATATTTATAAATTTTGCAAAGTAAGCAAGTTGTTATAAAATATTAGTTTGGTTTGGGGGAATATTCTTTTTTGTTTGGAATATTCGATGCGACAGCACAATCATTGGTGGACCCCACAACGAAATTATTGTCGGATTGAGAAAATGACAAAAATACTTTATGAAAATAACGGCGAAGGTGTTACCATTAAAACTGTTGAACTACCCGGTAGTAAAAAAATACAAGATGTCGCTGCGTGGTTGCATAGTAGCACACGGTGATTGATTATTGATGCTTTACGTGAGAAGTCACTCACTATACTCAATTATTGCTTCTGATAATTGCTTTGCATCATATCTCTTATATTATTGATTCAATTATTGTCACAAAGATCATCATCAGTATAATATGTTATATTATTAAAATCAATAATTGAGACGACAAGTTATAAATGATTAATAATTGTTGAAAGATTAAATATGTGTTGATTAAAAATAAAATGATTTGTGGTAATATTTATTCAATCCTTGATGTATATAAAGAGTCTATTATGAGACGTTTGTGGTAAGTTTGGTTATTTTATGGGGGGTCCAGATGTCATCATCTAAGAGTCTCTTCGTCGATAAGTAATTACCTTCAATCAATAGTAATTACATTAAATCAATAGTAATACCTTTCGTCAATAGTAATTACCTTCGTCAATAGTAACTACCTTTACCCAGACGTCAAACCACTTGCCGTTTCATATTACAGGCGTCGAACCAATTGTTGTTTCATATTACAGGCGTCAAACCACTTTTCTTTTCACATCACCAGTTGTCAAGCCACTTGCCTTTTCACATTTCAAGTGCTAAGCTAGAAATCTTCTATAAATAGAGGCCTAGTGCTTCATTATTTTTCACGAATTCATTCAAGCTATAGAGATAGAAAGTATAGAGAATAAGAGAGAAGAAAGAAGAGTATTCTCATTACTACACTACTGCGATATTTAATCTACTAATGTAAGGGTGTTATTCTTTCTTATTCATGAAGAGAATCGCTTGTTATTTCATTGCTTATTATTCTGTTGGAATAACTTTGATACGCTGTGAGTTTACCCTATACTTGGTGACATTCTTCTATTATTACTGCTGGAACATCACATGCATGTGTGTTTTACACGGACACAGTTCCGCTCTTTATTATTATTACATTGGAACATCCTATCTATGTGTTTTACACCGGACTTGGTTCCGTCTTTATTATTATTCTGTTGGAACATCCTGTCTATGTGTTTTACACCGGACCTAGTTCCGTCTTTATTATTATGTTGGAATATCCTGTCGGTGCAAATTTTGCCTGACCTGGTTCCGTTATTATTATTCTGTTGGAATAACCTGTCTATGCAAAGTACTGCATGCATGGTGATTTCTTTTGTTATTCCATTCTTTATTATACTCAGTTGGTTAAAGTTTTAACTTCTATACTCCACGAAATTAATAGAATATCCTTGATATTTGCGCTTCAACCAGTATCTTTTCATGGAAATATTCTTATGATCATTCTTGAATTTTACTCTACAAAGCAGTATCATGTTGACAATTTGGACATTATTAGTTCCTGGATAAATTAATTCTTGAACTTGTTTTATTGAATTCTTATATTATTGTCATCATCCTCATGTTTATATTATGTTGAATGTCATCTGTGGCTTGTAGTGCATAGATGGACTTGGTATGATTATGACCAGGGATTATTCGGTGTAATCATGACCGTAATTTTACAAATGATGTGGTAAAAGTTATCATTGGCCCTTAGTGCATTGATGGACAGTTGTTGGCATGATCATGACCATTAATGAATACACGAATGTCCTTGGTCAGTAGTGCATGGATAATTTGTGGTCGCGATACTAAAAGAATATCCTGGTAGTGAGTGCGGGGTGATTCGATGATGTGGATTATTTATTGTTTGAGTCCCAAAATGATAAATGTCATGAAAAAACCTTTTAAATCATAAAAGATAGTAGATTTTATTCTCTACTTGACTCTTTTAATGGATTGTTTGTTCCGCTGCAGTTAAACTTGATGTTGTTATATTTTATCAGTTTAACACTGTTGAAGGCTAACGATAATTTATTCTGCATTATCTTAGTCATAATATTTCTTACTGGACTAGTTGAGCTCACCCTTTCTTTCACTGTTCTCTTCAAGAAATGAGAACATAGCAGGGACTAGTCGGGGAACACAGTGACGGTCCAGAGGATAGCATTAGTAGTCCTCACTATTCTGTGAAATAGTGTGTTCATAATTGTAATAAGGACTTCTTTTGAGTTTGTATAATCTCTAGTAGACAATAATTGTATTCAAACTCACAGCTTATGTTTTTGTCGTATTGTACCCATGATAGTTGTATTAGTAAGTTGTATTTGAATTTTGTACCATGTATCTGACGACCCAAGATGGGTGATGTATACCTAATTTTGGGGGCGTCACAACATTCACCCTTTCTTATAAGAATTTCATCCTCGAAATTTTATTCATCAATCTATCAAAATAGATTTTACATTAATACTTCATTCAATCCTTGGTTTCTATACCCACTTTCTTTCCATAAAGATCATTCTACAATTATTAACTTTTCTATTAAAAGTTTCACATTATTCTTTGATAACTCATATCCTTCTCACCTCAAAATCTATTTTCTCACTTATTCAACATACTCATCATTCAGTGTCGTATTCTACGACTCACTTCTTTCTAAGGAATACTTTCCTTTTTCACTTCCATCTTGCAGAATAACAAGAACCTTCCACAATTGTTCAATAATTGGGAAGTAGTATGAATAACTCAGGAATTTAAAAGATTCCAAATCACGCTGAGGGGTCATAAGACCGTGAACTCTTCTCTAGGTTTAATAGTGCTTCACCCCCGGTTCTTCACACTCTAAATCCTCTTTGATAGAATGTTTATCAATCACAAAGATTGGAAACACCCTCCTTCCATCTTGCAGAATAACAAGAACCTTCCACAATTGTTTAATAATTGGGAAGTAGTATGAATAACTAAAGAATTTAAAAGATTCCAAATCATGTTGAGGGTCACAAGACCATGAACTCTATTCTCTAGGTTTAATAGTGCTTCACCCCCGGTTCTTCACACTTTAAACCCCCTTTGGCAGAATGTTTATCTATCACAAAGACTGAAAAACACCCTCCGCAAGTACTCTAGGTTATCAACCTATTGTACATGTATTATGCACAAACATTTCAGCGCAAAGTATAACTAAACGTAACCTCTAATAAAAGAGTTATTCATCTCAGAATTTAGAGTGCAAGCATTCAACTGAGGGTCTAATGACCACGAACCTTGTCCACATTTATAAGTAATCTTTCAACTTTAACTTTTATAGTCATACGACTATAATGACTTCAAGGTACTTAGGGGATCAATCCTTCATACATGTATTGTGCACAAACATTTCAGCACAAAGTATAAAACTAGGTGCAACCCCTAAATAATAGGGTTGTTCATCTTAGCTTTTCAACATCTGAATCCGCACCAAAACAATTTGGTTTGGCATAACTTCTCAAGAAACTCTTGAATTTCATGAACATCTTTCAATATTTGTCTAGCTGAATCAAATAGCATAGACCTCTACAACAATTCGCACATCAACCGAAATATACATATACATACATACATATGTATTCTCATAACTCAAAGAAATCTCAAAAAAAAATTTATGACATCATGATACCGCACTGTATTTATAGTCCATTGAGGATTCCGTCATTTGGTGATTTTATCATACTACATCATACCATAGTGGGCTGACGATCCTTAGATCACATCCAACACTAGGTAATACTGCATTGATGACTCCATCGTTTTTATCATCTTTGCACCAGGTTACATGATGCATTAATGATATAAAATACATTTTGCTATATTGCAAATCATTTTTGTCTAGCCGAAGCAATTAGAATAGACATACGAATAACAGTATTGTTGTTAAAACTCATTGGTTCCATCATTTGATCTAATGTTTTTCAAGAAAATACACATCAGCACGAAGTCAATAAATTTCGAAAGTCTAGCATAGCTAGTAGATTTAGAATACCTATGCTTCCACCATCAACTCCACTTTCTAAAATGATCCATTGCTTAATAGGTCTATCTATTCCTATCATCCTCACTACTCCATTCACACTTAATTACACCCAGTTCGTTAAACTTACCACACGTTATGAGTTCAGGAACTTGCCACTATCATATGAGTTTAAGAACTTATCCTAGTCAGACAATAGGCGTCCATTCGCTGAGGGGTTCAAAAACATACCATATAATTATGAGTCAAGAACCTACCACAAGTATGAGTTTTAAGAACACGCACTTAACCTTATAATAGTCTCTAACTATACTCTACCTATCTGTTATACACATAAGAAAAGAATCACCTTCTCAACAGGCATATAGCAAATAACGCGACACAAACATTCCAATGATTATCAATGTGATAAACTGAGTGCAAGCACAAAACTCGTCCATACAAAGATTTGTACAACTCAGCCATCATAGGAGTCCTCAATTGAAATCCCTCCTAACTCTATCTTACTTATAACTTACTCATTGCTCGATACAAATTCCTCGTATCTCATCATTTATAACTCCTCGCGAGTTTATCTCGTACTATTTCATAGTACACCATCTTCATAGCATCAAGCTATAATCATTCAAACATTACAAACCATCTTCCTTTTATAACCTAAATAGATCACGTCGTGATCTTATTCTATACTCATCACCTTTAAAATTCTTTTGTTAACTCGTGTGATCGCTTTTGTTTTACGATCCTCATTCTTTCCTTTTTCATCATTTACTTTACATAATTCGTTATCTTGGCTTTTGGAGTTAGGAAACTCCCATTTCTTATCTTTATATCTCTTAGATTCTTCTTTGAACCTTCTTCTTTATATAACAATTCTTCCTTTAAGAATTCTAACTTCATTTACATCGCTCAAAATTTTATTCGAGTTCTACACTTTCATCATACGTATCCATTTCTACACTTGGTACACATCGAGTCTCTAACAAATTCAATATGGAACGCTGAGTGGTTTCCCACAAACAACCAACAAACTAGGTTCCGAGTTACTAGTTCGTATATACCTCCGATCTATGAAGCAATCGTTTAGCCCAGATACATACATCAACTACTAAAGAGTACAATTGCACCACACTTAGATATAACTCTTTATTCATAACTTCTTTATCATTCTCTTTTTATAGACATTGTCTATTTATTATCACCTTACATACTTATTATTGGAGTTGGGTAACCCCACATTTATATTCCTTATAACTCTGCGAGATTCTTCTTTGAATCCTTTCACGCAAGTTTTAATCCCTATTGTTCAAACTCTATTTGAGCTTATTCTTTCATTAACTTCACATTCCTTCTCTAAGGTTATAACCTTCGGTACTCCTACCTAAGGTTTATAACCTACAGCTTTGATACCAACTGTAACGACCCCAAAATCCAAACAATTTAAATCTCAACTTCGGTCATTAACCATACATTAAATCTCTAATTTTACATCATTATTCAATATTAAAATCACTAAAATTGCGGAATAATTAAAACTTTTATACATTTCCTTCTGTCTTGCCCTAAATCGTAACCTTTACATTACATCTCTTCGATTCAAATTTATATCATGAATCGTTACAACAAAATGACTATACAAAGTCTTACATCATAAATAGATATCCATATACACTAGATAACTCAACTTACAATTCAACAACATGTTACATTCAAAATCTTACATATATTTCTCACAAAACATAAGTAACCTTCATGAATATAGATCTCTATAACTCACTTAGCACATATCCTTACCTTAATTCCTTGACCAAAAAAGTGGTTATTTGCAAGAGTGAGCTCTCGATAATGAAAGAAAGTCTAACAGCTTTCATGCATCATATATACACATAATAACATGCTCGATATACATCTCATTAAAGTAACATGCCATACATGCTTTTAATTCACATAGCAAATATAAAGATTGAGTTCCTTACTCAATACTCCTTATTTAACCAAAACAATGCAGTCATAAATTGACTTTAACATTTCATGATTTTAACATGTATAACATATCATACAATTTAAAACAGTTCATCAAGTCCACGTAGAAAATAGGAACCGAAAGACTTGTCTTGATCGTTGTTTACCAATAATAGCTTAACAACTTACAGTTATCTGCACTTCACGTGCCCTACACAATTATATAATCATACACATCAACTATTAGTCACATAACAACACATAGCAATTGTAATGTAAACTCTACTCCACATCTCATAATCTTTCCTATTAATTAGCACACAATGTTCAATTAGATTGTGCTAACTTTTCGACTTATGACTCACTATAATTCTTCTTAGTCAAACTCGAAGTTCATTCAAGTGCTTAAGTCTTGCTAGGACTACTTATTGGTTTTATATTAAACCCATTTCATATCCTATAATATTCATTTCAATTGAATTGAAACACTTTTTAAGTTCATTAACACTTGGCACGGTTTCGCCGACCCGTATATCAGTGTCACATCACTTGGTCAATGTGTAAACCTTTTCTCGGTTGTGTTCGTACAACCATTTAAAAAACCAACTGGCGACTCTTAACAGTCCCATCGTCGACATTATACATGTCGGACCTTTTTCACTTGCTTTTTCAAACAAATCTCACCTAAAATGAGAACACCAAAGAACAAGTAACGGAAAGGGACACACAAAAATCCCGACGTCGACAGTCATATATATAAAAATATATATATGCTAGTTATAACAATTATCTTTACAAATACATGTAACATCATAACCACTTCTAAAACATGGTTTACATACAATTTTTGTAAAAACTTTATACATAATTGAAGAACACAAAGACTTAGGCATAATGTCGTAAAACATATATACTTACATATATTAAAGTTATAGCCACATACCTTTTGTAGTTTAAAAAAATACTTGTCAACAGAACTTGTTTTAGACAATCACGCACTTAGTTTCCTCTCAAACTCTCTGAACTTTTCCTTTCTCTTTTCTTTCTCTGCAGCTTTTCTTAGGCTTAAGCCAAACAATAGTATACGTAAACTAAAATAAAAGCCAACGCACGTCTAAATCCAACGTCTTTAAACCGCCATATATACTAATGACCCTATTAAAATATCGCTTACCAAATATATTATATATTATTTATATTTTGTTTAATTTAATTTATATTACTAATAAATCAAATTTTAAAAATCCAAAAGCCATAGGGCTTTGTTTGGCAAACTAATTTAAAATTAAAGACTTAATATATTTAAGCCTTGTTTGGCAAAATAAATTAAAACTACTTTAATTTATTTAAATAACTCTTTATAACATAGTTATTTGTCATACATTATTTAATAACAATTTATTAAATAATTCACTTAATCACATAACGAATCCACATATTAAATATTTAACAACTAAATAATTAACTAAATCAAATCAATCTAATTGAATAATTATTTATCCAATAATAAACACATCTAATAAATATTTATATAAATCAATAAATATTTATAATTTACATTTAAAAAAATCTGGAATGTTATATCATTCCCTCTTTACAAGGATTCTGTCCTCAGAATCACAACTCAAACCACTCATTCGTTACAGGAACTTGTTTGTTGGTTATTTGTGGGAAACCACTCAGAGTACCATATGGACTACTAGCAGAGACAAGATGTGTCATTCATTATATGAATGAGCGTGAAGATCAAATGAAGACTTGTAATATAGAATGATAAAATTAAACTATAGAATAGTTTAATGAACGATTATGTATCCTTGGTGGCGGATAAAAGTCACTCGTGCAAGATGTAAAGAATAATGTAATTATCATTATTTGTAATGAAATAGATTTTATGGTTATCGAACCTGGGATTTGAGAATGTATGTCGTTATATTTAGTTATATAATGATGTATGTTTGGAAGAAGATGGGATCGTGACGTACGGAATCCGGATGTGAAAATAGACCGGATTTCGGGGCGTTACAAAAGCTTTTATGAATTGGTGAGAAATGAAGGAAGAATGAGCTTATATTTATAGGGAAATATAGTTTTGATAATTGCAAGTTTTGGGGCTCGAAATATTACAGTATAATACCTCGATAACATTCTTAATCTTCTGACAACACAGAAGAAAATTACGCATCTTCTTCCACCAGCCAGCCCTAATGGACGGGGTTTCAATGCTGCTAGGAAATGTGCTTATCATGCCGGGGCACCTGGACATGATACTCAGGATTGTTGGGCCCTGAAACACAAGATCCAGGACCTAATAGACAACGTGGAGATCGTAGTCACCAAACCCGATCAACCTCATGTTCAAGACAACTCTCTTCCTCAACACAAAGAAGAAAAGGTCAACATGATTAATTGGAGCAGTGGACAGAGTTCCAACTTTCGCTGTGATTCTTCCCAAACCATCAAAGATAGTGATGACAGATGGGATTATGCTAAGTTCCAGTTCACAATGGAACAAAAGATGAAAGCTCTCTGCAAACAAATTGAGCAATTGGCGGAACGGGTGACTTATCAGCATCAAGTGACTCGCTAGTTAATCAGGCAGGAGCATGCCAGTCTCCTATATATTGTCATGAATATTCCCTCGTCACTTTCAGAAAATGAAATGCTGGAAGACAAAGTGACGAAGAGAGCAAATGCCAAAGCCCGTCGGGATTTTGCCAACAAAAGGGAATTCACCTATTTGGGCCAACCCATGGAGGAAATCCTTCACATGTTAATCAATGAAGGAAGGATCAATTCCCTTCTACCTCAAATCAACCCCATTCTCGGGACTCCGCATAACTCGAGGGAGTGTGCCAATACCACTCCAGTCCTCATGGTCACAAAGACGAAGAATGTTAGGCGCTCGCCACCTTATTCAAAATCTAATCGACAAGCGGTGGTGTCTGCGCTTTAGCGAGCAACGACACTATGTTACGTGCAAGTGAGAATGCAGAGGCCCTACTAAGTGGAAAAGTGTGGTAGCAGTTATATCCACTGAAGCTAAAGGGATTAATACTTTACTCACAACGCCGATAATTCAAATTTCAAAGGAGAAACAATCCTTTGAAAGTGGCCTCTCCGAGCCAATCAACTTGCCATACGCAGAGCACAATATCCTATTGTTAGCTTGCACAGAAAGTTCCGTGGAATTATGGAGAAGGTGAAGGATCCACCTCACATACCACTGCTGCAGTGTCGAAGGAAAATCCACTGTATCTTCCCCATCGGGTGATGAACCCCACCACCAAATCAAAGGGAAGAATACCCATGGAAAAGGTTGAAAAATTCCTCCACGTTGTGGGTCATAATGAGGCTGCGGTGGTTTTAAGATTTAAAGAAGCTCCACAACAAATATCAATTTTGGACTTGGTCCTAACCTTTGAGAATCACCAAAAGGTCTTGATAAAGGTTTTAGAAGAAGCCTATCTCCCAACATCAGTGGATACGGAAAAGTTTCAACATATGGTTGATCACATTTTCAACAAAAATGTGATATCCTTCACTGATGATGACATACCATCCGAAGGGATCGGTCATTGCAAACCGTTACACATTGCGGTCTTATCCTCCTGGATACATGGTAGCGAGAGTCTTAATAGATGGAGGTTCCTCTCCGAATATACTCCCCCATATGCTACCTTGGTGAAGATGAATATCAATCTCAATGAAATTGAGTAGCCATACTATCATCAAGCTTTTGATGGAGCCCGTAAGAATTTCGGTTGGACTAATCGAGTACGCCAATCGAAATTGGTCCTCACACATTCTGCGTATCTTCCATGTGCTCAAGATAGATTCGGGATACAACCTCTTCCCCGGGCGACCATGGATTCATATGGTCAAGCGATCCCTCCACTCTTCACCAACAATTGAAATACATCATCAACAATAGCTTTAGTCACGAACGGCCGAACCGAGATTCCTCAAAGATGGGGATATACCGTTCATCAATGCCAATGAGGATGTGGAACCACTCAATTTTCATGCTTTGGAAATAAGCAACACCCAATACCATGCTATTGGAGCACCATTGCCCGAACCCAAAATTTCTGCCGAGGTAATGTCGGCTATTCAGGAAATGATGTCGTTAGGTCATAAACCGAGACAAGGGTTGGGTAAAGATGGCCATGGTATCAAGTACCCCATTCGATTAACCAAGCAAGTTGGAACAGTTGGACTAGGCTATTCTTCCAGCTCTAGTCATAGGAATCCTCATAAGCATCGTATCAGATTCCTTGACTTCAACCACATGGCGTTTGACCGCCTTCAAACTTTGAGTCTGCACAACCTCCAGTAAAGGTGCCAGCCAATGTAATGGCTATGTTATTTCCCAAGCCGGTGCCGGTGAAAGGAAAAGAAATCTTTGTTCCAAATCCCGCAGTGGAAGAAGAGGAACGAAGAATCAAGCAAGACGTCATACGGATGATGTCTGGTATACGCATCATCGTCCATGATGAATATACTAACAGATACACCCCAGACGATGATTGCCCTGACGTAATGGCCATCATTCGGGACAAGGAGGATGATGACAATCCCGCCATCAATGCGGTCCACCCGGACTTTACCCTGGCCAATTGGGACAACATTCCTTGCTTTAGTCGACGAGGGTAAAGCGGGCAGAAACTCTTTCTGCCCTGTAGATATAATAACTGCTTACTTTTTTGTACAATATTAGCAGTTTATTTTGCCAGTATATTCTAACACTGTGTATGATCAATGCATTTCATATATACTAAGTGAAAGCATATTTTGTTTCAGGACTCTGAATTTAAATGTGCCTGTACTTGCTGATACGGCGCCTCTTCTACACAGGGATTGTACCTTTGATGTAGAGATGAATTCAGCCTTGATGGATATACAAGATGACATTGAGGGGCCTCTAGAAATTCAAGAATGGGTCAAAGACAAACCCAAACCCAACCTTGATCAAACCACTTCTTTCAATCTCGGAACCTTAGAAAGCCCTAAGTTAATCCAGATTGGTTCAGACCTTACCCCAAACCAACAGAATGACATGGTTACGCTATTAACCCAATTCTAGGATGTGTTTGCATGGTCTATTGAAGACATGGTGGGTTTGTCCACTGATATTGTCCTTCATCGCCTTCCCATTAAAGAGGGATTTAAGCCAGTCAAGCAGAAACTCAGGCGATTGAAACCGGAGTGGATTTTAAAGGTGAAAGAAGAAATTGTGAAACAATTTCAAGCTGACATCATCATGGTGTCTACATATCCTGAGTGGATATCCAATATCGTGCCTGTACCTAAACCTGGAGGGAAGGTGCGAGTTTGCGTGGATTACCAGGACTTGAATAAAGCTTGCTTAAAAGACAGCTTTCCCGTGCCATTTATCCACATTCTCATTGACAATACTGCACAATACGACATGTACTCCTTTACTGATTGCTTTGCAGGGTACCATCAGATCATGGTTGCCGAGGAAGATCGTGAGAAGACTACTTTCATCACTCCTTGGGGAACTTTTTGCTATAGACGGTTGTCATTCGGCCTCATCAATGCCGGAGCTACCTATCAACGAGCTATGATGGCTCTTTTCCATGACTTAATGCATAAAGAGACTGAGATCTACGTGGATGACATCATTGTCAAGTCCGGAAGGAGGATGACCATATAGACCATCTTAAAAGTTGTTCAACAAAGTTGCGTAAGTACAACTTGAAGTTGAATCCATTAAATGCGCCTTTGGCGTTAAATCGGGCAAGTTGCAAGGATTTCTAGTCAGCCACAAAGGGATTGAGCTGGATCTTGCCAAAATCCAAGCCATCACTGAAATGCCCATTCCTCAGACAGAAAAGGAAATACGGGGATTTTTGGGAAGAATCAACTTCATCAGTAGGTTTATCTCCCAACTCACAGCAACCTGTGAGCCAATCTTCAAGCCATTAAGGAAGAACTCCTCCATGAAATGGAATGACGAGTGTCAGAAGGCCTTCCTTACAATCAAGAAACAGCTAGTCAAAGCTCCTGTCTTGGTGCCACCTAGGGATGATGTTCCCCTGTTCATGTACCTGTCCGTAAGTGACAATGCCATGGGATGCATGCTGGGACAGAAAGACGATAGAGGCCATGAACGAGCTATCTATTACCTCAGTAAAAGGTTCAGCAGCAGTGAACACAAGTACACTCTGATCGAAAAGACATGTTGTGCTTTAGCATGGGCTTCCATGAGGTTACAACATTACCTCCATGGTCACACAACCCATCTCATATCCCGCGTGGATCCTCTCAAGTACGTGTTCAACAAACCCATGTTAAATTACCGGCTGTCCAGATGGCAGTTGATCCTACAATAATTTGACATCGTATATGTGACTCAAAAGTCCATCAAAGGTCAAGGAATCGTGGATCAATGTTTCACGCACCTTCGAGGGATTTCAAACCCTTGAAACATATTTCCTCGATGAAGGAGTAATGAAATTGCAAAGAACACCATCAAGACGATACCGCCACGGTCATGGAAGAAGTATTTTGATGGGCTATTAATATGGAAGGTTACTCGAGCTGGAGGCGCTTCTAAGTATCGTCATGAGCGAGATCCGTTGTGAGTCAAATTACAATTTGTCGGCAGACCAACAATACGATGAGTATGAAAGGTCGTCTCATGGGGCTAAAACTTACCCGCTTCAATGGGCATCAAAGCGTTAATCCGTCCTTGGAGATTCGGAGTTGATAATCGAATAATCCAATCGGAATGTATCGAACCAAGGAACTATATTTGCTGCCTTACCATCGGCAGGTTTTGAAGATGGCTTTCGAGTTCGAAGAAATTTCCTTTATACATGTTCCTCATAATAGGAATGATTTCGCGGATGCGTTACTAACTTTGGCCTCCTTGATTCGCATATCAGACAAGGAACACTTGCCAAGCGTCACAATTTCCCTAAACAAGGCCCCAGCCTATGGGAATTACATTGAAGAAGTATCGGATGAGATACCTCTCATCCAACCTCCTTGGTATTAGCATATCAAGGAATATCTACGAGATGGATCTACACCCGCTGAGGCGAGCCTGACTGAGAAAAGGCGGATCCATCGAGTTGCTATGAAGTTCAACCTGAGTGGAGATGCGCTCTACAAAAGAGATGCAGGACTAGGTCTCCTCAAGTATCTAGACAAAGACCAAGCCCAAAGGCTTATGGATAAAATCCATGGTGCAGTCTGTGGCCCCACATTAGTGGCCCCCTCCTTGTCAAGAAAGTCCTCAGGACATGACATTATTGGCTATCTCTCAAAGCTAATTGCAACGACCACGTCAAAAGATGCTATCAGTGCCAGATTCATGGGAATGCTATACACGCCCCTCCACGGGAGCTCCACAATATGAGTTCACCTTGGCCCTTCTCAATGTGGGGAATGGAAGTTATCGGGCCCATCGAGCCTAAAGCCAGTAATGGTCACCGATTTATCTTCACCATGATCGACTATTTCACGAAGTGGGTAGAAGCAACCTCCTTCCCCAGGGTCACTAAAGAAGTCATCATTGCCTTCATCAGAAACAATGTCGTTTGTCGATATGGACAACCAGAGGTTATTGTGTCAGACAATGCCAAAAACCTCAACAACAAAATGATGGGGAATTATGCGAAGAAATTCCACATCAAACATCTTAACTCTCACATCTATCATCCAAGATGAATCGGTCTTTATTGAAGCGGCTAACAAAACCTCAAGAAGAATATGCAAAAGATGTCATGACAACCATAAAGATTGGCACACTGTTGCCTCTTACTCGTTAGCCTACGTAACTTTAATGCGCATTTTGTACTGGGCAACCCCCTACGCGTTAACCTATGGGATGGAAGCAAGACTCCCCATAGAAGTTGAGATGGAATCTCTCGGAGTATTGATCGACGCCAAATGGATGAAGACCAATGGGTGCAGGTGATGTATCACCAATTGTCTCTAATAGGCGAAAAGATGAACCGCAGCCTATCTTCCATGGTCATTATATCAGCAAAGGATCGCCAGATCCTACAACAAAAAAGTCCGTCTACGGCAGTTTAAACAACATGACTTGGTTTTGAAGAAGATTCTTGACAACCAAGATCAGGCTAAAGGAAAATTCGCTCCTAACTAGGAAGGCCCGCTTTATTGTCAAGGAAGTATCGACAGGAGGCGCTCTCGGATTGCAAGAAATGGACGGCGATGAATTTCCACAACTCATCAACTCCTGGACGCCGTGAAAAGCGGTAGATATGTCCTCAAGTAACCAACAAACACCCTGGTGCATCATCATCAGGTCACCAGTCATTCCGGTTCTTTAACCCTTTACCACATACAACTTTTCTACATTTTGCCCCTCAGGGAAACGTACTCTTCAAGACAACATCCTGGCTTTATCCTTTGCACTCATACAACTTAGGTCATCCCACCGCGGATTGAACCTCTTGCATTTGCAGTTTGGCTACCCATACATGGGATCAAACTTCTCATACCTGCAGTTTATCCTCAACCTAGGATTAAAATTTCTCTCCCACACTCTGACCTGAGCATGGGATTAAGCTATTCTTCTCGCCCTGAGGGGCGAACTACGTCGACCTGATCTCCTCTTCAATAGGAGTATGTAGGCAACCATTTCATATGGCCCGGTCGCAATAAAACAAAAACAACAAAAACATTTCTACCCTCTTCTCCTTACAAAAACAAAAACAACCAAAAACATTCCTACACCATGTCAGCCATATACAGCATTGAACCTCTTACACCAGGTTCGAACTATGTAGACCTGATCTCCTCTTCAATAGGAGTACGTAGGCAGCCATTCATGGTGCAGTCTCACCCCCTACCAAAACACAAATCATTGTCAATGGGTATTAGGATTCTCTTTCAATCCGTTACATTTCATTCGGCTTCAGACCAAAGGGATGGAATTACTTGAACTCCTCCCAAATAGGAGATTCGGCGACCATCTAAGCTACGGTCATACCTCGAAGAGCAACACTAAACCATACGAGGTTGAATTAACTAGGCTTCTCCTAAATAGAAGTACTGGCAACCATCTGTGGTGCGGTCAATCTCAGAGAGGAAAGCCACACTCCTCTCCACATCTCCATTCAGAAATAAGTCCCAAGACACCAAAGATGGTAGGGATACATAGATCGATGATCCATTCTGAACTATCCAGAGACGGCCAATGTCCATCCACCAAGGAAGAATTCGTAATACATCAAGATCACAAGCCCCAAGCAGGGAGGCAAAATATCAAGCAAATAGCCGTGCATATCTAAAAGGGAAGTGATCCAAAATATATTTCCACATCATATAATCTTTCATTCGATATATATATATATACAATGTGAATCGACATGACAAAATGGCTAAGCTAGTCTGTGCAGGTAAATACAAGCTCATCTACGAATCAGGGTACATGCGAGCTAGCAAGACCAACATGGCATCCCTCTCAGATGAAGGAGGTAAAGTTATAGTCTCCTGGATAAGAATATCTACACGACCCAACAGATCTGTAGCCATCTACATGATGACTATATGCTCATCAATATAAGCGCTCATCTATGTGATCAAACCAGTGGTAAGGGACCTCGCTGCAGTACTATCTATGACGGCTACATCCCGGGCAGATATGGTGATATCCCGCTCAACTATCGCTGCGTTCATGGCTGACCTGGCCTCATCACGCTCATCGACGGTGGCATCTCTACGAGCCAATGCCTCGTCTCTCTCTGTTAGGGCGGCGTCCCTCACATCAAGAGCATTCGACATCATAGATTGAATTTGATCTCTCTCAAAGGTCATCAGATGAAGACTCTGCTCTAAGTACTGTGTCGAGTGCTGAATCACAAAAGTACTGGTACTAGGAGAATTCGGAAGAAATGTTGGTAACCCAGCAGCGGTACCCTCCTCGATGTAGGTATCAATGTCCTCCGTAGGCTCTACATCGCCTAACTTAATCTCCCAGATCGCAAATCTCGCCGCGGTAGATAAAACCTCCATCTCCATCCATGCGAAGTACTCTGCGAATAACCGGACGATCGGCGGTGAAAAGCGACTAACTTATCTTCGATCCCAAAGAAGCGATACACGAGATCGGTTTCGGTAAGAGGTATCGAGAAAGTGACAATGACCGTCCCCCTCGAAAGGATGAAAATCTCGAATCGGGTCGAATCATGACATCACTACCAATGGGTGATAAGTAGTCACGCCCTCAAACCAAACCCGTAGAGGAGGAAGTCCATGCCGGTGAGTATGAGTAATGAAGTTGTATGGTGAGCTAAGCCCCGAACATGGCAATATCTTTGAATGGATCTCGATATACGCCAAAAAATGCGGACCGGGATCGAGCATCATGCATACACTTCGATGGCTGAAATGAATATGACATAGCCACATCATGGGAAAAGCAATACCCATGTCGTCTAAGGGTACAAACCGGTCGCAAGTGTGACATAAACCACACATACAGCTTGACCGAACTCCCAGTAAACACGTCTGACGGGTAAGTACTGCAGTAGGATGCTGATCGCAAGGTCTCTGCCACGATCATAGGTACAATGGTACGACCCTCCCTGAGAGCTCTCACGGCCATGATAACGCCTATATCTATCTCATCCATATACCGCGGCATATACACGTATGACAATACACATAGCATCAGTACATCAACTCTAGCCAAACGCCAATGATCCTCCGACATGGTGAAATCCCCGGAATGTCATGAGTAGTTATCCTCCGCACCAAATCTGTCATACAGAAAACACTGAGAGATCACGTGGCCAGATGTCAGCTCATCCTGTACTACGATCGCAATCCTGTGAGAGTCATGAACCGTCTGCTCATGTCTCCTAAAGCCATGTGCACGTAGGGTCTGTCTAGGGGCAGCATCGTCAAACGTGCATACTCCTCCAGAGTAGGAGTCAACTCATGGGTGCCAAAACGGAATACCGCCTTATCGGTAGCCAATGCTCTAAGATCCCATCCACGAATCCTCAGAGGAACTCGAATGCCAAAAGGGTCATGCGGTATGTCGCAGACAACATATCTATGGTCAACCTGTCTAGCGGTGATAGGCTATCGTACCACGATCGCATACCCAATGCCACCATCGACGGTGGGTATGATCTATACGGCTAATCGTCAAGAAGACATCTCAGGCGAAAGCCGTCATAAGACCATCCAGGTCAATGCCGAATATCTCTGGACATACATACATATGCGTAACATGATACATGCATAACAGATAATAGATGGCAATATGATATAGGGAATGAAAAACGGTGTATACATTCCTAAATATATCATCATCTAATACATCAAATTTATATACCACAAATACATGAAAATGGGGCACGAGGCGCCTTACTACTAACAAGAGGCCTATCAAAAGATATAGCGAGAATGGGGAACGACACCCAATATCTAATGTAGGCCTATCAAAGGATATAATGAGAATATACATCAAGAAGACCAAGGTCTCGATGTCCACATCCTCAATCCGCCCACTGATGTAACTCCTCCTAAGTCACCGGATCTCTATCAACAGGGATGTCGTGCCTATAAAGAGGAGGATCTGCTACCAAGAAACCAAATGGGTCGCCCGAGGGGCCAAAGACTGAAAGTTAAAAGGAACAAATGACTCGCCTCCATTTGGATCTCTGCCCAAATGTCAATAAATATATGTACCCGATCCAACTGTGCTTCAGTCAAGCTATCAATCTGGGTCGATGAGTTTGAGCTTCAATACACAAGCCACCCAATCCGTCATCATCAAAGATCCTAGAACCATGTCCCCATAAATCGTGTGGCATGGGATCGGGCCCCAATAGTCGAGGAGCCACCAAATACGGAATATCTCCCCGAGTACATGGACCCTCGGATAAATCAAAACCGGCTAACTCCCAACAATGGAATATCGGTTGGCGGGTGATCGTGATACAGCCAATGATGCTCGACAGAGGTAAGATCGGTATACAAATCTCCCCATGGTGCTCCTAATAACACGCTCTCCTAAATAGAGCTCCCACCTCCATCTGTGAAGAGAGAAATCTCCGGTGGAAATCAAATACTTACTCCAAAGAGGGTGTCCATCCTCAAAACCGATGGTCAAATGATCCCCAGTATGGAAGCCATGTGATGGCGTTAAGCCGCCGAGAACTCCATTCATACATAAGATGAGCGAAGCCCTCATATACAGGGACTTCTGGCAAAATAGAATGGTGCCATCGTCGTGTTCGTGGATAGGTATCTAAGCCTAACACACTCTTAGGACGCAAACATGGAAGCCTCTCATAGGCCCAAAACTACCAACACAATGGCAAAACATCTGCTATCAATAAATACTCTTAACCTATGAATGGGAAAAGATGAGAGAAATACTCACCAGCAGAAATGGGTAAAATCCTAGCCAAGCCTCGGTCAAACCCTGTGAGCGCAGACGCATGCCCTGGAGGAAATAGGAAAAGGTGTAAGAGCCCCATTCATATTCTCCTATACGGTCCACATCACGTGTGGCGCTGACCAAAGCGAAAGATACCGTGGAAGAGTTATCTGCTATGAAGCAGCCTCGAATGATCATCAGGAACAATCGCCGCAGAACGCGATCCCTAATCCTGACATCATTAGGAATAGGCTCACTCAATAGCCCGCTCATAACATCTACGCTCAAAGGACCTGAACGGACAGTCCTGCCTTTGAGCGCCCTCGCCGGAACTCCTAATAAGGATCGGATGGAAGTAGGGGTGATATTCGCCATACAAGGCACTGGCTCCCCTCCAAACTCTATACCTGTGATAAATTGCCAATCCATAGACATCATCATCACCTCGCAATCCAGCAGGTGGAGTGACTGAGTCTGATGAAACCATCGCTCAGACAATGCCCTGAGGTAACCCCAGGGACAACGACGGGGAAGAATGGAGAAAAATGCCCCAAATCCCAACTCATGCACTACTGCTCTATAATCAGGATGAAGCGCCTGGTACATGGAGTGGATGCTAAACCAGTTCCCTCGAGGCCGTGTAAAACCTGGAACCTGTATGAAATGCAGATCAACATCAGAACCCTTTAAATCCTCATCAATAGGAAAGAAGGAAGATAAAGTCTAATATCATACCTCGTTAGCATATAAGTACATCGATGGGTGTCTACCCAAATCACCCAGCAACTCTGGGTTCACCACCTGGATGCTCGAAAGCTCCCTGCGAGGGATATGTGCAGCAGGAGCGGGATCCTCAATATCCACCTCCTCGTCCTCGACGTCTAGAACATCTACCAAGACAGGACGAATCATAGCCTCCACCAACCGGACGAGGTCATTCGATGCACGCGACGAGGCACTTCAAGCCCTCCGCCAAACGCCACGCCGAGCGGTCCCCATAGAACCGCTTTCTACCGATCCGAATCCATAATATCTCGGACAACAAGTCTCCAAATCACTTCAGAAAGGGTATGGTATTTCCTTACCTGGAGCTTTCTAAAATGCATTATATGACTATATGCATGCATGCATTTACTTTAACATATAATAGAGTTAGAATGCATGACTACCCAATGCCTACATTTGAAAATTTTTTCCATAGTCCCTTTGAAAATAGGGACATCCACATGCACACAGCATGTCTAGGTGGCCATTCAAGAGCACACCTGTCCCAAAGTCATATACCTAATATATTCATTAAAAATCAAAATCATCATGCATAAGGCCACCTCAATGCTAGGAATATTTTTCCTTTCTACCTTTTGCTCATTGGACCTCAAAAAGGACAAAAAAATAGCAGAAAAAGGTGCCAATTTGACTATCTCAGAAGTCAAATTTTTTCACATCATTATGTTCAGCATGGTTTAGTACTAACATTTACTATGTTGAATATTTTTTATCAAGTCATTTGTGCATACATAATCACTACTATGTGTTTAGATGCATTTCGTGCGATAACTCACAATCTAAACAGACAGAAACTGGAAAAAAATACATGCATACGTTACCAGGATAGTGTAGAACACTTGTACGGTGACAGAATTTGCAGAAAGCAGCCCGAACTTAGCAAATCTGAAGATTGCTCGCGGTTTTTCTAAAGTGAAACAAGTTGAAAGTGACTTGTGAAGTGAAGACTGCTGGGATTTATCATCCACGCCTGGCCGTAGGCTCACCTGTGGCTGCAGCAGGTGCACCTGCGGCTCCTCTATATGGGTCCCACCCCTTCGGCTCATTCCAGTTCGAGTTGAAATGGAGTTCTTACGGGCTAGAAAGGTCAAATCGGGAATAAAAATGCCACGCGATTGAGCAAAACAGCATACAATCCTGGTCTTCTTAGATGAGACTTTGAATCTGTACATCACTCATTGGTAGTCGCCTGAACACAAGGTATACTCTGCCGATGACCTTAGTTGTCACAAATCATATACGACAATACCTTATACAGAGTCCAATGCCACCGACTCGGTCATTACCCTACGTGAGTCTCCTGACGGGTTATACATGTGAGTCCTCGACGGGTTTACAACGTGAGTCCCGACCAGTTATTACGAAGTGAGTCCCGACGGGTTATAACGTAGATCCCCGGTGGGGGTTATAACACGTTCATCCGCTGACAATTCTATCAACGAAGGTCAAGCGATTTGACATTATTTTAGCCGATGGCAAGTAAACTCATCGAAGCATTACGAACCGCCTTCGGTAGTTGCGTGCGACGTACTTCATGCATCCCCAAAGAATCCCGACGGGTTACAACGATATATCCCATGGGGTAGTAGCAACGCATGCTCAGCCATTGAATCGCATATCAACGAAGGTCAAGCAACCTTGACGTCATTTTATCCGATAGCGTTTAAACCTGTCAGAGCTATAGAGTTGTTTGAGGTTCTCATACCCATCTGCTCATATTCCCCAGCGGATCCCTGGCGGGGGTCACAATGCAATGCTCCGTTGATCTACACGTCAGCGAAGGTCAAACAACCTTGACGATCTCCTCACAGAATCTTAGCCGTTGATTCACACGTCAGCGAAGGTTAAGCAACCTTGATAGTATATCCCACAGGATGTTTCAGCCGTTGATTCACACGTCAACGAAGGTCGTGGCATCCCCGACAAAGATTTGATGTCAGCGATGAAATCGAGCGAATCGTGACATATTCGGCGTATACTAACCAGGAAAGGTCAACATTATCAAAGAGGATAGATGATGGAATATGTTATACACATCCTCAAATAGATCAAGCTTTATCCCCACGGACCTCTTTACACATAAGAGGTACCCTTGAGATCGGTCATTATCAATAACACAGGAATTTGGTGATAACTCCAACACCAACATCCTAATGATTCGGCCTTTGCACATCGATCCGGTCAAGATTGCCAATCCCAATTGAAGCAACAGAGCCAAAGAATCATCCCGGCATGTTGGGCCACAACCCCGCATACATGCATCATACATTTGCATAATGTTGCTATCCTTAGCACCATGTTTATCTTGTTACGTTTCAAGTGTCTAGGATTCTTTATCCTACCCATGCATCGCCATGCATGAGTATGATAAAGAGGGGCATCTGTAGACACTCAAAATTTTTTGTACTACTATTACTAACATTGCAGGAGGACAGATTCGTCTTTTAAGAGAGAACCTTGAAAGATAATCCAAATCCATACCGGATACTACCGGAAGTACAGCATCAACCCCAGATCGCTATCTGGGAGTAACGATTTCAACCTCGGATCTAACCTTGAGACCTGCAGATACAATACCGGAACTCACACCGAAGAAGACCGATTAATCTCAGAAATGACCCCGAGGTATCTAGTCTCAGTCCCAACCATGGGAATAGCCACCAACCTTGGTGATAACCCCAAGGAATGCAGTTTCGGAGATAACCCCGAAAATGTTTGTTTCAAATGCCATCAGCTTCAATCTCGGCACTCACAACGAGATACACTGTTCCAACCCGGCAATAACATCGGGAAGACAGGCACACCTCAAAGATGATAATGAGGACCTTCAACAAATGCAACAGTCCAATCTCAGCGAAGTCTGTGCAACGCCTACTTTATCAGCCCAATCTGGAGATAACACCGGTGAGGGGCAACATCGTCATCTCGTCCAAAACGATGCCACGTTTCATCTCTACGCATCAATGTCCCATTAGGCTAACCAATCCCGAGTGACTATTGTGCGGGGTAACGGATGAAAGTTAAAGCTTGAAGACCGGAGGGCATCGTCCCATCTTCAAAGACTTCGTACAAACTCTAATCCCATGCCATCGTGACACTCTCGAAACGACGGTCCGAAATAGGTCCCGAATACCTCAAAACGGATGCGGTTGCACTTCTCAAAATCTGAGTGGACATTACGATTGCACGAATGCACGTTTTGAGACGCGACCGACCAAATAAAACCGGGTAGACAGACCCGCCTCACAGTACACCACGTGCCTCACCAAGCAGTACACCTGTGGCTCATATTGCCTATAAATAGAGGGTTTGGGGTGCTGATTTTTAAGAGAAAAAAGACGGGGAAACCCTGCACAATTTGCTCTACACTCGCCATACAGTGTATTTTCCCACTCTTAAACACTTGTGAGCTCATATATAGCCCTTTTGTACCTACAAAAGTCAGTGTTTACCCACTCTAAAGATATAGAAGTCTTCTTTAGCAGTCAGCTGTAAGCCTTCTCATACACTTTAGAGTCTTTCTCTTCATATTTGCACACACCCTTCTACACGTTGAGAGTCGTGTTGCTTGCTTTTGCCCGGACTTTGGTTCGTGGTTTCATTTCTCATCAGATATATATATATATATATATATATATATATATATATATATATATATATATATATATATATATATATCGACTAAACACTATTGAGTTATGTCTCGATTGAGCCTGCACTTTGCCTAGCGCTTTTATCGCTTTAATATATATATATATATATATATATATATATATATACTTATATATATTAACTGTGTGTGTCTGGACTTTGTTCGATGAGCCTGAACTTTAATCCAGTTGCATTTATTAAACTTTTATATATATATATATATATATATATATATATATATATATATATATATATATATATATATATATATATATATATATATATATATATATATATATATATATCAACTGTGTGTCTGGACTTTGTTCGATGAGCCTGAACTTGATGCAGGTGCATTTACTTATATATATATATATATATATATATATATATATATATATACTTATACATATGATCTCGTGGTCGAACTCATTCGATGAGCACTAATTTTACATACGATGCATTTATTGCTTTTATATATATATATATTCGTCCTTCCTGGAGTTTCCTTCGTGGCAGTTGATCGCTTTACAGCTTTATTTACGTTTTGTCCCGGATGGAGTTTCCTCCGTGGCGGTTGATAGCTTTTAATAGCTTTATTTACATTTCTGATCCTCCATGGAGGTGCTTCGTGGTTGGTAATCCCGTCTGTATATATATATATTTACAGCTTTTATATATATACATGCTTACTGCTTTCGTATAAACTGCAGTATTTTGTGAGCCTAGAAATCATGTGATCACATATTCATCCCATTGAATCTAGATTCGGTTCCCGTGATGGACATGTTCAGCTGTAAGCAGCTTGTAAATTATTCTGCGATGTTTGAATTTCCTCAAATGGTTTCCATACCCACGAGGAAGTCGGCATTATTTTTGTATATTATTTTCATACGGATGTCTACGCATCCAATCAAATAAAATCAATACTGTACCATCACTTAATAAAATGGGAGTGTAAAAGGTCTCAATTCCTATTGAGCATCGAGGTTTAAAAACCTCTTTTATAAAACATCAACGCCATATCTTGCTAAAACCTAATTTTACATAAATTCAAATCTCATGTGTATATAGGTTCGAACGAGGCCTCGCACAACTTCCATATAACAACACATTGACCCACATATACACACTCGGATAATAGTTTCTTGAAAAGAGGCGGTCCACCGTGGTAACACGGATGTCTGAAGTGCCTAACACCTTCCCCAAGATAACCAAGTCCCCTGACCCTAAACGAATCTCTTGTTTCACAGAATTCGTATATCGATGTCACATCATTGGGTCAATGTACAAACCTTTTCTCGGTTGTGTTGGTACAACCATTAAAAAAAACCAATGACGACTCTTAACAAATCCCATCGTCGACATTATACATATGTTGGACCTTTTCACTTGTTTTTTCAAACAAATCTCACCTAAAATGAGAACACCAAAGAACAAGTAATCTGGAAAGGACACACAAAAATCCCGACGTCGACAAATATATATATAAAAATATATATATACTAGTTATAACAATTATCTTCTTTAATACATGTAACATTATAACCAATTCTAAAACATGGTTTACATATAATTTTTGTAAAAACTTTATACATAAGTGAAGAACACAGAGACTTAGGCATAATGACGTAAAACATATATACTTACATATATTAAACTTATAGCCACATACCTTTTGTTGCTTAAAAGAATACTTGTCAACAGAACTTGTTTCGGACAATCACGCACTTAGTTTCCTCTCAAACTCTCCGAACTTTTCCTTTCTCTGCAGCTTTTCTTAGGCTTAAGCCAAACAATAGTATACGTAAACTAAAATAAAAGCCAACGCATGCGCCTAAATCCAACGTCTTTAAACGCCATATACTAATGACCCTATTAAAATATCGCTTACCAAATATATTATATATTATTTATATTTTGTTTAATTTAATTTATATTACTAATAAATCAAATTTTAAAATCCAAAAGCCATAGGGCTTTTTGTTTGGAAAACTAATTTAAAATTAAAGACTTAATATATTCAAGCCTTGTTTGGCAAAATAAATTAAAACTACTTTAATTTATTTAAATAACTCTTTATAACATAGTTATTTGTCATACATTATTTAATAACAATTTATTAAATAATTCACTTAATCACATAACTCAATCCACATATTAATTATTTAACAACTAAATCAAATCAATCTAATTGAACAATTATTTATTCAATAATAAACACATCCAATAAATATTTATATAAATCAATAAATATTTATAATTTACATTTAAAAAAATCTGGAATGTTACATCATTCCCTCCTTACAAGGATTCTGTCCTCAGAATCACAACTCAAACCACTCATTCGTTACAGGAACTTGTTTGTTGGTTGTTTGTGGGAAACCACTCAGAGTACCATATGGACTACTAGCAGAGACACAATGTGTGCTGAGTCCTAGAAAAGTTATAAGAAGAAGATACGAATGTAAATCATCAAAGATGATGAACGTAATGAGTATGACATCTCCGTATGTCAAGAAGCCATTAACCGATAAAGGAAGTTGGTCGCGTAAACTTAGATTATAAGAACGTGAACCCTAAGAAGTAAAAGTAAAGTAAACCAATGCGTAAAGTCAAGTATATGACTAATTGGTACACGTGTTATTTCCTTATTTCACGATAGGAATTGGAATGAGCAGTTCAGCGTAAACTATAAGCTGTAGTTGTGCGTAAGGCAAGTTTCCTAACTTCATTCATACTATATGAATGCTAGTTTCTTAAACTTCTCAGATGCTGAACTTGAGATGTTCTGTCTATGTGCGAATGTGATATTTGTACAAGGTGGTAGAACGTATGAGGTCGTGTGCCACAATGTGAGCACTTCAGTGTTTCTTTGAGATGAACTGTTCTATGATTGAACGGTTCAATATGAGTATGTTCTGTTTATACATGAACCGTTATTGTTAGGTCTGTGCTAATGATTCTAGCCAGACAGGATGTGTATGAAAAAGATAGAGGAAATAAAAGTATTTCAAAGTGAATATGACTAATGTTTTAAGATGATAGGAATCGAGACTATTCCTATTATTCAAGCTGCTTTGTAGCCTTTGTTCGGTTATTGAAGTTCTAAAGAAATGTTTAAACTCTTAAAGTTATTTGTTCAACTGTTATAACTTGTTGGGCAATTGAATGCTCACCTTTGCTTTAACTAAAAACATTTTCAGCGAACGATGTTAGAAAGCACTTAAGGATCCCGTAAAGATCAAGTTGAGCGGTATACAGATGATGTGCCATTCATTATATGAATGAGCATGAAGATCAAGCGAAGACTTGTAATATAGAATGATAGAATTAAACTATAGAATAGTTTAATGAACGATTATGTATCCTTGGTGGCGGATAAAAGTCACTCGTGCAAGATGTAAAGAATAATGTAATTATCATTATTTGTAATAAAAGAGGTTTTATGGTTATCGAACCTAGGATTTGAGAATGTATGTCGTTATATTTAGTTATATAATGATGTATGTTTGGAAGAAGATGGGATCGTGACGTACGGAATCCGGATGTGAAAATAGACCGGATTTCGGGGCGTTACAAAAGCTTTTATGAATTGGTGAGAAATGAAGGAAGAATGAGCATCTATTTATAGGAAAATATAGTTTCGATAATTTCAAGTTTTGGGGCTCGAAATATTACAGTATAATACCTTCCTCTTTTCCTACATTTTTAATTTAGTCATGCAAGTATTATCAAACTTGCACCACCTCCCCTAATAGTAAATAATGTGAATTAATAGTTCATTCATGTGACTCAATAGTATAATCATGTGAAAAAACTAATTACAGTATAGTACCTTCAACTATACCTCCATTTTTAATTTAGTCATGCAAGTATTATCAATCTTGCACCACCTCCCCTAATAGTACATGAATGTGAATCAATAGTACACACATGTGAACAAATAGTTATAAGCATGTGAAATAATAGCAATTAATTGCTCATTTATCCGATTAATTACCCGATTAGTCAATATAACCCGCATACATCAATTATTATCGAAATAAATGTCGATTTCCACTAACACTAATAATCCCAACATAATGGAACTATCAATTTCATCTTTAATCAACACAACTTATTCATCATTAATATTATAACTCACAATATTTAACAACCAGGTCGTTCCCAGGAAAGAGGGGGATTTTCGATAAGGATTTCTTCTTATTAAAGCCATAATTAGGTGACCAAACCTCTCCTTGATGAACTTCTAGACATTGTCAATATTGCAAATAATAATATGAATAACTTTGTCGTCTCAATTATTAATTTAATAATAATAAATATTATGCGATGATATTGTGACAATAATTGAATCAATAATATTAGAGATATGATGCGAAAGAATTCATCGTAGTAATAATTGAGTATAAGCGAGTGACTTCTCACGTGCAAGCATTAATAATCAATACCAGTATGCTATTATGCAACCACGCCAGACATTCTTGTACTTTTTACTATCGGGTAGTTCAACAGGTTTAACAAAGAACACTTTCGCCGTTATTTTTATAAAAAGATAATTCTGTCGTTTTCTAACTACGATAATACTTCCGTTGTGGGGTCCAACAATGATTATAACGTCGTACGAATATTCCCTGTTAAAATGAATATTCCCCGACCAATAGAATATTATATAACCACTTGTTTACTTTGTAAAATATGTAAATATTACCCACAACTATAACATTATATCAAATCCACACCATAATATTCAAAAATATATTTTGAGAAAATTATTCTTTATTCATAAAAGTTGGGGTCTTACAAAACCGGACTTACGGACTTAGTGTCGGGTTGTCCTTTTCAAAGAAAGAAGAAATGCTCAAGGTCTTGGACCAAAATATATGCTTAATGAACGTGGTTCATTGTGAAATGTTTTAAAGGAAAAGGAAGTGCTATTTTTAATTATCCATAGTACTTCATGACTATTAATCAGTAATTAAAGATATAAAATTCCTATGATTCAAGCATGTTGTTTAAATGAAAATTGTCAAAATTGTTGAGCTATTTATGCTCACTCTTTCTTGAACCATATGAATGCAGATAAGACTGAACGACCCAAAGAATCCTATAAGGATAAAGGAAAGGATAAGGCAGACCACTGAACTGTCTATGTAATGGTATAGGTTTAATGTTGTAATTATTTGATATTATGACAAGAAATATATGTAATGGTTATAAAGAACCTGGGAAGGGAATATTGTTTTGGAATATATATATATATAGAAGACAGATTCACTCTTTTGAGTTATTTCAATTGAATGTATGTGGGAATGGTAGTACCGTGTAGCATCATCTGTCGGGTTGGAAGATACCCGAGTTTGGGGGCGTCACATGTTGGTATAGAAGTCTTCTTTAGCAGTCAGTTGTAAGCCTTCTCATACACTTTAGAGTCTTTCTCTTCATATTTGCACACACCCTTCTACACGTTGAGAGTCGTGTTGCTTGCTTTTGCCCGGACTTCGGTTCGTGGTTTCATTTCGATCTGTATATATATATATATATATATATATATATATATATATATATATATATATATATTGACTAACACTATTGAGTTATGCCTCGATTGAGCCTGAGACTTGATGCCTAGGCGTTTCTTGCTTTAATATATATATATATATATATATATATATATATATATATATATATATATATATATACTTATATATATTAATCGTGTGTCGAACTTTGTTCGATGAGCCTGAGACTTGATGCAGTGCATTTATTAAGCTTTTATATATATATATATATATATATATATATATCAACTGTGTGTTTGGACTTTGTTCGATGAGCCTGAACTTGATGCAGATGCGTTTACTAGCTTTTATATATATATATATATATATATATATATATATATATATATATATATATATATATATATACTTATACATATGAATCTGTGGTTTAACTCATTACGATGAGGAAGTCGGCATTATTTTTGTATATTATTTTTTCATACGGATGTCTCAAAGATCCGTCAAATAAAATCAATCCAAAGATCACTTAATAAAAATGGGAGTGTAAAAGGTCTCAATTCCTATTGAGCATCGTGGTTTGAAAAACCTCTTTTATAAAACATCCTTGCATATCTTGCTAAACACCTTGAATTTTACATCAATTCAAATCTGTGTATATAGGTTCGAACGAGGCCTCGCACAACTTCCATATAACAAACACATTGACCCACACAAAACACACTCGGATAATTGTTTCTTGAAAAGAGGGTCACCATGGTAACACGGATGTTTGGGGTGCCTAACACCTTCCCCCCGCATAACCAAGTCCCCGGACCCTAAACGAATCTCGGTTTCGCCGACCCGTATATCAGTGTCACATCATTGGGTCAATGTACAAACCTTTTCTCGGTTGTGTTGGTACAACCATTAAAAAAACCAACTGACGACTCTTAACAGTCCCATCGTCGACATTATACATGTTGGACCTTTTTCACTTGTTTTTTCAAACAAATCTCACCTAAAATGAGAACACCAAAGAACAAGTAACGGAAAGGGACACACAAAAATCCCGACATCGACAGTCATATATATAAAAATATATATATGCTAGTTATAACAATTATCTTTACAAATACATGTAACATCATAACCAATTCTAAAACATGGTTTACATATAATTTTTGTAAAAACTTTATACATAAGTGAAGAACACAGAGACTTAGGCATAATGACGTAAAACATATATACTTACATATATTAAAGTTATAGCCACATACCTTTTGTTGCTTAAAAGAATACTTGTCAACAGAACTTGTTTCGGACAATCACGCACTTAGTTTCCTCTCAAACTCTCCGAACTTTTCCTTTCTCTGCAGCTTTTCTTAGGCTTAAGCCAAACAATAGTATACGTAAACTAAAATAAAAGCCAACGCACGTCTAAATCCAACGTACGAAACTGCCATATACTAATGACCCTATTAAAATATCAGTTACCAAATATATTATATATTATTTATATTTTGTTTAATTTAATTTATATTACTAATAAATCAAATTTTAAAAATCCAAAAGCCATAGGGCTTTGTTTGGCAAACTAATTTAAAATTAAAGACTTAATATATTCAAGCCTTGTTTGGCAAAATAAATTAAAACTACTTTAATTTATTTAAATAACTCTTTATAACATAGTTATTTGTCATACATTATTTAATAACAATTTATTAAATAATTCACTTAATCACATAACTCAATCCACATATTAATTATTTAACAACTAAATCAAATCAATCTAATTGAACAATTATTTATTCAATAATAAACACATCCAATAAATATTTATATAAATCAATAAATATTTATAATTTACATTTAAAAAATGCGGAATGTTACATCATTCCTCCTTACAAGGATTCGTCATCTCGAAATCACAACTCAAACCACTCATTCGCATTCACGGGAACTTGTTTGTTGGTTGTTTGTGGGAAACCACTCAGAGTACCATATGGACTACTAGCAGAGACACGATGTGTGCTGAGTCCTAGAAAAGTTATAAGAAGAAGATACGAATGTAAATCATCAAAGATGATGAACGTAATGAGTATGACATCTCCGTATGTCAAGAAGCCATTAACCGATAAAGGAAGTTGGTCGCGTAAACTTAGATTATAAGAACGTGAACCCTAAGAAGTAAAGTAAAGTAAACCAATGCGTAAGTCAAGTATATGACTAATTGGTACACGTGTTATTTCCTTATGTGCTGCATAGGAATTGGAATGAAAGCGATTCAAACGTAAACTATAAGCTGTAGTTGTGCGTAAGGCAAGTTTCCTAACTTCATTCATACTATATGAATGCTAGTTTCTTAAAATTCTCAGATGTTGAACTTGAGATGTTCTGTCTATGTGCGAATGTGATATTTGTACAAGGTGGTAGAACGTATGAGGTCGTGTGCCACAATGTGAGCACTTTGTGTTTCTTTGAGATGAACTGTTCTATGATTGAATCTGCTCAATATGAGTATGTTCTGCTTATACATGAACCAGTTATTGTTAGGTCTGTACTAATGATTCTAGCAGAACGGGATGTGTATTAAAAAGATAGAGGAAATAAAAGTATTTCAAAGTGAATATGACTAATGTTTTAAGATGATAGGAATCGAGACTATTCCTATTATTCAAGCTGCTTCGTAGCCTTTGTTCGGTTATTGAAGTTCTAAAGAAATGTTTAAACTCTTAAAGTTATTTGTTCAACTGTTATAACTTGTTGGGCAATTGAATGCTCACCTTTGCTTTAACTAAAAACATTTTCAGCGAACGATGTTAGAAAGCACTTAAGGATCCCGTAAAGATCAAGTTGAGCGGTATACAGACGATGTGCCATTCATTATATGAATAAGCATGAAGATCAAGCGAAGACTTGTAATATAGAATGATAGAATTAAACTATAGAATAGTTTAATGAACGATTATGTATCCTTGGTGGCGGATAAAAGTCACTCGTGCAAGATGTAAAGAATAATGTAATTATCATTATTTGTAATAAAAGAGGTTTTATGGTTATCGAACCTGGGATTTGAGAATGTATGTCGTTATATTTAGTTATAAAATGATGTGAAAATAGACCGGATTTCGGGGCGTTACAAAAGCTTTTATGAATTGGTGAGAAATGAAGGAAGAATGAACATCTATTTATAGGAAAATACAGTTTCGATAATTGCAAGTTTTGGGGCTCGAAATATTACAGTATAATACCTTCCTCTTTTCCTACATTTTTAATTTAGTCATGCAAGTATTATCAAACTTGCACCACCTCCCCTAATAGTAAATAATGTGAATTAATAGTTCATTCATGTGACTCAATAGTATAATCATGTGAAAAAACTAATTACAGTATAGTACCTTCAACTATACCTCCATTTTTAATTTAGTCATGCAAGTATTATCAATCTTGCACCACCTCCCCTAATAGTACATGAATGTGAATTAATAGTACACACATGTGAACAAATAGTTATAAGCATGTGAAATAATAGCAATTAATTGATCATTTATCTGATTAATTACCCGATTAGTCAATATAACCCGCATACATCAATTATTATCGAAATAAATGTCGATTTCCACTAACACTAATAATCCCAACATAATGGAACTATCAATTTCATCTTTAATCAACACAAATTATTCATCATTAATATTATAACTCACAATATTTAACAACCAAGTCGTTCCCAGGAAAGAGGGGGATTTTCGATAAGGATTTCTTCTTATTAGCGCGCAATTAGGTGACCAAACCTCTCCTTGACAGAACTTCTAGACATTGTCAATATTGCAAATAATAATATGAATAACTTTGTCGTCTCAATTATTGATTTAATAATAATAAATATTATGCAGATGATACTGTGACGATAATTGAATCAATAATATTAGAGATATGATGCAGCAATTACTGTAGCAATAATTGAGTATAAGTGAGTGATTTCTCACTTAAGCATTAATAATCAATACCGTATGCTACTATGCAACCACGCGTATTACTGTACTTTTACTACCGGGTAGTTCAACAGTTTTAACGGAAACACTTTCGCCGTTATTTTTATAAAAAGATAATTCTGTCGTTTTCTAACTACGATAATACTTCCGTTGTGGAGTCCAACAATGATTATAACGTCGTACAAATATTCCCTGTTAAAATGAATATTCCCCGACCAATCGAATATTATATAACCACTTGCTTACTTTGTAAAATATGTAAATATTACCCACAACTATAACATTATATCAAATCCACACCATAATATTCAAAAATATATTTCGAGAAAATTATTCTTTATTAATAAAAGTTGGGGTCTTACAAAACCGGACTTACGGACTTAGTGTCGGGTTGTCCTTTTCAAAGAAAGAAGAAATGCTCAAGGTCTTGGACCAAAATATATGCTTAATGAACGTGGTTCATTGTGAAATGTTTTAAAGGAAAAGGAAGTGCTATTTTTAATTATCCATAGTACTTCATGACTATTAATCAGTTATTAAAGATATAAAATTCCTATGATTCAAGCATGTTGTTTAAATGAAAATTGTCATAATTGTTGAGCTATTTATGCTCACTCTTTCTTGAACCATATGAATGCAGATAAGACTGAACGACCCAAAGAATCCTATAAGGATAAAGGAAAGGCTAAGGCAGACCACTGAACTGTCTATGTAATGGTATAGGTTTAATGTTGTAATTATTTGATATTATGACAAGAAACATATGTAATGGTTATAAAGAACCAGTGAAGGGAATATTGTTTTGGAATATATATATAGAAGACATATTCACTCTTTTGAGTTATTTCAATTGAATGTATGTGGGAATGGTAGTACCGCGTAGCATCATCTGTCGGGTTGGAAGATACCTAAGTTTGGGGGCGTCACATGTTGGTATCAAAGCATTAGGTTATAAAACTTAAGGGGGGGGGGGGGGAAGAACCTTAAGTCATAACCTTAAGAAAAGTTAAAGAAGTAAAAGATGAAGTTAACCCTAAAAATGCATTTAATTATGATATGTGTTTTTATTATTATACTGACATGTACTAATCAAACTAAATTGTTTTTTTGTAGATGTCAGAAGAAAATGAAATGTATAGGGATATACATGTAGTATGTGAGGAATCGGTGAACCAAGTAGAGGTCTTACTGAACCCTATAGCAGTAGAGCTGGAAGTGGTGGTAATCAAGTCAAAAGACTCTGAAGACTTAGACCTCATGTTCATGCTTGATGGCATGTCGGAGGAGGAGGAGGAGGTGGAGGCGGTGTCATTTAACACTGTAGCACTTGCAGAAGATGTCACGACCCCAAAATTCATACAATAATATTTTCCTTCTCGATCGTTAACAATACAACTTTAATCTATCTTTACATCATTATACGATATTAAAATCACTAAAAACGCAGAATATTTAAAACTTTTATACATTTCCTTCTTTACTGCCCTAAATCGCAACCTTTACATTACATCTCTTCGATTCAAATCTATATCATGAATCGTTACAACAAAATGACTATACAAAGTCTTACATCATCAATAGATATCTATATACACCGGATAACTCAACTTACAATTCAACAACATGTTACATTCAAAATATTAAATACATTTCCCATAAAACATAAGTAATCTTCGTGAATATGGATCTCTATAATTCACGTAGCACATATCCTTACCTTAAATCTTTAACTCAGAAAAATGGTTATTTGCAAGGTTGAGCTCGACAAACCAAAGATAATCTAATGGTTTTCATGCATCACATAGCATAATAATATACTCAACATATCTCATAAACATTGGACTAACACAATATACATCTTGCATTTCATATAACAAGTATAAAGATTGAGTTCCTTTACTCAATCAACATTCATTATTCAATCAACGTGATCATAAATTAACTTTAACGTTTCATACTTTCAATATATATAGAACACAGCATGCTCTTTGCAACAAATATTTAAAACATTTCATTATCAAGTTCACATAACAAATAGGAACTGAAAGACTTGCCTTGATCATTGTTTACCAATAATAGCTTAACAGCTTACAGTTATCTGCACTTCACGTGCCCTATACAATTATATAATCATACACATCAACTATTAGTCACATAACAACACATAGTAATTGTAATGTAAACTCTACTCCACATCTCATAATCTTTCCTATTAATTAGCACACAATGTTCAATTAGATTGTGTTAACTTTTCGACTTATGTAATATTCGAAATTCATTCAAGTGTTTAAATCTTGCTAGGAATCATTATTGGTTTTATATTAAACCCATTTCATATTTTATAATATCCCTTTCATTTTGACTTAAAACAATTTTTACGTTCATTAATACTTGGCACGACGTTTCGACGTTCATTTGTCACACGCCCGATTTGCCTCTCTTGTGTATGCTTACTATACTTCTATAACTTATCTAATACATTATTTATTAATGTTAAGCATCATTATGTTTACTAACATTCATGTTTTATAACTTAGAATAACATCTTTTATCATCAAAAGCACTACACATGTATAGGTGCATGCCCGACGCCCTCCGATTGCCTCCTAATACGTATCAGTCCCACAAATGACCATTTTTACCTCTGTTCCTGACCTCAAATTTAAAGACTTAAAGAACAAAAGTTGTAGGTCTATTCGTTCTCGTTCCGGATCATCTTGCATCACATAAATCGGAGTTCGTACGAAAACGTTATGACCATTTTACTATAGGAGGTCAAAACTGTCCGACTCAGACTACAATTCCGGCGCTGGGGCGCGAGGACTAAGCTAGCCAGTGTAGCTACAGCGCAAAATTGGCACTGGGGTGTGAATTTCTGGGTAGCGGCTCCATTTTTGGCGCTGGGGCGCCGAAACTTGCAGAACCCAACCATCGGAGAACAGAATAACTAATTTCTGTCTATTTAACGTTGCTAACATCTAAATTAACATGCTTATTACTTACAAATTTACACATACACGTTAAATCCTTGAAACACTATTTTTAAACAAAACTCCATTGTTGACGTTGTTTAACAAGGTTTAACACTGTAAACCACAATTATCCATCGAACTCATTCCTTTGAACTACGTTCTCATTAAGTTCTTACCCAATTAATCATACACAAGGTCCAATTTCACACAATTAGCATACAATCACATACTAATTTTTTTGTAGTCCAAAACATGTTCAAGTACATGTAATCACTGTAAAAACCATTTCTCTTTCTTTTAAACCCAATTAACATAATAATCCTTGTTTAAACAATTGTTCTAACATCATGAACCCACATAATCACCATAGTTCAGTTATATAACTAAATTTACAGAAATTTTGTAAGAACTTTATACACGGTGGGTGAACTTCAAGAACACAAACATAGAGAACGTAAAACATATATATGAAGGTTTTAAAACATACCTTTTGTTCTTTAAGAAATTCTTTCACTTCACTGAAAATTGCTTGAAATGGAATCCTAGCCTTTTCTCTCTCAAACTCACTGAATTTTCTGAGAACTCTTTTCTTCTTTTACAACCCTTTTCTTTTCTTCTCTTTTTCCTTTCTTAGGCTTAACCCAAAATACACTATAAGTAAAAACTAAAACCAACGCTCACTTTTCAAACGCTTAGAAACTGACGAATATATTAACTACTGCTAATAAGTTATCGGTTACCAATATTATTTATATTTTGTTTATTTAATTTATATTATTAATAAATCAAATTTAAAAATCCAAAAGCCATAAGGCTCCGTTTGGCAAAACTCTTTAAAATTAAAGACTTAAAATATTTAAGCCTTGCTTGACAAACTAAATCAAAACTACTTTAATTTATTTTAATAACTACTTATAATATAGTTATTTGTCACACTTCTAATTAATTAAGTTTTCATACTTAATTAATTAATTCTAATAACAATTTATCAATTATATCACAAAACTCAATACAAATAATTATCCATCAAAAATGAAATATCAATATAATCATTCATTTAATCAATATAAAGTCTCTAATTTAATTATTAAACTAAACTAGAATATTATCTCATATCCTCAATTTCCTTAACTCATTAATTATTTATTAAACAAATAATTAACCAAATTAAATCGAATCAATTAAACAAATATTTATTCAACGATAAACACATCCATTAAATATTTATATAATTCAATAAATATTTAAATATTAAAATTAAAAAATCTGGATTGTTACAGAAGAGGTCTCTTATGACAACCCCAAAATAGGTCCATTCCATCCAACCCACTCTAAGTTGCCAAATACATGGTACAGAAAATAATTACAACTTTATTAATACAATTGTCGTGCAAGATACGACAACACTTAAATTGGGAGTTTAAATACAAATATATACCAACTGTGACTCATGTCCCAACCGTGGATAGCACCTCATAATGACACCTTACATAAAGGTATAGTCGAAAACTGTTTTAAAAATTAGAATCTTTGGGAAGTGCTCAAAGAAACCTTCGTACATGGGAGGCCATGCGTCTAAGTTATGATAGATATCATATGACCACAGAATTATCCTTGGTTGACCCAATAGACCCCAAAGAAAAATGAGGAGATTACTATCATATTCTTCCCAATGACGAGTCTTCTCTTGACATATCATTATCTCCACTGTCACTAATTGGGTATTATACTCCAAACAAACACCAAGATTATATAGGTAGTGCTTGTAAATATACTCAGCAAGTGGATGAGCACAACCCTGTCTTATGATGACACGAGGTTGTATGTCATTAGACATCTTATATGATAGTTGCAAAATACCCTTCCAACGTTGGGTTCGCCTCACCCTAGTTGATTCACCAAATATAACTACTAAATGATGACCACCGTTCTATTCCCTGTTACCTCGCGCTCAAACCCATTACACTCTTATTACCTGAAAGGAATTGTGAAACAAAAGGGTGAGCACAACTAGCTCAGTAAAGAAAATCATGACTAAAGATAAATAAATTATCAATAGCCTTCAACAGTAATAAATCAGAGATTTAGAACATATGGTAGATGATAAAACTTTTCAACCATAGTTGCAGCAGAACGAGCAATGTATTAGAAGAGTCAAATGGACCATAAAATCTATTATCTTCTCCATGTTAAAAGTCCATCAACAATGTTTTATCCCTGTAATATTAATCAACAATTCCTGTCCACAATCACGTGTATAACTCATAATTGTAATTGTACTTCTAAATTCCTTTCTTCATCTAGGACAAAGTTAATTTTCATCACCTGAAACATCAAAGATCATGGTTTTACCAAATCACAGTTCCTGTTCATAATCATACTGATAAATTCATCTTTGCACTACGGGCCAAAGATATTCATCAATAGTTCATCTTTGCACTACTTTGGCCAAAGATATTCAACAACATGTCATCTTTGCACTACACAGCCAAAGATATTCATCATTGATCATGTTCATCTAAACACTGCTCATCTTCATGACTCTTGGCCAAAGATACTCATCAGAAATCATTCATCTTTGCACTACAGGCCAAAGATATTCAGTTATATCATCATTTAGGACTTAGGATGATGCAAAATATTTTAATGAAAACGAATCCAGTGAAACAAAAGAACAAATATTAAGATTTCGTACTTTAAACAACCTAAGTTCAAAAATACGTCATAAATAACCAGAGTGGAGTAAAATTCAAGAATGAAGACCAAAACATAGATCCAATCAAAGATAGGAATCATAACAGATAATCTTGGACACAGAGAAGAAAACTTAATTTTTCTGTGAATAATGTCGTATTTGTGAATAGTGTCGTATACGTGAATAGTGCCGTATACGTGAATAGTAACTCCGACACCAAAAGATAGAAATTTCATAAAAAATATCATCATGTCTCGTGAATAGTACTCGTGAATAGTAACTCGTGAATAGTAACTCATGAATAGTAACTCGTGAATAGTAACTCGTGAATAGTAACTCCGACATGAAAAAGTTCCAAATTTGATAAAAAAGTTCAAACCAATATTTCGGCATAATGATATTGAAGAAATAATATCATTTATGAAGAAAATAATCTCCCTTACCTCAGAAAGAATAGTACTTCTGACTGGAAAACTGGATATAGTGCTAAAAAAACTTACACCGTAGATTAATACTCGAAGTACTAAAATACTCACGAAAATACGCTCGATATATAGAGAGAGAAAGAGAGAGAAAACTTCAGTTTTTGGTGTGATTTTCAATTCTAACCTAAACACCCTATTTATAGGAAAATGCTTTGAACACCAAAGTAGAAAATTTAATATAATAATATTATTATCATTCCACAACTTCCTACGCGCACTCATTGAATACAACATCAGCCATCTACTCAAATAAAAACAACCACTACTAGAAAATCAGTCTATAGCGACGGTCGGCGACCGTCGCTATAGGCCAAAAGACCGTCGCTAAAAGTTTTAGCGACCATCGCTGACCGTCGCCATAGAACCCGTCGGTAAAGCCTATAGCGACGGTCACCGACCCTAGCTATAGGTCATGGCAAAATCGTGTATTTGCTCTTTACTAAGGGTCGCTGAGAGTTATTGCTACGGTCATGACCATCGCTATAGATGTCTATAGCGACGCTCGGTGACCGTCGCTATAGAGATGTGTTTTATAGAATACTATAGCTACGGTCGATGACCAACGCTATAGCCTTTTCATAATTAAAAAAATTAATAACACATTTATTCAACAAACATAAATATAATATAAAATAAAATATAAAAAATATTATATACATCATTTAAAATCATTCACATTACAACATTACAAGCATCACAAACAAGTACATTGTCCAGGCAAAACTGGACATAATCATTCAGAAATTATAGTAGCATATATGGCAAAACTGGCCGCTAAACACGATTATTTCTACTTGGCTGCGAATCATTTTTTCCAGGAAACAAAGGCTTTCCAATAAGCATCTCAGCAAATATGCATCCAATGCTCCACATATCAATTGCAGGAGTATACTGCAAAAGGAAACATCTTAGCAGTTGTAAATATAATGTTAAATAAAGTGCAACAACAAATTACTAACTATAATTATGTTTCTTCATGCAAATTGCTTGCTGAACAAAATATCATGCAACAAAAATAGAGGTAGTCCCAATAGAATGGAATCATTACAACGTTTTAGACAAAATGACAAAACCTGGCAGACTAGTGTGAAAGATTCTCAACCCCTCTACAGATATAATTTTAAATATTTATACATGTATGAGTAAGTAAGCCTCAAAACCAACTGTGAAATTCCTTCACAATGCTCTAAGTTCAAACTTCAAGGTTTCTGAAGGGGATTCAACTATTCAAAGTTATCTTTCATAATCTCAATAATAAAGTCTGAAAATTATATACTCCTTTTGCTTCTTTTCAACTCATGTTAACTAAGTATTCAAGAACTACTAGATATAAGAATTTAATAATTTTAGTTTCAATTATGCACACACAACTGTTTTAGAGAAACAGAATATGATCAAATGGCACAAAAGAAAGCATGCAAAAAATAGACTTTCATGTAATCTGTAACAACAGACTTTCATGTAATTTGCAACAACACTCCAATATTTGTCAAACTGGGGATGGATTACTTACGTTCGGAGACGGCGAGGGTTGAATGTGCTCATTTATCATACAACGACCCATGCAACGCCCTTCTGCATATAGCAGAATGTATATTAACTTGATTGTAAGACAATAGCTTCCAATAAAATATAAGCTGCTAGGATATAGTGTGCGCGGTAATTAGGGGATATGCTATCATTTTACGTACAAAATCTACCACATTATGAATAAATAATGTAAAACTAAACGAGCCTAGCTAGTAATGGTAACTTCAGATCATGAGGCAATGCGAAGGTATGTGTCACATAACAACATCAAGATATTCGGGCACATAATATTGATAGTCATGGTATTAGCACGACACCTAATCTGATTACCATTTACTTGATATAACTGTTGCCTCTCTAGCCGATGGGAGATTCAGAAGTTGGCTCCTGTTTGTAGAGATGGCTTACACCGCCCTTGGGGTGTAACACTTGGCAAATAGCACTTTGCTCCGGACCGCTCAACAACCTGCTCACATACCATTTGTAACAACCCAACAAGAAAGAGAGGTCAAAAGGTTGATATATCTTGCCACCAATAAAAAACAGAGGAGTTTAAACTAAATAATAATAATAATAATAATAATAATAATAATAATGCTAAAATGCAGCCTCCCTGATTGACAGATCCTGGTAGCTAGCTTTACATCGTTTGGTGACATGCATGCATTCTATGTTCTTGATAACCTCCTACCTGTAATCATTAAGACTATACATGTTTTACCGATTGCATACGCAGCCAGGAATAAGAACAAGCTAAACAGATGTGTACACACAGTAGTTTAACAAAGAGCAGCAGAGATGTCAGCCAATAAGATTTTCCAACCAAGTAATTAAAATACATTTCCAAATTTCATGCCAGGGGATTTTCTATTAACATGAAAGACAAATAAAAAGGAGCATTAACAAAGAATGAATATATCACCTTCACAGAGGATGACCAACTGTACTGCTGCCCAAGTGACTTGTACAAAGCCTCCAACTGAATGAGAATTAAAGAAGATTTCATGTTAAAGAGACAAGTAGAACCGATGCCAATGAGAAATGTACCTCAGCCTCTTTTAAGAGATCAGCCTTGTTGCGGCGTTCATTCAGCATATTCTGCACAGCCTTCCCTTCCATGGACATACGCACACGACGAGCCCTTAAAGCCCTTCTTGCCTATAATTGTCAAACCAGAATTAAACTAAATGTTTGCTATGTTTCCAGAACAAAAATTTGAACACTCAAACAATAATCAAATATTTTCACACCAAACAACATCAATAGCCGGGTTCATAGTGAAGGGAAGGTTTACTAATACAAGTGAACATATTTAGTCTTTAGACATACTTGTAGATGGAATTATCAGTTAATCAAATTCTATAAAAATGGCTAGAAAAGATGAAGAAATTGAAGTAAATACGTAAATCAACTTAAAACATACAAAAGTTTGAGACACAACCTGAAGTTGGACAACATCATGATAAAAAGATTCAATGGTGCGATTTCCAGCAATATCTCTCCTATTATAGAAGAAAACATAAAACAGAATTACATTCCAAGCTGAAAGATGGACATTTAAACTTGATACAGGTGAATTGCCAGTTTCTATTACACCATTATACATATTATATAGAAGGCTATAGATTTTGACTTGAACAAAAATATAAGGGTTTCAAGATATAGGTATCAATCCCAAGTTACATATAAGGAGAAAAAAAAGAAATCCTTTTGGGAAGCTTCCATCAATTCTTCCTCCATTTCCCCTCGTCATATGGAGTCCTTATGCAAGGCTCTTTTTCTTTGGGTTTACTACAACTCCCTCCCTCTCCTCCTCCTCCCCCTCTATATGTAGTGTCTATCTCATACAGAGAAGTAGTTTTACACCTTAAAATGTAACAAAAAAACTTGAATATATTGCACCCACCTTGTTATGTCAAGAATTTCTGTAGTAACTTTTGGCTAACAAGGTATAGAGTTTGATAAGGAAAAAACCTGCATCAGATAGACACTTGACTTTAGCATCCTTAGGCAAGATTTGGTGAAAATCATCACAGTGTATGAGAGTTGCCAACCCTCCAGCGGAGCATCCTGAAAGAAGAGCCTGTTAAGTCATCAGTAAAACTACAGCTACTATTTATTTGCTTGACAGGCCAGAACTTATAATGGACTTAATAAATAATCATCAATTAGAACAATATTTGTGAATTTTGATAACACTTGTAAATTTCATAGCACATATTAGCATCGTAAACTGTTGCAAGAAAAGAGTATAAATTATCCATCTTAAAAATGAAAATAGATACATGATTAGGTCAACCTTAGATCCAATGAACTGCATTTGGACTGATTACAGAAAATGCAATGAAGTGAACTTGCGAAAGTGCATTGGAATGAATAGATTTGAGGTTGAATTTAAGGGTTTGGCTATAAGAGTTGGACTACAAGACGTAGCAAAGGTGGATAGTGTAGATAGACGAAAGAGATCAATTTTATTAGTATCCTTGACAATCTATATGCTCAGAAAAGGATGGTGAGAAAATAATTACAATTAATGAAAGTACCTGTTTAGCATTAGACAATCCTACTGACAAGAGTTCATCCTAGTGCTTATTTCAGATGAATTATACATATACGTCTTTGCTGGTGCAACTAGCGATGATGGTGGCAGTTGTGGTGGTCTCTATATCAAGGTGCATCCGCATCTGCACTCAAACATTTCAGTGATTTTGAAAGAAAATAAAAGAAAGAAATTTGTGTGCATGTTTCGTACATAACTATGCTTTTAACTGAATAATAATATTTTTAATATTAAAAAAGAAAAAACTAGATAATTGCTTCCCCAACTCAGATCGTGAGATCAATGCTCAATTACTGCCCTCATGCTTCTCTAACTCATTCCATCCATAGATCTGCCTTCTCTTTTTAACTTCATCTGGCGATAATCCAAATTCTCAATTCACGTGTAACTCCTCTTCGCATTCCCCAACATCTTTGGCCCACGCAGCAAATACTACTCTATTCGACTGTGTATTGCTCCCTGTAGTCTCTCACTTCCCATAATTCTGCCCTCCTTTACCCATAAGTCCCACCAATTTAATCCAAACCACACAATTTGGATACTAACCTTTCAATTTCTCACCTGAAATTAATAAATATCAACACATAAATCTCATGATATGATTATGCAAATTTCATAAACCTAAGATCTAAAATTACCAGTAAAATCTAAATTCTAAAGTAATAACATTAACATAACAATTCATATACACTATTATACATATACATGAAAACTGTAAGTACTAGGGTTTGGATTTGGATTACCTGAAAGTGTTGGTAGAACAAATATACAGAGAGACACTTAAGAGTATGATTAGACTAGCTAATGTGCAGGAAGCACACCAGCTCCGGTATAGTTCATATCAGAATGCGTGAACTGCTCGAAACAGAGCTTAGCCTTTGCTGCAGAATCCAAGCGGGAAAAACCATGAACCGCGATCTCAAGGCTGCTAATACAGGAATCCATCCATTCTCTCCGTAATCTCAAACCTAAAGCTGATAAAAATGCAGTAATTGGACATTCAGAGGCTTCACCGGGGATGGAAACAGATTCTACGGAAGTTGTTGAAGTAGACGGTGGAGGCGGCGGAGGAGATAGAGAAGATAAATGGTCGGAGACATCGATGAATTCTTCGTCTGAGATATCGAGGGGGACGGGTTCAGAAGAGTTGGGGATAGGGTTAGAAGAATTTGGGGGAAACTGGGAGGGGTTTTCTTAAAAAAAACCTCTATACCGACGATTCCGTGTCGACCGTATAGCGACAGCTCCGTGTCGACCGTCGCTATAGCTCGTCGCTATATGTCGAATTTCTAGTAGTGAACAAAAACGTTTTTGTTAATTAAAACAATTAAAACTTCCAAAATCAATTATTTCAGAACTTCAGAACTTCAATAATTCATAATAAATAGCCCTTTTATCAGAAAATTCGAATCTCGAGAATTTTATAGGAAATTCAATTCTCTACAACTTTGCGAGAAAAAGTTTTTCCAAATTCCAAATGTAAATTGATTTGAAATCCACATACAGACGATTTTACGGTATATAATCAAATTTCGGTCGAGAAATGGGTCCACCAACATGTTTAACATGTTTTAAACAACTTTTACAACAAAAATACTCTTCCTCCTCATATACTCATATATCTCATTTCATTGTAAAAATATCACCATTATTATATTATAATAATTTAATAAAATCTTATTTTATCAGAAAATATAAAATATCGATTTTCAACAATTGTCACTTTAAAAATTTTCTCCATCTATATCCACATAAAATGAATATTTTCCTCATCATATAAATTAATAATTAATTATTCATAAATAATATTACAGAATCACAATAATGACAACCAGACAATTCCCAGGAAAGAGGGGACTTTTCAATAAGAATTTCTCCTTCTTGCCGTATGATTAGGTGACCAAACCTCTCCTTGAGTAAACTTTCTAGACATTGCCAATAATGTTATCTAATAATATTATTAGGATAATATGAATTATTACTTGATAATGGAAAATAATGTGTAGTGACAATTATTAAAACAACGATAATATAAAATATCAACGCACAATTATTGAATCAATAAAATCTTGAGCGATAAGAATTCTTTGTAACAATTATTGAGTAGTGCCTTCTTACGTAAGAATCAATAATTGGTGCAATCTGTAATGTCTTCTTTGTCTGACAACGGCGTATTCATCGTATTTTAACCACCGGGTATTCCAACGAGTGTTACTTGATGTAACAACTACGTCGTTATTTATAAAAACTTCCTTTTATCGTTTTTCTTCATCCAAGCGGTTATTACATTATGGGGCCCACCAATGGTCAAGTACATTGTCGTCATACGAATATTCCCAATGAAAGAATATTCCACGACCAAAACGAATATTCCCGTGCGAGAAGAATATTTTATAACCATTTGCATATTTTGAAAAAAAAAATCATATATCACCCTTAACTTTAACTTTTATCAATTTAACCATTTACTGAATTGTAATTATAAGAAAAATTAAATACTTTTATTTCATAAAATTTGGGGTCTTACTGGATAGAAATATCAAGCTGGGGAAGGAGGTCAGATAACTGAAGAAAGAAGTCCAGGAAATCCTGGAAGATAAGAAGAGCATGGAGTCCATATGGGAGGAAGAACATGATGAAAGAGCTTTGGTGAAGGGTCCATGAGCTGAAACAAGAACTCTTTGAGCTCAGGCAGGAGCTAAAGGTCAAGAAGCAGAAGATTGGGAGGATGTCCTATATAGTTCTCATGCAGATTTCCAGCAGCAGGTAGCTAGATACCCGATAGAGGCAGGGCAGACTCATCATACTATCAGCCGAGATATTATCGTCGGTCTTGCTAATGCAGATTTTGAGAATGCCATAAGGCAGATGTAATCTAGTAGTAGATAGAGTAGAGTTAGATATATAAATATTATGTATCTAGTAGTGACGTAAAATCCTCTTTTATATATTAAAGGGTAGTCTTTTGTAAATCCCAATTTTTGGAAAGAAATGACGGGAAAGTAATGTAATCAGCTTAGGCTGTGTAATGTTGAATGATGTAGTATTATACTACAAGAACCAAATCAATATTAACTTTTTATGGAACATGTTGTGCAATGAGTATGAGTTATTGTTTAATTATGAATAATAACTAACTAACAAAAATGAAATAATAATGAAGTGTTGTTTATCTTAACAGCAAAATACCGCCAAGAAGAAGACAATGAAATCAAGATACTAATGTGAATCAACCGGAAGGGGGACTGGTTAATCCAATGTAAGAGTTCGTTAATTTATTAATGGTGGCCTTTAACCAGAATAGGGCAAATGTACCTTTAAATCATGCGGTAGTACGAGATACTATGTTTAAGGATTTTAAAAGTGTAGGTCCGCTGGAGTTCAAAGGAACTACGGACCCCATAGAAGCCCAAACGTGGGTGAAGGAAATAGAGAAGGCATTTGTTATTGAAAATGTCGACAAGGGGCAAAAGGTTGCTTTTGCCACCTATATAATGAAGAGGGAGGCCAATTTCTGGTGGGAGGCAAACCAGGCTAGGGCTGGAATAGAAAACCTAACGTGGACGCGATTCAAGGAGATTTTCTTCGAGAACTACTTTCCCACGAGTATGTAGGGAAGGATGGAGATGCGGTTTCTGGAGTTAAAACAAGGGGAAATAACTATTCCCCAATATGCTGCCAAGTTCGATGAATTAGCGAGGTTTGATCCACACCAAGTGGACACAAAGGTGAGGAAGGCTAGGAGGTTCGAGCATGGCTTGAAACCCTGGCTCTATAGCAGGATAACAGTGTTCCAAAGTACTTCTTTTGGAATCATTCTGGAGAAGGCGATAATCATCGAGGGTGGGAATGAGGCTTTAAGCTAGTACCATAAGGAGAAGAAAAATAAGAATAAGGTGGACGGGGGAGTGAAGACGGAGGGAGCCAGTGGGAGTGGCGACGATTAAAAAAGGAAGGGATTTAACTCTGGGAATATCGGGGTGAAGCAAGGAGATCCTAAGAAGAGGATGGAGGCGTGCAAGAACTGTGGGAAGACTCATTTAGAAGTCTGTCTCAAGTGGAAGTTAGTGTGTTACAACTGCAAACAAGAGGGACATATTTTGCCTAATTATCCGAGTCCAAAGAAGAACCATAGATGCTTCGTATGTGGATCAACCGATCACATAGCGAAGAACTACCTAAAGAAGGGGACGGACGGGAATAAGGGCGCTAATAGCAGTAAGTTGGCTATTAGTGGTCCAGCGCAGACTGGTAGGCCGATGGCTAGTACCTTTAACATGACGGTCCAAGATGCGGTTGCATCAGGGGATGTAGTTGCATGTATTATCCGGATCAACGACATAAATGCTTATGTGTTATTTGATTCAGGTGCTACTTGTTCTTTCATAGCATGTGATTTTGCTAGACGATTAGGATTACTTCCCGAAAGATTGCATGTACCTTTGAATATCAAGGTAGCGAATGAAGAAATAATTCATGTGGAAGATATCCATAGGAGTTGTTGCGTAGATATACGAGGTTGTAAATTATCAGTAGATTTGATATCGATGGAGTTGGCAGAATTCGATGTAATTCTTAGGATGGATTGGTTGGTTAACCATGGGGCAATAATAGATTGCCAAAAGAAATGTGTAAACATTAGAACGTGTAGTCAACCTCATATAGTGTTTTACAGTAATAAATCGTCGGGACGTTCATGTTGTCTTACTATGACACAAGCAAGGAAGTTGTTAAGGAAGGGATGTGTGGGTTATTTGTGCCATGTTGTTGATACCCAGAGAATGGGAGCAACAAGTGAACAAATACCTATAGTGAAAGAATTCATGGATGTATTTCCAAGTGAATTGTCGGGTCTTCCTCCGGATAGGGAGACCGTGTTTGTAATAGACATTGTGCCAGGAGTGGCACCAATTTCCAGGGCACTGTATCGTATGACACCAGTAGAGATGAAGGAGTTAATGGTGCAGATACAAGAACTGTTAGATAGAAAGTACATTCAATTGAGTGTTTTGCCGTGGGGAGCACCGGTACTGTTTGTGAAAAAGAAGGACGAATTGTTAAGACTTTGTATCGACTACCGAGAGTTGAACAAGTTAACGATAAAGAACAAATACCCATTGCCCAGGATCGATGATCTCTTTGATCAGTTGAAAGGGGAAAAGTATTTTTCTAAGATAGATTTGTGAACGGGGTATCATCAGTTGAAGGTTAGGAAGGAGGATGTACCAAAGATGGCATTCAGGACTCGTTACGGTCATTAAAAGTTTCTGGTGATGTCATTTGGGTTGACAAATGCACCAGCTGCATTTATGGATATGATGAACAGAGTGTTCAAACAATATTTGGATAAGTTCGTCGTTGTGTTTATCGATGATATTTTAGTCTATTCTAAAATTCTAGAAGATTATGCTGAACACCTAAGAGTATTGCTAGAGACACTAAGGAAGGAGAATTTGTGTGCGAAATTCACTAAGTGTGAATTTTGGCTAGAAAGGGTACAGTTTTTGGGTCATGTTATTGACCGTGAGGATTTCATGAACCCAGTGAAGGTAGAAGCGATGATGAGTTGGGAATAATGAAAGCAATTGAAGGTACCTGAGTTTCCTAGGGTTAGCGGGATACTATCGGAGATTTATCCAAGATTTTTCAAAGATAGCTACTCTGTTGACTAACTTGACAAGGAAGACGGTGAAATACATGTGGACGGAGAAGTGTGAAGAAAGTTTTCAGGAACTGAAGAAAAGGATGAGTGAAGCACATGTATTATCTTTACCCGACGATACAGGGAATTTTGTAGTTTATAGCGATGGTTCACATAGAGGACTTGGTTGCGTTCTCATGCAGCATGGCAAGGTCATTGCGTATGCATCACGGCAGTTGAAAGATTATGAGAAAGTTTATCCTACTCATGATCTGGAACTGGTCGCGGTAGTGTTTGCCTTGAAGATATAGATGCATTAGTTATACGGGGAAAAATGTGAGATATACACGGAGCATAAGAGTCTAAAATACATCTTCACACAGAAGGAGTTGAATATGAGACAAAGGAAATGGCTGGAGTTGATAAATGATTACGACTGTGAAATCTTGTATCACCATGAAAAAGCCAATGTAGTGGCCGATGCTTTAAGTAGGAAGGGTTGGGAAAAGTTATCTATGTTAACGGCTCAAACTAAGTTAATAACAGAGATGGCTAGAATTGAGTTGGAGGTGAAGTTACCGAGTGAATCGGGACAGATATTGTTTACAACTGAGACTCAATCTACTATTGTAGAGAGTCATGGAAGTAAAACTCAGAAAAGATGAGTGTGACCAGATGAAGAAGCGGTTAACCAATGAAAAAGATTTAAAGTATAGTTTTGATAAGGTGGGATTATTAAGATTTGAAGGAAGAATTTGGGTTTCGAATGAGACGGAATTAAAGGAGCAAGTGTTACAAGAAGCTCATAGTTCGAGGTACTAGGTGCATCCTGGAAGTACTAAGATGTATCAAGACCTGCGACAGAGTTTTTTGTGGCTGAACATGAAGATAGAGATAGCAGAGTACGTGAGTAGGTTCTTAACTTGTCAAAAGGTTAAGGCCGGACATCAACGACCAAGTGGCTTGCTACAGTCATTGGAGATTTTGGAATGGAAGTGGGAGCATATCACGATGGACTTTGTGGTGGGACTTTCGATTACATAAAAAGGGTACGACGCTATTTGGGTAATAGTGGACCGATTGACGAAGTCGGCTCACTTTTTGCCAATAAGGGTCAACAATAACTTAGATTAGTTAGCTAAACTTTATGTTAAGGAAATTATTTCTAGACATGGAGTACCAGTTTTGATCATGTCAGATCGTGATCCACGATTCACATCGTACTTTTGGAGAAGTCTGCAAGAACAGATGGGAACGCAGCTAAAGTTGTGTACGGCTTATCCTCCACAAACTGATGGGCAAAGCGAGAGAACAATTCAGACGCTAGAAGATATGTTGAGATCTTGCGTCATGCATTTCAAGGGTAGTTGGGATGATCACCTACCGTTAGTAGAGTTTGTGTATAACAACAGTTATCATGTGAGCATAGGCATGCCGCCTTACTAAGCTTTGTACGGAAGGAAATGCAGAACACCATTGTGTTGGGATGAAGTAGGAGAGCGGCGAATGCTAGGACTTGAAATGGTGCAGCAAACAGCGGATTTAGTGAAGCTGATATGAATGCGATTGGTAGTAACTCAAAATAGACATAAGAAGTTTGCAGATTTGCATCGAGTAAACCAAGAGTTTGAAGTAGGCTCGTATGTGTTTCTAAAGGTATCTCCCTAGAAAGGAAAGATATACTTTGGAAAGAAGTGAAAGTTAAGTCCAAGGTTTATAGGACCTTTCAAAATATTAAAACGAGTAGGAGAGGTAGCTTACATGGTAGCATTACCTCCAGAGTTGGAACGCATACATAATGTGTTCCATGTATCTGTGTTACGTCCTTATAAGCCAGATTATAAGCACGTGATAGAGTATGAGCCTATCCATATTGAGAAGGACTTATCGTATGAAGAGATGCCAATTTAAATCATTGATAGAAAGGAGAAAGTTCTTAGGAACAAAGTTATACCTTCGGTTAACGTGTTATGGAGTAACCACGATGCCGAGGAAGCAATGTGGGAACTTAACAAAAAGATGAAGAAGAATTTGCCTCAGTTATTTGTTTAATGTAAAGCGAGATTCTGGGGACAAAATCCTTATAAGGGGGGGGGGGGGGGAGAATGTAATGACTGAGAAAATCGGATTATTTATAAAATATTTTTATTTGATTAAATAATGAATAAAATTATTTTATAATGAGTAAGCGAGATGAATGTCATTCTATAACCTAATAGTGTTGGAATGTCGTAGTATTTTGGCAATGTGGTAGAATTAAAGTGTTTGAATTTCCAAGACGAAAATAAAAGTTTTTCGAGAAATTTTCTAAAAAACACTATTCATCAATATCTGCTCGGGAATTATTTTTGAACTTCCGAAAAATATGTAACGCTAGAATATTAAGGAAGGATGGAATATGTAATAATATTTAAGTTATGACAAACGCAGTTTTTTGCCTACGTACTTAAATTGAGAATATTAAGGAACGTAAGATTTAATAAATTATAATCGTGTAATAGCAAGTATTATACGATGCAATGAATATGAGTATGATACGAGGTATTATACGAGTATGTATGAATAATGGTAGGTCATATATTATGAATGAGTATACGAGTTAACATATGAGAAGAATACGTAAATAATACGTGATGAGTATTAAACAAGGGTATTGGACTTGTAGGATTTGGTAGGAATTATACAAGCCCAAGTATAGGAAATGTTAAGGCCCAGTGTTTAATAATGCAAGCCCAAAGAATAAGTTAAAGTTATTTAAACTTACAAGCCCAAATTAAGAACCGAATCTGTGGATCAAACCGATGGGTAAGAAAGACCCATGGGAAACCCATGTGGGCCCCATGGATCACATGGCAACCATCTTGGTGACCAAGTAAAGTGGTTTTACTTGGTGACCAAGGATGGAATAGTAATAAGGTGGAGAAAGGAGGTGGGATGGCTTTATGTCTATTATGCCCTCACTTTGTTTTTCCTATATAAAGAGAAGGTTGCTAGATTATTTTACATGTTCAAAATACACTAACATCCTAGAGCTTCTATATTATTGAGAGAAAAGTGAGCAAAGTTAGTTTTACTAGTTCAAGAAGGAAGAAGAATAATTAAGTAAGAGACCTTCAAGGGTAAGAATACTAAACTATGACTCTTTATCTCTTCAATTGTTAGAGAAATGAGTAGTGGTAGAGCATGCTTGTTAAGGATTGATAGGGAGGGTTGTTAATGGATGAAACCTTAATAAACCTTATGAAGTGAAATCATAAATATAAAAGTTATAAACCATTGAAAGTCATTAAATAATTGTTTTATACTGTTTTTGATGGACAAGTTGAAACCCATCATTTGTCAACTTAGATAATATATGTTGTGTTAATGGAATGAATCCATTTGGAACAGTGTAAAAATCTTAAGTAACGAAGTTATGGCGAAATTTACGAGATTAGACAATAATCGTCGAAATCGTTAAAATCTCAGAATGGAAGTCAAAAGTTAGAATTAGGCTTGGAAACTTTGGTTTTCAATGGAGAATAGTCTTAATTTGCATTTTAGATTTGTGGACTCAAAAATGGTCAAATTCTGACTTAGAACGGAGAAACGAGTTATGAACGTTCACGAACGTTTATCGTTTTCTTAAAAACGAACTTAAATGGTGAATTCCATGTTAACGGATTCGAAAATATAAAATTCTTATATGAACACCTAGTTCATGTGATTTTTGAGATAATAGCTTTTGAACGAGTCAATTAGGACTTGAAATGAACAATTTATGAGTCCGTGAAGTTCATTAAGCAAGAAGTATATCAAAAATTTACGAGGCTCGAAGTCCGTATTTATGCAATACGACGAAAAAAGAAAGAAGCGTCAGCGACTCGGTGAGTACTCGACCATTGAAGAGTAATAACTCATGATAGCACAAAAAAGAGGAAGATTAGCGTATGCGGCAGCGGCGTCAAGAGCCGAGCCGAGACATCTCTGAAACCAGCTTCTGTTGTGAATTGTATATAAGAAGGCGTATTGCAGACAGCCGTCACTAGACAAGGCACAATAAAGAAGGTTTATGAATATAGAAGGAATGGCAATTGATTGGTGATGAAGTAATACATTAATAAACCTAAATTAAGCATCCTCAATGATCATTATAACGTTGAGAATTATAACTAAAAATTAAAGAAATATTACTTGAACGTGGATGTAAAACATTACGATAAACCATAACCAATGTTAACAATCTAATGAACGATTAGATTGAGAAGAAGGGTAAGATAAGTTAGATAATATACATGTTTGACTATGACCTAACGTGGTATGTTACATGATTATGTATTGTAGAGACCTTAAAGACTCAAAAGGAAAAGTATTTAATCTGTAGAAGACGATGAAGGCAAGTACTCTAACCCTTGTCTATGTTCGTTCTGGACAAGTTTTGGGATTCATGTATCTTGCACATGAATTAATGTATGATGAGGTCGAAGCAATTTCCTTCGGCTAGACTTAATGTATTCATTGGATTTCTTATAATCTATTGAAATGTTATCAAAGTTGCTATCTTTTGCCAAACCGTTTTGGTATTGATTTCAAAGAAAGACTGAGTATGAATAAACAAACGTTTTGTCGTCAAACGACAAGCACGTGAGGTTGCCAAAACTTAAATGTAAATACGTTTATAGAAGAAGTGTTGTACAACATAGAGTACTATAGGTTGATCACCTAGACATGCTCGTAAGTAATACCGGACTTACGGACTTAGTGTCGGGTTGTCCTTTTCAAAGAAAGAAGGAATGCTCAAGGTCGTGGACCAAAATATATGCTTAATGAACGTGGTTCATTGTGAAATGTTTTAAAGGAAAAGGAAGTGCTATTTTGAATTATCCATAGTACTTCATGACTATTAATCAGTTATTGAAGATATAAAATTCCTATGATTCAAGCCTGTTGTTTAAATGAAAATTGTCATACTTGCTGAGCTAGTTATGCTCACTCTTGCTTGAACCATATGAATGCAGCTAAGACTGAATGACCCGAAGGATCCTCAAAGGATAAAGGAAAGGCTAAGACAGACCACTGAATTGTCTATGTAATGGTATAGGTTTAATGTTGTAATTATTTGATAGTATGACAAGAAATATATGTAATGGTTATAAAGAACCTAGGAAGGGAATATTATTTGGGAATATATATATAGAAGACATATTCACTCTTTTGAGTTATTTCAATTGAATGTATGTGTGAATGGTAGTACCGTGTAGCACCATCTGTCGGGTTGGAAGATACCTGAGTTTGGGGGCGTCACAGTTTCCCTACAAAAACACTATGTAGTTTAGTATGGGAAAACGGGAAAATGTTACATGCTATGTAATGTGTCCATTTTTTAAGAGTGTTTTAAGGTTTTCCTGCAAAATGGATGTCAATCATTTTGATGACAGGATAGCCTGACAGGTCTTGATATGAAAAGGAATACATGTTCACATACTCCTTTATATTTTCCATTACATTGAGATTGACATGGAAATGAAATTACAAGTAATTGAAATGGGAAGGTATGAAGAGATTTCCCTTCGCGTTTAGTTTATCAGAGGCTAACTTATCTTAGGCTACTCTCGCGGCTTTTTTGCATGAAGGTCCCTAAATCATCACAATTTACTTGATAGGAAGTTAATCCGATCTTTCAACTTGAGCGAATCTGGGTACTGCCTTTCCTGAGCCTCGTGGAATTAGTCTTCTGACGAGTCTAGTAATCAAATACCGACGGTTTAGCCTTTTGTAGAGGAATCACACAACATACATTCACATATATCGCGTCTCACCGTATGGAAATGATGACATGTGTGAACCACTAATATCACAGGCAGATATGGTGCGAAGCACTAAAGTGTAGTAAATAAAGCATTAGTACACATTCATTCAAATGTATATGTTGCATCCACACATAAGCAGATAAAAGTTATTTGAAAAGCTTGAATAGCGACTTAAGCCCTCTTACTGGAGTCCCTAGTAGAGTCTCCACCTGTCGACGTCGGAATTTTTATTTGTCCCTTTCTGTTCTTGTCTTTTAGTGTTCTCATTTTAGGTGAGATTTATTTGAAAAAACAAGTTTAAAAAGGTCCGACATGTATATGTCGACGATTTGACTGTAAGAGTCACCAATTGGTATTTTTAAATGGTTGCACCAACTCAACCGAGAAAGGTTTGCACAAAGACCCGTGTATTTGACACTATTTAACTGGTATGCGAAACCAAAATTCGTTAGGGTCCGGGGGCTTGATTAAGCGGAGGTAAGGTGTTAGTCACCCCCCGACTTCCATGATAACACGGTTACCGCCACTTTTTATTAAACTTTTATATGTGTATATATGTGTGTACGCCTATGTGAAGTTGTTTGGAAGTAGTGTTATGCCTCATTTGCACTTATATACAAAGGGTTTGACTTTTGTATAAAAGTTAAATTTTAACAAGATATAGCAATGAAGTTTTGTAAAATAGGTTTTTTTCTAACTCTTGTGCTCAATAGTAATTGAGGCCTTTGATACTTCCATTTTATTATGTGTTTGACTTGATTGCTTTTATTTTCGAGATACGAAGGATCTTTGAGAAAATAAGATACATAGCAATTTCGAACTCCTTGTCGGCATGAAAGCCATCTAAGGAAATTCAAACACCGTAGATAATTTACAAGCTAGCTGTAGCTGTAAAATGTCCATCACGGGAACCGAATCTAGATTCAGAAGTTGAATCTGTGATCACATGATTCCTAGGCTCACATAAGAAGAAATATGTACAAAAGCTAGAAAAAGAACTAGATTTGAATAAATCTTAACCATTCAAGCTTCAACGGTTCCAGTTTAGTCATTATAAACTAGTTAAAACCAGAAATAGCCAGATTTAGGCAAATCTAGCCCGCAGGCTGAAAGATTAAATATCTACATTATAAAGCGGTAAAGCAAATATTTATACAGAAGCGGTAAATATATATATATATATATATATATATATATATATGTTGACGATCAATTGCCACGAAGTAAACTCCAGGTAGGACTTTGAAATGTAAATATATATATATATATATATATATGTATATATATATATATATAAAAACAGTAAAAGGCCACGAAGTGATCTCCAGGGCAGACAGGAATGTATATATATATATATATATATAAGATGTAAACGCACCGAAAAATATATCAAGGATCAATCGAACATAGTTCGATGATAATATATATATATATATAAGTAGTAAAATGCACCAGATGTTATATATATATAAAGTAATAAAAAGCCACAGATCGACGATCCGGGCATACCCACACAACGCGACTCTCAACGTTAGTAGATATAAGTATATAAAAGTAATAAAAAGCTTAAAAACCTGAAAAATCTTATAGTGGACTGCCAAGAAGACTTTAGATAGCTTTTGACGACTGAAAACTAGGTTTCCACCAGTTAAACTTCAGTATGTAGCAAAACACGAGCTTACAAGTGTTTAGAAAGAAGAATCACTCTGTTTAGAGCACTCTAGTAGTGTTTACCGGCTGAAATGGACAGAGTTTTCTCTCCTTTTCTCTTTTTGTTTTTTCAAATGAGCTACCAAGAGCTCATATTTGAAGACTTGATGGTCAGAGGTCTACCCTGCACACTTGCCCAGAGTTGGCCCCGAAGCAGTCTCTCTCGTCGTCTCAAAATGCGTGCACTTTGTTTCTGGCGTTGTCGCTCGAACCTTCATAACTTTCAATTCGAGCATCCGATAAAGGTGTGTTATACCTTTTTGAAATGTTGTTATCGAGAGCTACACAATGACATGGGATAAGAGGTTATACGAAGCCGGGAAGATGGGTCCATGACCAGGTCTTTAATTCTTCAAATTATATCCGGTGTGATGTCTTGTGTAGTAGTCACTTGGGATTTGAGCTATGGTTCTTGTGGGACACCTTGTATGCAGTGTGGATTGATTTGTGTTGAGATGACGTGAATGTAGCATTGAGGTGGGAAAATGATAATTTTGCCCCCACCGGGGTTTTCTCCGGCTTTTACGCAGATGTAGCAGTCGTTGCTCTGGGTTATCTCTAAGATTGGGCTGCTTTGGATGTTGAATGTCCTTGGGGTTATCACCGAGGTGTGCTTGACCTCCTGGGGTTATCTCTGAGATTGGAACTGAGTGACCCGGGGTTGTCTTCGGGGTTGAAACTGACTTTTTTAGGGTTATCTATGAAACTGGAACTGTTTCCCTCAGGGTTATCTCTGAGGTTAGAACTGAATCTCCCGGGGTTGTCTCTAGAATTTAAACTGAGTATCTCGGGGTTGTCTCCGAGATTGAAAACTGAGGATCCCGGTGGTTGTCGCCGGGATTGAAACTGTACCTCCCGGGGTTGTCTCTGGGGTTGAAACTGAGTTTTCTTCTAGGGTTATCTCTGGAAGATGATTTTTCCCTCCTACAGGGTTAGTAACAAGAATGCAAAATTTCGAGTGTCTACACCGAGTGAAAACAGCACAAGACAATTCAATGGACGGACTGCGAAGACTTGAAGATCTGGTCATGGATCCATCTTCTCGGATTCGAAAAAGGTCAAATCCCATGTCATTGTGTAGCTCTCGGAAAGGGCTTTCCGGAAAGGTATAACACGTCTCCATCGGATTCCCGAATTGAAAGTTATGAAGGTTCAAGCAGACAACGCATTGGTCGGAGTGCATGTACTTCGAGACAAACAGACCAATGGGGCTGGGGCCACCCGGGTCAGCCGTGGGTAAACCCATTGCTGATTTGGTCTATAAATAAACCCCCCTCCCCCCTCCCATCAACCATTTAAAAATAGAAAAAAAGAGAGGAAATTCCGCCCATTTCAGCTAAGCCAGAGACGTCCAAGAAGGACAAAGGTAAAGGAAAAGTGCAGGAATAGATAATGAGAATATCATTTTATTTTATCAATGAATATATTTTATTGTGGTACTGATATTGTTCCTGGTTATTTATAGGATGTCCGAAGACAGACATGATAGTCATTTAGTGGAGCAGGAGGAGCAGGTGGTCCCTGTTCAGGATCCTATAGAGGTTGAGGACACTGCATAGGATATCTTGATAGAAGATTTAATGGCAAGGAACACAACATTAGAGGAAAGGGTAGCACAATTAGAGATGTAGAATCATATTATTCAGTTTACGGAGCAGTAGTACCTAGATGTAGCTTACCAGGCTCAATTAGAGTAAGCAGAGATGAAAGCAAGATTAGAACAAGAGGAGAATAAGTTTGGAGTGTTGAGCATTGAGCATCAGGCGTTGCATCTGAAGTTTGACTTAGAGATCGCTAACAGGATCCGAGTTGAGGATGTCTGGGTCCGAGCAGCGAGGAGGGTGGATCAGTTAGAGGTTGGGGCGGAGGCTAGCCGGGTTAGGATTGAGTCCTTGGGACGGGCTCTAGATGCAGCATATGCGAGTCCCCTAGTAGGAGAGAGGAGGTCGTATTTTGAGATTCGAGAGTCTAGTCGCTCCGTTCGACGTCGAGTGAATGGAGTTGCACCTCATGAGCATATTCAGACCAAGGAGGCTCAGTCGGGCAGTCAGTGATATGTTAGTTTGGATGTTATGTAGATAGATGTAGTAGTACCCCTTTTGTTTATTAGGGTTATATGTTTGATGTAAACCTCAATAGGTGTGAGGTAGTATGTAAATATGATATATCCCCATTTATGTGTATAGGAGAGTATATATATTTTGGTAGATCCCATCTTTTAATGTTTAAAATGGGATAGTTAGCGTTTATAGAAATATGCCAAGCATGTAAGTGAAGGACGCTAAAATTTGGTATATGACTATAAATGCAGTATTATAAAATAGATAAGTATTAAGAATTAAAATGATAAGCTATCTGTTTGATAATTTGAAAAGTCAATAAATCGAATATGTTAATTCAGCATGCTGAATGTGTTAATCGGGTAGATGAATGTGTTAATTCAACCAAGCTGAATTAGATAATTCAGCAAGTTGAATTCGTTAATACAACATCATAATAATATGATTGTTAGAGCTAAAATTACATGTTATATTTTAAAAACTTAGAAGATATAACATATAATAAAACTCGAAGTAATAAATTAAGGTTTTGTTTAATTAGATAATGCCGCCAAGACGTCAAAATCGTAACTAGAGGGAGGAAAGATCTGTAAATAATGAAGGAGGTCAAGCAGACCCAATGTAGAACTTTGTTGACATGTTAGCTCAAGCTATGCAAGATAGAGCACCAGCAGCTAGAGATAGGCCAAATAATATATTGGCAAATTTCAAAGACTTTAAAGCAATCGGACTGCCAGAATTTAAGGAAACCACAGACCCTATAGAAGCTCAAACATGGATTAAGGAGACAGAAAAAGATTTTTTTATCGCTATGGTAGTAAAGGAACAAAAGACAACTTTAGCTACATACTTGATGAAAGGTGAAGCTAACTACTGGTGGGAGTCAAACCAGGCTAGAGCCGGAACAATAGTGGTAACCTGGACAAGGTTTAAAGAGTTATTTTTTGAGAATTATTTCTCGCCGAGTATGCAAGCCAGGATGGAAGTGAAGTTTCTAGAGTTGAAGCATGAACACATGACAGTTTCAGAGTACGCCGCCAAATTCAACGAGCTAGCAAGATTTGTACCACATCAGGTGGACACGGAGGTAAGAAAGACGTGTAGATTTGAGAATGGATTGAAGCCATGGATATATAGCAAGGTGGCAGTTTTACAGATTAATACGTTTTCAACGTTGTTGGAAAAGGCTATCATTGCAGAAGGTGGTAGTGAAGTGGTGTCCAAGTACAATAAGGAAACAAACAAGAAAAAGATAGAAGGTGGAAATCAGGGTGCCAACAGTGGTGGTAGTAACAGCAAGAAATGCAAGTGGAACAACAGTGGCAACGACTCAAGAACGCAACAAGGGAATACACAATAGAAGAAGTCAGTGTGTGCAAAGTGTGGAAAGAATCACTCGGGAGAGTATATGAAAGGGAAAAATGTATGTTATAATTGCAGTCAGGAATGACATATTTCACCAAATTGTCCTAAGTCGAAGAAAGGTGGTTGTTTTTCTTATGGAGGAACGGTACATCGATTCAAGGATTGTCCATTGAAGAAGAATTCAGTTGGAGGAAGTGGGAACAAGAGCATTTCTACAAAGTTAACCATTGGAGGACCAGTTCAGCAGAGTAAGCTGACAGCAAGAACATTTAATATGACTATGCAAGACGCAATTGCATCAAAGGAGGTTGTGTCAGGTATAATTCCGATCAATGATATAAATGCATACGTATTATTTAATTCGGGAGCTACCTGTTCATTTGTGTCTGATGAATTTGAAAAAAAAAAAAAATTTACCTATGAAAAGTTAAAGGACCCAGTCAATATTGAAGTTGCAAACAAAGCAGTGATCCCTGTAGAGTTTATCCATAGAAATTGTTGTGTGGAAATAAGGGAACATAAGCTAAGTGTGAACTTGATTCCAATACGCTTAGGAAAATTTGATAATATCCTAGGGATGGATTGGTTAATTAAATATGAGGCAGTTATAGATTGTCAGAAGAAGAATATACACCTTAAGACACATAATAAGTCTAAGGTTGTATTTTATGGTAGCAAGTCACCGAGATAAACAAGTTGTCTGACAATGATGCAGGCCAAGAGGATGTTATGGAAATGATGTGAATGTTATTTGGTTCATGTAATGGATACATGAATGGTGAATTCGGATATGGGACAGATACATGTAGTCAATGAGTTTGGGGATGTCTTTCCAGAAGAACTTCATGGACCTTCACCAGACCAAGAGATAGAATTTTTAATTGATTTAGTACCGGGGACAACACCGATATCGAAAGTACCGTATATAGGATGGCTCCGGTAGAAATGAAAGTGTGACGCCCCCAAATTCAGACCACTCATGTCTCAAATTTGGTTGTCATGTACTAACTCTAAAACAAATCAAAATCTCACACAACGGAATAATATAATAAATTACATTGTTATAACATAATTATTCTTGTCCCAAAGTCTTGCAACCGTTACTAATACAATACAACTTACATTAGACATAGCTTAATATCAATAAGTTTTTCTATAATAGAATAATAATACATTCCTAGTGTTATGGAACTAACTACTCCAAAGCCTTTTCTTTACCCTTGTCCTTGCCAGAGGGTTCACCACGTTCTACCTTAACTAAAAGTTTAAAGGAAAGAAAGGATGAGCAACAATTTTGCCCAGCAAGTAATATAGCAATAAGGATGTTCAATGTAGCTTTATATTTCTCAAGGGTACAACAATAATGATAGTTCAAAAATAGTAAGAATTATTAATGATTATCAACAATAGTCGCTATGGACAGAAAATATCAATAATATTCAACGATTAATCAATTCAAGATTTCAAAGTAATGAATACTGAGCAGTCACTAAGGACAATGAACTTCTCCTAGAATTAACAATAATAAACTGATAATCCTACAAAACGAGTATAACATATGATCAGCCTAAAGTACCCTATGTCATGCATAACATTTAATCTTTCTCATATGCGCACGTCGGTTCCCCGACAAATATATAATTCCCCTACCAAAAGGGTTATTCATCTCAGTTATAAGAGTCTGCACCAAGTTAATTTGGTTTGGATAGCTTTCGATCAAATATCAATAGTCTAGCCGAAGCAATGCGTTGACTTGTTAATATTCTAACCTTATTGTTTTGATGATGACTTGATATTTTGGACTAATTTGTTTATTATGAAATTTCAGGAAATTGATGAAAGGATTCTTGTCTAAAGAATTTGAAGATTTGTGTCCTAAGAATTTTTATGTAAGTTCATTGTAAATTTTTAATTTTTCGATACAAGGCTCTAGGACATTTTATGTGTGCATTTAACATATTTATTTATTTATACATGCTTTGAATTAAGATAAAATGATAATTATCTTATTGACCGGTTTAAGTGATTTACTGCAATGTGTTAATAGATTTCTTAAAGAGTCCTTATTATATAAAATATTGATGCATGTGCTAGTTGATGTAGGAAACTTAAAAGTTGTTTTAAGTTTGAATAATGATCAAGAGTCATGATTGCTTAAGCCTCGGTACTTTTATATTTTGTATCCTGATTTATTGGCTTAAGATAGACTTTGTATAAATTATATATCTAACAATCCTACATTAATGCCATGATATCTTTTGCTTCAGAATTGATATAACAACTGATAAGTGACGGCAGACTTTATTAATCATAATTGCTATAGGAATTGAAAATTCTAAACTTAAAGTGTTATGTGTCTGACTCATTTTCTTTATGGATTACTGTTGAAAGAGTCCAACATATATTTGTAACAACCAAAGATAAATGGATTATTTCTTAGCCATTATCGGGAGTATGTTTGGAATGTTACTTATCTGTTGACAACGTAAATGTTTTTAATTCAACGGAACTGTGTTGTAGAGCGACGGTACTATTTGGGCTATAAAAGAAGAACTGATATTAATGAACTATACAACACTCGAATTAATATTTTGCACTCATATACTTGAAAAGTTATTCCATTATTTTTTGGTGCAAAGTCTCAGATGCTGTGCAATTAATATTCATATTTTTCTTTGTAATTTTCGTGAGCTTCATATTGGTGATATCTCTCTTTTACTACTTGATCATTGCATTCATTAGTTGGGCCTTGCATTGTTAAATTGCTTATTTGCTTTGATCATTAGACCTCTATATTTGTAATCTTATATTTTTAGACTAAGTGTTGTCTAAAGGAATTTAATCCAGGTGGATTAAGGTTTGTTCACAAACAGGTTCAAGGAAGCATAGGTGCTTAAGGAGTGCATTGGTGCACAAGGTGGAAAAGTTCTCAAGTGAATTATTATAATTCAATTTGATAGAATCTGTTTTGTAACAAGGGTCATTTTTAAAGAAATAAAAGTGAGTCTCCAATACTAGTTGGTATTGGACGTGGACTAGGCTATTATTATAGAGGGTAATAGCTGAACCACGTAAAAAATCTTGGTGTTGATTTTATTACTTACTTTACTTTATTTACTCACTAAAGCTAGTTAATTATTTTAATTATCTAAATTTGAATAATTGCATTATCTTGAGATAATTCTTTAACACTAAGTATTTTCTCTAAGTTATAAATTCAGCAAGATATTTTCATAAAATTAAATAGTCAATTCGGTAGGCCATATTCATTCAACAAGTTGCATTCATCAATATAGTAGGTTGTATTCGGTAGTTTGGTTTAAAGTTTAAAAATTGGTTATAGTTTGATCCCACACTTATTCAACCCCCCTTCTAAGTGTGCCTTATCTGAATTTCATTTGGTATCAAAGCTTGGCTTTATTTATCTTGGTCTTAAAGGTGACTTATAGAGAAAGATTCTGACATGGCACGGTTCGGGAACAACAATCAAGAAGGTTAATCAACCAATAGACCTCCACTGCTGCATGGAACAGAAAACTGCAATTTCTGGAAATTCCGAATGAGGATCTACCTCAAAAGAGATACTTGGGAATGATGGGTCGGGAAAATGGACCGTTTATTCCAAGAAAAGATGACGATATTCCAAAGACTTTGTTAGAGATGGACTCAATTGAAACTTTCATGCTTTCCTATGATTCAAAGGCTATGAACACATTACTCAGCGGCATGGTATAATCTGAGATCGATAAAGTTTCCTCATGCAACACAGCTAAGGAAATTTGGGACACTCTAGTGGTAAGTCATGAAGGAACATCCAAGGTTCGAGAAGTCAAACTAAGCATGCTCATGCATGATTATGAAATGTTCAAACTTGAGAAAGATGAAACTATCAAGATGGCTCAAGCAAGGTTCCGCGTTCTTCTGAATTCTTTAAAGCTACTAGACAAATCCATTCCACAAAGTGAGATTAATCGTAAGTTACTTCGGGCTATGCCCAAGAGGTTTGCTTCTAAAATTACTACTCTTCAAGATTCCTCTACTATGGATACACTAACTCTTTTTGGTGAACTTGAGGAATATGAACATCAGTTAAGGAGATATGATGAGGAGGAGGAAACTCCTGGAATAAAGGTTTTAGCTCTTAATGCAGGAAATGAAGAAGAGCTTGATGATGATTCGGATGAAGTGATAGCCATAATGTCAAGGAGGCTCAAAGGACTACTACAAAGAAAGAATAAATGGAAAATGAACTTCAACTCAAATAAAGCCAAAGGAAAGCAAATCGAGGAAACATGTTTTGAATGTGGACGTCCAGGGCACTTCAAGAAGGACTGTTTTCAACTACAGAACAAAGAAAAAATGAGCTTCAAAGATAACAAAAGAAGTAAGGCACTCGTTACTTGGAGTGATAAAGAGGAGTCCAAAGTTGAGGTCGATGCCAAGTATGAAATAGCTCAAGTATGCTTTATGGGAATAGAAGGTGAATCAAACGAGGTATCTAGTTTTGATTTTACTTCTTTGAAACAAGAAAATAATAAATTAAAAGAAAAGAATGCATATTTGAAAGACTTGGTAAATACATTAATGAGTGAGGTAGACTCTTTAATAGATGAAAAGAAAGATATTAAAAAAGAATCTACATGTAAAAAACTAAAGGTTTTTGTGACGCCCCAAAAATAGGTATACAACACCCATCTTGAGTCACCAAATACATGGTACAAAATTCAAATACAACTTAATAATACAACTGTCGTGTAAAATACAACAAAACATAAACTGAGAATTTTAATACGAATATTGTCTTCTAGACAATATTCAACTCAAATGGAGTCCTCAATACATTTATTATCACACTATTTCATAGAATAGTGAGGACTACTAATGTTATCATCTGGACCGTCACTCCATTCTCCGACTAGTCCCGACTACGTTCTCATTTCCTGAAAAGAACAATGAAAGCAAAAGGGTGAGCTTAACTAGCCCAGTAAGAAATATTATGAATAAGATAATGCAGAATAATTTATTGTTATCCTTCAACAGTGTTAAACTGATAAAATATAACAAACATCAAGTTTAACTGCAGCGGAACAAGTAATCCATTAGAAGAGTCACGTAGAGAATAAAATCTACTATCTTCTATGATTTAAAAGGTTTTTCATCACTTTTATTGCTTAGACTCAGCTTAATAAATAATCCACATCATCCCTGCATTACGACCAAGGATATTCATTAGTATCACGACCATAAATTATCCATGCCCTATGGGCCAAGGATATTCGTGTTTTCATCAATGGTCATGACCAGGCCAACAACTGTCCACCAATGCACTACGGGCCAATGAGGACTTTTACCACATCATTTGTAACATTACGGTCATAATTATACCGAATAATCCCTGGTCATAATCATACCAAGTCCATCTATACACTACAGGCCACAGATGACTTTCAACAGAATATAAACATGAGGATGATGACAATGATATAAGAATTCAATAAAACAAGTTCAATGATAAATTTTTAAAGATTTATAATTTAATTTATCAAGAAATCAACAACGTCCAAATTGTCAACATGATACTGCTTTGTGGAGTAAAATTCAAGAATAATATTGTACCAAAAATAATTTGGATCGAAAACGAATCAATTTTAATCATGAATAGTACCCCAGGTGAATAGTACTTGAGTGAATAGTACCCCGTGAATAGTACTTTAGGAATAGTAACCCTGTGAATAGTATTCTGGCATGAAAATGTTAAAAACTTATCAAGAATGCTCAAAATAATATTTCCATGAAAAGATACTGGATGAAGCGCAAATATCAATGATATTCTACTAATTTCATGGAGTATAGAAGCCAAAATTTTAACAAAACGAGTATAGAATTCGAAATCTAAAATGAAATAATATTACTTACATACTACAGAGTATGGAAGAAAATATTATTTCAAGCGAATATTGAACAAAAATAGCATCCTTTACCTTGAAAAGAAAAGTATTCCAACTGGTATAGCGGGGATATTTTTGAAGAAAACTTTCACTGTTTTCTACGCTCAAAGCTTTCTAAAACTCTAAAGAAATATGCTCAAGATTATAGAAGAAGAATTCCCTGATTCTGGTGTGATTTTCAATTCTAACTTAAGCGTCTATTGATAGGAAAATGCTAGAACGTCATAGGAGACTAAATAATAAAATAATATTATTTTTTTTTCTACGCACACTTCTTTGAAAAAATTTCAGCCATCACAAGTGGGGCCCACTAAAATCAGCCACTTTTCCCAACAACCAAAAGTAGGGCCCACCCATATTTTTAATAAAAAAAAAAATAATTTCAGAAACTTCAATAATTCATAAAAAATAGCTCTTTTATTAGAAAAATACGAATTTTATTTTCATTTCACACGAAATCGAATTCTCTACAACTTTGTAGAAGAAAGTTTTTCCAAATTCCAAACAAAAAATATCCGAATTTCACAAACGGACAATTTTTAACACCTCTTAAAATTCATAACAAATCATACGTTAATTTTTAACGGTTCAAAATTTGTGGACATATACTCAACTTATATATGCATAACATATCCAAAAATCACAACGATCCAATGGTCAGATTAAAATTATAACTCACGCAATAGAGCTTTAAGAACACCAATTTGATTTTTTATTACCTCCAATCCGACAAAATACTGATAAAACACCTCAACATTAATTCCTTCATTTATAACCACATTAAATAAATATTTTCCTATCCATCATTTATGTCCACATAAAATAAATATATCCTTATCATATAAATCAATAATTAATTATTCACAAATAAAATTACAAAATCACACTAAAGACAACCAAGCCGTTCCTAGGAAAAAGGGGGCTTTCCGATAAGGATTTCTCCTTACTGGCGCGCAATTAGGTGACCAAACCTCTACTTGACAGAACTTTTTAGACATTGCCAATAATGTTATCTAATAATATTATTCAAATAATATGAATTATTGATTTGATAATGGGAAATATTGTGCAGTGACAATTATTGAAATAACAATAATATAAAATATCAACGCAGCAATTATTGAATCAATAAAATAAAATATTGAACAAAGAATTCACCGTAACAATTATTAAGTAGTGCCTTCTTATGTAAGAATCAATAATTCAAAAAATAATGTGCAATACCGGGTAAAGCTTTCGTGCAACAACGCCAGACATTTTAGTTTACCCAATTATTCCAACAGTTGTTAATTCAGAACGATTACGCCGTTATTTATAAAAACTCAAATTTGTCATTTTTCTTCATCTGACAGTTATTCTGTTATAGGGCCCACAAATGGTTGCGTCGTCGTATGAATATTCCCCGATAGAAAGAATATTCCACGACCAAACGAATATTCCTCGACAACATGAATATTTTATAACCACTTCCTTATTTTGCAAAATTTATAAATATTACCCACAACTATAATATTATATCAAATTTACTCCTTAATATTCAAAAATGATATTTATAGAAAATTCATCTTTATTCATAAAAGTTGGGGTCTTACAACCTCCCCTTCTTATGAAATTTCACCCTCGAAATTAGTATACATACATGTATGATGTGAAGAGGTGAGGATACCTTGATCTCATTTCAGATTCTAACTCCCAGGTCATTTCCTCAACATTGTGGTTTCTCCACAAAACTTTGACTTGAGGTATAACCTTGGAGCGTAAAATATGTTCCTTCTTATCCAAGATTTTAACAGGAACCTCTTCATACGTTAAATCTTCCGCTATTTCGTCCGGTATTACTCAATAATATGGTTCGGGTCTTTCACATATTTACGTAACATAGATATGTGAAAAACATTATGAACACGAGACATACTTGGTGGTAAAGTACTAGTCTATAGGCCACAGCCCTTACTACGCTTGAGGATTAAAATGGGCCAATGAATCGAGGATTGAGCTTTCCTCTCTTTCCAAATCTCGTAACTCCTTTCCATGGAGCAACACGTAACAACACATGTTCTCCAATATTGAATTCCACGTCCTTTCGATGAAGATCAGCAAAACTCTTTTGTCGATCTTGTGAGGTTTTTATACGTTGTCAGATCATTTGAATCTTTTTCATAATCATACGTACCAACTCCGGTCCCAACAACGTTGCTTCACCCACCTCATCCCAATATACTGGAGAACGACACTTTCTTCCATACAACGCCCCGAATGGAGCCAAGCCAATACTTGCTTGATAACTGTTGTTGTAGGTAAACTCCACCAATGGTAAGAACTTGTCCCAACTTCCCTTGAAGTCAAGGACACAGAGTCTTAATAGATCTTCAAGAGTTTGAATAGTCCTCTCTGACTGCCCATCCATTTGAGGATGATAAGCCGAACTAAATCGTAAATCTGTGCCCATAACCTTTTGCAAACTAACATAAAATCTTGAAGTGAATCTTGGGTTTTGATCAGAAACTATGGATACTGGCATACCATGGAATCTTACAATCTTGTTTATGTATATACGAGAAAGACGTTCAAATGTATAAGTTTCTCGTATAGGTAAGAAATGAGCCAACTTGGTCAATCTATCAATAATGACCTAAATCACATATATGCCTTGAGAAACCTTGGGAAGACCGGTAACGAAATCCATGGTAATGTGCTCCCACTTCTATTCTGGAATTTCAAGTGGTTGCAATGGACCTTTTGGTACTTGATGCTCCGCCTTGACTCATTGACAAGTTAAACACCTTGAGATAAACTTCGTGATCTCTCTCTTCATATTCCTCCACCAAAATGTATGTCGAAGATCATGATACATTTTGGTACTCCCAGGATGGATTGCAAATGGTGTGTTGTGCGCCTCCATCATGATTTTATACTTCAAGTCAGAATCATTAGGAACATAAAGTCTGGAGTTGACTCGAAGTATTCCTTCTTCATCGATTCTTACTTCTGGGATAGCACCTTCATGCACTTTCGTTCTCATACGCATCAGCTCTAGGTATGTAGCTTGAGCAGCTTTAACTTTATCGATTAAAGTCGATTCTACTCGTATATTCATCATCATCACATGGGTCCCTAGAGTCTTTAACTCTATCTACATCCTTTGCAAGTCATACAAAATGGGCCTTTGCGTTGACAATATCGCACTTGTACCCGCATATGATCTTCTACTCAATGCGTCAGTGATAAATGGCTTTTATACCCACTTATTGGATAGCAATTCACGCGAACTGTGCCCTTCTCAAATACATTTTAATGTGTTTTTAGTTGCATTTCATGATATTTTGCATTGCATTTACTTAAAATTTCTTTGGTGTAAAAGTGCAGGATATGGTACAATTTGGTGATGTAAATGGCATGAGGCTATGGACGCATGGTGTGAGGATCAATTGGAGCAGGAGACTAAGCATGGATGGACAAAAGAATGAACATCAGAACAGATCATTGTAGCAGAACTAGAGTTGTAGAAGCCGCACGGCCGCGCGACAGAATAAGCTTAAGGACGCATGGCATGAACAGCACCTTTAGACGATGACTTTGCACACTAAAGTTAGTTGGCCTGCCGCGAGGATTGCAAAGGAGGGGCGCGTGGCCGCGCACGATGCTTGATTACTGCTGAGCTGTTTATTTTAATTTCAAATTTTAAGGGTTGCAATTAATTTAAAACGATTTCTGACTGGTGTCAGACGTATCATTATTCAGTTTTTATGTATTTTCATTTTGGTAACTAGGGTTTACACTCTGAGAGAGATTCCAACGTAGAAGGAAGCCTAAACTCTACTTTTCTAATTCTTCTTAGGATTTTCTATCATTGTGGATATTTATTAGTATTTTGCTGGATTTATATGAGGATTTGAACGTTAACAGTGGATTATAATCAACAATTGGGTTTGATCGTTTCTATCTTTCATCTGTCAATTGTTTGTTTATTCGCCATGTTTAGCTTTGATCCCATAATGGCTTTTGGTTCAGTCATGAACTAAACTCCATTATGGGATTCTAGCGGATTTTAATATGTAGTTTGGTTGCATGCTTGAATACTGAACTGTCTTACATATCATATGGGATTTCTATCATGATTGTTTTGCATGTATGAATGCTTGATCACCATTTGCTTTTAGTACTTGTATGGAATTGACAATGAACATGCAAGTATGGATTGTAATCATGATAGCATACGTATATGGGGCTATTTTGTATGGCTTGTGTATTTCGTGAGTCAGATAGACATACACTGTTTCACCGTATGAGTTAGAATAAGTGCTTGTGCTTAAATTCAATATGATTGTAATTTCACATAGATATATAGTGTTTTTGGTTATATTGATGATTACATGGAATCTATCGCTTGTGGATGATGTGTAAGTAGGTCATAGTACATTCAAAAATGGCTATGACTCTTTTAGTGCTCTTGGCTACTTTCATGTGATATGTGAACAAGTCTTGCATGATAGTGGCGATTAAATGAAATATTAAATGAAGTTAGGATCTCATTACTTTCAGATTTGATTTATTACATCTTTATTATTGTTTTAGTCGTTATTGGCGATTAGCGTAATTCACCAATCATATTCATTAGTTTGAGTATATAAATATAGTGATTTAATTGATGCATAGTGATTTAAATTAGATAATTTTTCCTGTGGGATCGATACTTTACTTGCTCTGTATTACTTGTTGACATATGTATGCTTGCATGAGTTAGAGCTCTTTTGTTAGAACTGAAAAAGAGGCAACAAGTTTTTGGCGCCGTTGCAGGGGACAAGCGTTTAAATTATTATTATTATCATTAGTTTTAAGCTATATTGTATGACTTAGACAAATCTATTCTTATCTAATTTCCATTTTTGTTTCAGGAACGTGTTAAAAGTTTTATGCGCACGTGGTCAACCAACCCCGAGTTAACTCCTATTCAGGACAACATAAACGGGAGAGGTTGGAAAGCTAGTGTTTGTAGAAATTTACAAGCACAGTTAGAAAGTACTACAGCTAATATGGCAGTCGAGGCACAAGGAGAAGAGCAAAGACAGGAGCATAGGGCTCTGAAAGAATATTCCATGCCCAATATTAATGGATTACAGTCTAGCATCGTCAGACCAGCGATAGAAGCCAATACATTCAAGATAAAAATGGGCACTATTTAGATGGTACAAAATTGATCAGCATGTTTTGGGGTGCCACTTCTGAGATGATCCGAATGAACACCTGTTGAGTTTCATCGAAATTTGTGATACATTCAGATACAACGATGTGACGGAGGATGCTATCAGACTTAGGATATTCCCATTCTCATTGAGGGATAAGGCGAGAAATTGGCTTCATTCTTTGCCAGCAAGATCTATAACTACATGGGAGGACTTAGCACAGAAATTCTTAGCCAAGTTTTTCCCAATGGCTAAGACTGCAAAGATGAGGACAACTATCTCTCAGTTTGAGCAACAACAGGGCGAGTCCTTATATGAAGCATGGGAGAGATATAAAGAGATGCTAAGAAAGTGTCCACATCACGGTATGCCAGATTGGATGGTAATCAACACGTTTTATAATGAATTGGGATGGCAGTCGAGACCTATTGTAGATGCAGCTGCAGGAGGGGCATTATGAGCAAAAAGTTATGAGGAAGCCTATAACCTTATCGAGATAATGGCATCAAACGATTTTTAGAATCCTACATCTAGAATGCCACAGCCCAAGGTTGCAGGTGTGTTGGAAGTGGATGCTATCACGCAGTTGTCAGCACAGATGGCAGCCATGGCGAAGAAAATAAATACATTAACAGAAGGTAAAACGAAGACGGTTGCATTTGTATGTGAGATCTGTGCGGGGTCGCATTCGACAGATCAGTGTGCTATCAGTTCGGAGTCGGTAAAGTATGTGAGTAATTACAAAAAAGACCAAGGTCAGTTTAAGAACACATACCACCCCAACAACCGAAATCATCCAAACTTTAGTTGGTCAAATAACCAAGGGAATCAGCAGAATCAGTTTCAACCAAATAATCAGTTTCAATCACAACCAGCACAGCTACAGTTTAATCCTAGACCACCTTTTCCGCCGAGATTTTCTCAACAACAACAACACCACACTCCAGCTGCACCACAGCAAGAAAAGAAATCAGAAATGGAGGAGATGATGATGAAATACATGGAAAATACAGAAGTTATGATCAAAAGCCAAGCATTGGCTATTAAGAATCTGGAAACTCAAATGGGGCAGATGGCGAACATGCTTACCAACAGGCCCCAGGGTTCATTGCCGAGTAAAATAGAAACAAATCCACGAAGAGACGAGAAGGAACAGTGTCAAGCAATCACATTGAGGTATGGGAAAAACACTGCAGACACTATGAAGTCACATACCAAAGGGCCAATTATATTGAGTAGGTAAGCAGCGTCAAGATGAGGCAGAAAGTCAAACACTGCTAAAGAAGAAAGTCTGGAAAAGTCTGAGGTTTAGCGGGAAGAGAAAGATAAAGCAGGTTCAGAGGAGAAGCTTAAGAGTTCAGTACCACCAATTCACCCTCAAGTTTCGTATCCGTAAAGATTAAATAAGTAGAGGGAAGATAAGCAATTCAGCAAGTTTCTGGAGATATTTAAAAAGCTGCAAATCAATATACCTTTCGCCGAGGCATTGGAATAAATGCCAAGCTATGAAAAGTTCATGAAGGGTATACTGTCAAGGAAGAGGAGATTAGATGAATTTGAGACAGTAGCCTTGACAGAAGAATGCAGTGCAGTGCTTCAGCAGAAGTTACCTCCGAAGCTAAAGGATCCGGGCAGTTTTACAATCCCGTGCACAATCGGGAAGATGAATTTTGAAAAATGTTTGTGTGATCTTGGGGCAAGTATCAATATGATGCCCTTGTCAGTGTTCAACCAATTGGGATTACCAGATCCAAGGCCAACAAACATTTCTTTGTAGCTAGCTGACAGATCCATCACGTATCCACGGTGAATTGTTGAAGATGTATTAGTGAAGGTGGACAGATTTATCTTTTCGGCTGACTTCATCATTTTGGATTACGAGGAAGATAAAAATATACCAATCATATTGGGAAGACCATCCTTAGCCACAGGAAAAACTCTGATAGATGTGCAGAAGGGGGAACTCACTATGCGTGTTCATGATCAAGAGGTCACCTTTAATGTCTTCAAAGCTATGAAGTTTCTAGCAGATGAAGTGGAATGTTTACTGGTTGATTTGGTGGATCAGGTCGTAAATGATGAAGTACAGAGTCTAGTGGATGATGAACCTTTGAGGAGTGTAATTACAGAAAATTCAGATTTAGAGGACGAGGAACTTAACGAACTTGTGCAATATCTGGATACCACTCCACAAGTCAGAAAATTCAGAAAACCTGTCGAGCCATTGACAAAAGCTGGAGAATCCTCAGTAAAATTAAAGCCATCTCTTGAGACACCTTCAGAACTTGAATTAAAACAACTTCCAGAACATCTCAGGTACGCATTTTTAAATAAAGATTCAAAGCTACCTATGACTATTTCTTCTGTATTAGCATCTTTTTAGGAAGAAAAACTGCTATGAGTGCTATGATAGTTCAAATCAGCTATTGGCTGGACCATAACAGATATCAAAGGGATCAGCCCTTCATTTTGCATGCATAAGATCCTGATGGAAGATGAGAGTAAGCCGTCAGTTGAGCAACAAAGGAGACATAATCCGATAATGAAAGAAGTGGCTAAGAAAGAGGTACTGAAATGGCTGGATGCAGGCATAATCTATCCGATCTTAGACAGCTCATGGGTGAGCCCAGTGCAATGTATACCGAAAAAGGGTGGCATGACCGTAGTGACTAATGAGAATAATGAGTTGATTCCAACACGAACAGTGACAGGGTGGAGAGTCTGCATGGACTACCGCAGGATCAACAAAGCTACAAGGAAATATCATTTTCCACTCCCATTCATTGATCAGATGTTGGACAGATTAGTAGGTCATGAGTATTATTGCCTTCTGGATGGATATTCGGGCTATAATCAAATTATGATAGCTCCAGAAGACCAGGAAAAGATAACTTTCACATGTCCTTATGGCACATTCGCCTTCAGAAGGATGTCCTTCGGGTTGTGCAATGCTCCAGCCACCTTTCAAAGATGCATGATGGCTATATTTTCAGATATGGTGGAGTAGAATGTGGAAGTATTTATTGATGACTTCTCAGTCTTCGGGGACTCGTTTAATCTATGCCTTGAAAATTTGGTGATGGTTTTGAAGCGGTGTGTTGAAATAAATCTAGTACTGAACTGGGAAAAGTACCATTTTATGGTACAAGAAGGAATAATACTGGGACAAAAAGTGTCGAAGAAGGGACTCGAGGTAGATAGGGTAAAGCTGGAAACTATAGAGAAATTGCCACCACCTAATTCGGTAAAAGGTGTTCGCAGCTTTCTGGGACATGCAGGTTTCTACCGTAAATTCATCAAGGACTTCTCTAAGATAACTAAACCAATATGCAGTTTATTGGAGAAGGATGCGCAATTTAACTTTGATGAGGCTTGCGTGTCGGCATTTGAGCACCTAAAAGGGAAATTAACATCAGCACCAATTATTACTGCACCAGATTGGGATTTGCCATTTGAGCTGATGTGTGATGCCAGTGATTATGCCGTATGGGCTTCTTTGGGACAGAGGAAAAAGAAGATGTTCCATGTGATTTATTATGCCAGCAAGACCCTTACAGATGCACAGTTGAACTACACCACCACAGAGAAAGAGTTATTGGCAGTGGTGTACGCCTTTGATAAATTTCGAACATATTTGATCAGTACAAAGGTGGTAGTGTATACGGATCACACAGCAATTCAAAATTTAGTGGCAAAGAAGGATGCAAAGCCCCGGTTGATCAGATGGATTTTATTACTGCAGGAATTTGATTCGGAGATCAAGGACAGGAAGGGCACTGAAAACCAAGTGGCGGACCACTTATCTCGACTTGTGAATCTAGAAAGGGAGGCAGACGACAAGGTTTTAACCAATGAATCCTTTCCAGATGAGCAGTTATTTGTGGTGAAAGGGGAAGTGCCATTGTTTGCAGACTACATGAACTATTTGGTGAGTAAGATGGTACCTTCTGACTTGGTGGGTTATCAAAATAAGAAATTTCTGCATGATGTCAAATGGTATATATGGGATGAGCCTTATTTGTTTAAACAGTGTTCTGATCAAGTGTAAAGAAGGTGTATTCCGTATAGCGAGACCGAGGGGATTCTGCAAGATTGTCACTCTACTGTGTATGGAGATCACTATGGTGGTGAAAGAACAGCGGCTAGAATACTACAAGCAGGATTCTACTGGCCGACAATTTTCAAAGACGCATACAGTTTTGTTCAGCGATGTGATAGATGTCAGCGAGTGGGGAACATCTCCAAAAGAAATGAAATGCCATTGAATACAATCCGTGAAGTATACATTTTTGATGTGTGGGGAATTGATTTCATGGGGCCTTTTGTTTCTTCCTGCGGAAATATCTACATCCTGCTCGCCGTGGATTATGTCTCGAAATGAGTAAAAGTGGCAGCTCTTCCGACAAATGATGCCAAGGTCATACTCAAGTTTTTACACAGAAGTATCTTCACGAGGTTTGGGACTCTAAGGGCTATCATCAGTGATGAAGATAAATCATTTCACAGCAGGCGATTTCACGACTTTGTTGGCCAAATATGGGGTGAACCATCGCATTGCTACAAACAGATCACCCACAAAACGAATGGCCAAGTCAAGTGTCGAATCGAGAAGTTAAGAGAATCTTGGAAAAGTTGTGAATCCAACGAGGAAGGATTGGTCGTTAAAGTTGGATGATGCAGTATGGGCTTATAGGACGGCATATAAGACGTCGTTTGGTATGTCACCTTTTCAACTCGTGTATGGAAAAGCCTGCCACCTTCCTATGGAATTAGAGCATAAAGCATATTGGGCAATTCGAAAGCTCAATTTTGATTTGAAAGCTGTCGGGGAGAAACGCCTACTCCAACTCAATGAGTTGGATGAATTCAGATTACATGCATATCAGAATTTGAAGCTGTACAAGGAGAAGGTGAAGAAATGGCATGACCAAAAAATCATTAAGAGAGCATTTGAACCGGGACAAAAGGTTTTTCTTTATAACTCCAGACTTAAACATTTTCCCAGGAAGCTGAAATCGAGGTGGTCAGGGCCATTTATAGTGAAGACTGTTTTTCCATATGGTGCAATTGAAGTATTCGATACGTTGTCAGACAAGCCTTTTTAGGTGAATGGACAGCGGTTGAAGCATTACTTTTGTGATGAGGTAGACAGACAGAAAGTTTCCTCAATTCTTTCTTTGATATGAGCATCCGAGACAATTAAGCTAATTGACTATAACTTAGCGCTTGATGGGAGACAACCCATTATCTCTATCTCTATTTTCTTTTTATTTATTCAGTAGGGTATTTAGCTAGTTCATCTTTATTTCATTCTTAATAGATGGCTATGTTGAGCATCAGTTAGTGTGTAATAGAGTCTGCATTGGATAGTATTTTAGTATTGTATAGAATTTACTTGTTCATTTATGCTTATTCCGGAGTTCACACATTGATACGGATAAATAGTGTGATGTAGGTATCTTCAAGTGAAATCTCACTGCTAGGCAGTTTGGGAGTAAACGCATGAGTGCAGAAGGCGGTTCATTGGCGTGCCACACAATGACTATAACAAGACAAGATCAAGCTACCAAGACGCTTACACATCTCGCATAAGTATCGCCACTCGTATGCCTGCCATCAAAAACCATTGCAAAGGTTACGACGCTGCCTACATCATCTTGGAAATTTTTAAAGTTTAAAAACAAAAACCAAGTCATGTTTTATTTGGTCTCTCACTTGACATAATAGAAGTATATTCTTCCGTTCTCCCATAATCATAAGACTCCTCAGCTCTCATCAAAGTTCATACCCACGAATCTCTCCCCTAGTATAAATCTAGGGTTTCTGCTTGGGTTGTGCAGGAGTAAGTTTGGGGGTACGCTCATCAGGCAATTCATCTGCATTCTCTCTATCATCCATACATTGGTCCAAAAAGAGCACGTTCAATCTCCATCTCTTCTTCATCAGCATCTTCCTCCAATAACCAAGAAGAGGATGTCGTGGACCACAGGAAATTTATCAGTTTGGAGGCCTAGCAGGAATATTATCGGAATGTGGACAAATCTTTTGTGAAGGAACGGGGACTTCAACCTGAGAAGCAAGTTGGCCAACTCTGGTATATGATACGAGAAAGAGGCTGGGTTGGCTTGATTGCATCTCCTATGCCTATCCCCATGGGGATTGTTCGAGAATTCTATGCGAATGCTAAGGAAATGATAAAAGCAGGAATAACGATGGTTCGAGGAGTGCAGGTGGATTTTTGACCTCCAGCGATCAGAGCAGTTTTCAACATACATGACGCACCACCCACTAGGTCTACTAATTGAGTAGAAGGTGCACATTTAGAAACGGATCTGGTAGTAGTGATTGCTGAATTGTGTATTTCAGGCACCAAATGGAATTATAAGGCAGGGACAACTGAGCCAAAATCTTTTCCAGTCATCGCTTTTGAATCGATCACGCCAAAGCGTGGAATCATTTATCTGTGCCAAGCTAGTTCCACGACCACCAAAGATGAAATAACCAATCGAAAGCTATTATTATTTTATGGGCATCATCAAAGGCAAGTACATTGATGTAGGCCATTTAATTCATCAAAACATAGGCGTTATATGTGGGGAGCACTCATCGAGTATTCTCTGCATGCATCTGTGGCGCCCATGGCTGCTACTACCAACAAGGAGTCCCATGGAATAATGAGCAACTGCAGAACCCGAGCCATGACATCACTCATGTTAACATTGCCAAATTCAAGGATTGGATGGGTGGTGAACCGCATCCGCGAGGATTAGGTTTTATCATTCAGCCTATTTTTTTCTAGAGACATCACAAAGAGCCCCTCGCATGGATGAGGCAGGCGAATCCACACAAGCACCTGCTGCCCATGGTGATTGTTAGCTCCGAAAGTTGGAGCGAAAAGTCGATGCCATGTACGATAATTTCGGAACATTTACGACGGGACTCACGAGGGCCTTGGCTGAGGCTTTTGTGCAGCAAGGAACAACGTTAGAGTGGCCTCAGTTCGGGACAGCAATGCCATATCCACCACCATATTCACCACCCGAGGAGGGTGGTACCATTGATCATTAGGGGAGTTTTTCGTTACCCTTTACCTTCATTCAATGGGGCATTGAATATTATAATTTTGGGGGTATTGGGGTAGTAGTATAGTTGCATTTAGTGTAGTATAGTTGCATGTAGTTTTTGCATGATTAGTTTAATGTTTGCATCATATAGTTTATTTTTCTAATAGTTGCATGTTTAATTTGCATGTCTCACAGTTCTTGCCGTATGGAAATTTTTGTCTAGCCGATGATGATAGTGAATTTTCAAAAGATTTTTGAGTATGTTGGATAACATGAACCTAGCTATAATGTTTCACACGATGAAGTTCATGTTGTTGTTTAAATGCTTTCGGTTTGCACGATTGTGTTCACAATCACTTGTAGGTATAAGAATTATGTGTTGCATTGCTCGAAGGAAAATGTAGTTTTAAAAAGGGAAATATGTGGAAAGTGAACTTAGACGGTTTAAAACATTGATTCTTAAACTTTGGGAAAACATAGGTATCTATGTATAAAAAAAAATAATCAAATAGTAATAATGTGGCTAGTCTTATTTCGGGGCCCTGGCTACTTGAGTAAGTACGCCCGAGGGGATTGTCTCTACACCTAGCACCCTAAGGTTGTTCATGGTCTGGGAGTCGTTGGTTGAAAGCTTGCTAAGGGGTAGCAGTGTTGCCTAATGGAGTAAGACATTGCACAGTCATGAGAAAAAAATAGCAATAAACACAGCGGGAAAGTGCGAAAATCGCCCTTGTGAGTAAAAATAAAGTAGTTAAGCCCATTGTTGAACCTCAGTTTGTTTTGATATGTTGGAATAGTCTTTATTGCATATGTATACATGAGTCTTGATTTAAACTATAATTTTCTGTTTTAAGCAATTTAGCATGTGTATTCTTTACTTAAATCAAGTTTTGGTGAACACAACACACACACACATAGCATATCTATAGCATGTATGAATTATCTAAGTGTACCACATTATGCCTACAGTTTGGTTTGAATCTGTATTCTTGAATCTGGAAAAATTTGTTGAGGCATTTTGGACTGAATTTCTGTGATAGCTGGAACAATGTGAGACTAGTTGCATCATAATTTAGTTGCATGGTAATATAGCTGCATTTTCATTGTTCATTAGTATGCATTGCTTGAGGGAAAGCAACAGTTCAAGTTTAGGGGTATTTGATAAGTGGGTTTTATACCCATTTATTGGATAGCAATTCACGAGAACTGTGCCCTTCTCAAGTACATTTTAAGGTGTTTTTAGTTGCATTTCATGATATTTTGCATTGCATTTACTTAAAACTCCTTTGGTGTAAAATTGCAAGATATGGCACGATTTGCTGATGTAAATGGCATGAGGCTATGGACGCATGGTATGAGGATCAATTGGAGCAGAAGACTAAGCATGGATGGACAAAAGAATGAATAGCAGAACAGATCATTGCAGCAGCAGAACAGGTGATCGCGCGGCAGAATAAGCTTGAGGACGACGCTGCTTGTGAGCACCTCTTTGGGGATGAATTTACCTTTATAAGTTCTTGCGGCATGCCATGCCGAGCATTGCAAAGGAGGCGCGCTGCCATGTGGCTGATGTGATTATCACTTGAGCTATTTATTTTAATTTCTAATTTTAAGGGTTGTAATTAATTTAAAACGATTTCTAACTGGTGTCAGACGTATCATTATTCAGTTTTTACGTATTTTCATTTTGGTAAATAGGGTTTACACTCTGAGAGAGATTCCAACGTAGAAGGAAGCCTAAACTCTACTTTTCTAATTCTTCTTGGGATTTTCTATCATTGTGGATATTTATTAGTATTTTACTGGATTTATATGAGGATTTGAACGTTAACAGTGGATTATAATCAGCAATTGGGTTTGATCGTTTCTATCTTTCATCTTTCAATTGTTTGTTTATTTTCCATGTTTAGCTTTGATCCCATAATGGCTTTTGGTTCAGTCATGAACTAAACTCCATTATGGGATTCTAATGGATTTTAATATGCAGTTTGGTTACATGCTTGAATGCTGGACTGTCTTACATATCATATGGGATTTCTATCATGATTGTTTTGCATGTATGAATGCTTGATCACCATTCGCTTTTAGTACTTGTATGGAATTAACAATGAACATGCAAGTATGGATTTTAATCATGATATCATACGTATATGGGGCTGTTTTGTATGGCTTGTGTATTTTGTGAATCAGATAGACATATATTGTTTCACCATATGAGTTAGAATAAGGGCTTGTGCTTAAATTCAATATGATTGCAATTTCACATAGGCATATAGTGTTTTTGGTTATATTGATGATTACATGGAATCTATCGCTTGTGGATGATGTGTAAGTAGGTCATAGTACATTCAAAAATGGCTATGACTCTTTTAGTGCTCTTGGCTACTTTCCTGTGATATGTGAACAAGTCTTGAATGATAGTGGTGATTAAATGAAATATTAAATGAAGTTAGGATCCCATTACTTTCAGATATGATTTATTACATCTTTATTATTATTTTAGTCATTATTGGCGATTAACGTAATTCACCAATCATATTCATTAGTTTGAGCATATAAATATAGTGATTTAATTGATGCATAGTGATTTAAATTAGACAACTTTCCTTGTGGGATCGATACTTTACTTGCTCTGTATTACTTGTTGACACATGTATGCTTGCATGAGTTAGAGCTCTTTTGTTAGAACTGAAAAAGAGGCTACAGTCAGCTACCACGTTTGCTTTCCAGGATGGTATTGGATGGTATGATCATAATCTTTCAACAGTTCAAGCCAACGTCATTGTCAAATGTTGAGTTCCTTTTGAGTGAAGAAATATTTAAGGATTTTATGATCCGTATAGATCTCCACCTTCTCTCCATATATGTAATGCCTCCAAATTTTAAGTGCGAAGACAAGAGCTGCCAACTCTAGATCATGAGTAGGATAATTTTTCTCATATTCTTTGAGTTGTCGAGAGGCATAGGCTATGACTTTCCCATGTTGCATGAGAACACATCTTAACCCTTTGCCCGAAGCATCACTGTAGATGACAAATCCCTCCGAGTCAGATGGTATTGTCGAACAGTCTTTGAAATGAGTCTCCTCTTGAGTTCTTGAAAACTCTTCTCACATTCCTCGCTTAATAGCAAATTTTGTATCTTTCCGAGTCAAATTGAGTTAATGGAGTAGCAATTGAGAAAACCTTCTATGAATCTCCGATAATAACCAAATTCGTCGAGAAAGCTACATACTTTGCAGAATCGATTTAGGTTGCTCCCAGCTTTGAATAGCTTCAATCTTTGTTGGGTCAACAGATATTCCATGACTTGATACTACGTGCCCAAGAAATGCTACTTTCTCAAGCCAGAATTCACATTTCTTCAACTTGGTATAAAGCTTGTTTTCACGAAGCTTTTGGAGTATCAGTCTCAAGTGTTGCTCATGATCTTCACGGCTTTTAGAATATATGAGGATGTCATCAATAAAGACGACCACAAAGTGATCCAAATATTCCTTGAATTCTCGGTTCATCATATCCATGAAGGCAGCAGGAGCATTAGTCAATCCAAAAGACATGACTAGGAATTTATAATGCCCGTACCGAGTTCTAAAAGTAGTCTTTGGAATGTCATCGGTTCTAATCTTTAACTGATGATATCCAGAATGAAGATCAATCATTGAAAAGAATTTAGTACCTTGCAACTGGTCAAACAGGTCATCAATGCGAGGCAACGGGTATCTATTTTTGACAGTGACATGGTTCAACTCTCGATAATCAAAACAAAGTCGCATACTCCCATCTTTCTTTTTCACGAATAAAACAGGAGCACCCTAAGGAGACGTACTAGGACGAATGAAACCGATGTCTAACAACTCCTGCAGTTGGGTCTTTAACTCCTGAAGTTCAATAGGAGCCATTCGATATGGGGCTTTGGAAATGGGTTTTGTCTTGGGTTCAAGGTCGATACAAAATTCAATTTCACGCTTCTGGGGTAGGCGAGAAGTTCTTCAGGAATATGTCGAAATTTATTAACAATAGAAATACCATTCAAATCTGACGTATTTTTTTTTAAATCTATGACATGAGCTAAGAAAGCTTGACATCCGTTTTTTCAATAAATGAATTGCTTTATGGCTTGAGGTGACAGTGATTGATTTTAATTGTTTGGTTGCCTGAATTCGCATAATAGGTTGGTTATGAATATGAAAGATAACAACCTTACGAAAACAATCAATTTTTGCATGATGAGTAGTTAACCAATCAATCCCTAGAATAACGTCAAATGCAAGTATTTTTAATGAAATAAGATCGACAGGTAATGTGAGGGTACCGATTTGAACCAAACAAGACTTATAAACAGTGGATGTAATGAAGGTTTCTCCCAACGGAGTTTCCACAGATAAGTCAAATTCTAATTTCTCCGGAGTCAAATTTAAACGTTGAGCGCAAGTAGGAGAAATAAAAGAATGGGTAGAACCGGTATCAAATAAGGTATATACTTCGCTAGAGTTTATAATAAGCTTGCCCGTGATGACCTCGCTTGGGTTCCTTGCTTTCTAGGAGGTCACAACAAACGCTCTCCCTTGAACTACTGGTTTTTAATTTTCTAGGACGGCCTTTGGTGCCTTCATCCCAGTTGGAATTTCCTTCCCTGAACGAAAAAATCGAGCTAGGTGACCTTCTATTCCATAATTGTAACACGTTTTGGACTGCTACGCACAGTTTGGACTGATATGTCCCTCCCCTTCGCATTTGAAGCATATGATAGGTGGTCGTTCTCCTTCCTTAACAACGGGTGCTGATGCTGACGTCTTTCCATCATTGTTGAATCTCCTCTTCTTGAAATGTCCATTCTTATTGTCTTGGCCATGATTACCACGGAAGTGGTTACCATTTCTGGCATGTTGATTCCCTCCATGTTTGTTGTCACCACTTCGATGACTGCTACCACTGGTATTATCATTTTGTTGGATGCTTTCTCTTGGTTGGGTTGACTCGTTATTGCGCTCCAATAACTGAGCCATATTTACAACATCTGAATACAAACACAATTTATAAGAAATTAGATATTGACGTATCTCGGGTTTCAAACCTCTTAGAAACATCCGCGTCATTCTCTCCTCATTATCAACCAAGTGAGACGCAAAACCGGACAACTCGTGCAACTTAGCTTCCGTCTTTACGACCATATTGTTCTCGCTTTAACTTGATGAACTCTACCTCTTTCATGTGATGAATACTTTCGGAAAGTACTTGTCGTTGAATAGTTCTTGGAACTTCTCCCAAGACATCTTCAAGTCTGGCAGTTGAGTACGCTTTTACTGATTCCCACCCGTGTATGCCTCTCCTCACAACTTAAAGGTAGCAAGGGAACCTTTTTGCTCCTCGAACATCCCAAGACATCAAATATCTTGGTGATCTCGCTTTATCCATGTTTCCGCCTTTTAAGTGGTTTTGGCTCTCCAATAAACTCATGTGGTCCCAGTTCCTTGAATCTGCTTAGCGATGATCCGTCAAGAGTTTCCAAAGAGTTTCCACCTACATTTTGGACAAGAGCCGCTCTCGCCTGTTGTTGTATGAATTGCATAAAGCCTCTGAACATTCCATCATTCATCATTTGATCATTGTTGTTTACCTGAGGATTATTGTCTTCCTGTTGCACATTATCCTGGGGTATTGATCTTTGGTGACTCAACGGTCTCCTGTGCTCCATTGCTATTCTCAATATTCTCGGATGTCATTTTCAAATACTGCCAAAAAACAAGGGTTAATTGACATTCAACATATTATCCCTATACTCTGACTGACCAATTAAATACCAAATAACTTAGGTAGGTCATACTAGTGAAAGAATTCCACGCCTCTCCTCTCCTAGTTCTTGTCTCACATCTCAGCCAGGGATCATATCCCTAAGCTTTGATACCAACTGTGACGCTTCCAAAATAGGTATACATCACCCATCTTGAGTCGCCAAATACAAGGTACACAATTCAAATACAACTTAATAATACAACTATCGTGTAAAATACGATAAAACAAAAACTGAGAGTTTTAATACGAATATTGTCTTCTAGACAGTATTCAACTCAAATGGAGTCCTCAATACATTTATTATCACACTATTTCATAGAATAGTGAGGACTACTAATGCTATCATCTGGACCGTCACTCCGCTCCCCGACTAGTCCCTCGCTACGCTCTCATTTCACAAGAGAACAATGAAAGCAAAAGGGTGAGCTCAACTAGCCCAATAAGAAATATTATGACTAAGATAATGCAGAATAATTTATCGTTAGCCTTCAACAGTGTTAAACTAATAAAATATAATAAACATCAAGTTTAACTGCAGCGGAACAAACAATCCATTAGAAGAGTCTATTAGAGAATAAAATCTACTATCTTCTATGATTTAAAAGGTTTTTCATCACTTTTATCATTTGAGACTCAACAATAAATAATCCACATTATCCCCCTTTACGACCCAAGGATATTCATTAGTATCACGACCACAAATTATCCATGCACTACGGGCGAGGATATTCGTGGTTTCATCAATGGTCATGATCATGCCAACAATCGTCCCACCAATGCACTACGCCGAATGAGGACTTTTACCACATCATTTGTAACATTATGGTCATGATTATACCAAATAATTCCTCGGTCATAATCATACCAAGTCCATCTACGCACTACAGAATACAGATGACTTTCAACATATTATAAACATGAGGATGATGACAATGAGATATCCAAAATTTTATTTGTAATTTAAAATATTTATTAAATTCAAATAAATATTTTATTGATGAAGAAAAGTACCCGTTTTGGAATTTAAAATATTTCTTGGAATAAATGAATATGTGAATTTTATTAGTAAATATTTATAAATTATATTTATTAGATAATATTCTAAATTAATTTAATTTATAGTTATTATGTTGTAAGATAACATGAGATGATTATATTATTTGTTGTGATGTGATAAATTAAGATGGTATATTAATCTATTAAATAAAATTATAATGAGAATATAATTTTGTGATATATGTTTTAAGTTGAATATTTATTTAAAATATAGTATGTGTAATTAATTTAGTTAATGTAATGTTGGATATGGAAATCCAAATAAATAGTATGTGATTATGAATTATAAACTAAATTGTTTATTAAAATAAAATTAAAAATAGTTTAATTTAGTTTTGACCAAACAAGACTTAAATATATTAAGTCTTTATTTTAAAGACTTTTTGCCAAACAAAGCCTTATGGCTTTTGGATTTCTTTTAATATTTGAATTATAAATAAAATAAATAAAGTAGATAAATCAAATAATAATTATAACATATACGTTAATAGTTTGTAACTGTTATTATATTAAGTATGCGTATTAAGCCATATCGGTTTATTTTAGTTTACGTATACATTTATTTGCTAAGCATAAGATTACAGAGAATAGAGAGAGTTAAGAGGAAGATTTTTGGAGAAGTTCAAAGAAATTCGTGGTGTTCTAGTAAGAATTACCAAACAATAGAAGGTATTTCCATAACTTTGATTATATATATTTATATATATGTATATATATGAATTTTTTGGCATATTTCTAAGTTCTGTGAATTCATCTTTTTAGAATTGTTGATATACAATTGATAACTTGTTATTTTATATGTTTGTGATGATTAGAACTAGTATTTAGTCAAGAATTATTATGCTAATTTCGTTTAAAAGGAAGAAAACTAATTACAGTGAATATTTTCTTATATGGCTTATGTAAGTACCAAATTTGGTGGTTAGTTTGTATGTTAATCGATGAATTGAGTCTTGCATATGTTAATTCGGTAAGAAACGAAGAGAACGTAATTTGAACGAAACGATCTGGTCAATTATAGAGATCGCATTGTTGATTTTTGTGAAGAATATCAAAAAATTGAGTTTTTATATGAAAATGAGGAATTTGAGAAATTAAACTAGTTTAAGTTGTTGTTAATTGTTCTATATTGATATATATGTGAGGAAACATGTTTGTAATAGTTTTATATCATTTGTTTGTGTTAATTTCACTGTTTGGTGGGCGAAATTCATGTTAGTTGGGCTAAAGTCGACTCATTGTTCATGTCGTTTACTGCGCAATCATAGCATACATGCATGCTGCAATTTCTTAATGCAAAAACTGCAAAAAAGTAGCAATTGCACCATCCCCGTGCTTTGTGTATAAGCATACAATGTCATGCCATACCCTATTCTCGATATGGTGAGTTCTGTTGTTGCTGAAGACTTGGGGTATCAACATAACTTGGTCTAAGGTTATGTTAATGTGTCAAATGTGTAATGACATGGTTAAAACAACATAGTGTTATGTGGTTAGTGATTCTAAAGTTATAAGAAGTTAGTAGACTATGAAAATGACATGTTGTGATTTATTGAGAATGAGGATTAGTAAATGAGTATTATGAAGGTTAACACTTGAAATTTCTGATATTTATATAGTAGCATGAGACTTGTACTAAATTATCAAGTTTAGCTATAATGGGTGTTATTTTGGAAGTGGATGTTAAACATGTCTAATAGATATTGTGATTGCACTAAAATGTATTAGTGAGTTTCAGTTTTGTGTTATGTGGTTTATTTATATGGTTAGACCTTAAACTAAAGGTTATAACGTAACTAAGATAAGAAATAAATCTATGAGATTAATGTATGTAGCTAATTGATGTGATGATCCTAATGGTATGTGTAGGATATTGGAGTACGTGAATTATAATTGTATAGCTTACGCAAGAGGCAAGTTCCCTAACCTTTGCTACTTTATTATTCAGCAAGGTTACTTTTCATTGTTATGTTATACTCATGCAAATTCTCTATCTCTAATCACTTGTTTAACAATTTATTGTCATGCGAATTCTTTACCCTCATTTATTGTTGATCAAATTAGTTAATCTTTATTTCTTTATTTCAAACGAGATTACTTTGGTTATTCAAAGTCTTTAATGTTGTTTATTTAGCTACTAATAACTGTTGTTTGATCTTCTTTCTCCAATGTCATTGTACTATCCTACATCATTGTACCAAACTCTAAGTTGTCTAGCAATTCTTTACCAATTCAACTAATCCTTAGTTGATGAATGTTCTAAACTCTAAATTACCCTTGAAGTCAACCCAAACCAAACTTCCTTTGGTTTGTATATGGACTCACACAAATTTTGAAATCATGTTGTCGATGATAACATTTGTTCAATTTAGAAATTGTTAATACTCTAGTTCTTATTGATTCATCGATATACCTTGTTCATAAAGATATTATAATCAAACTCTTGAATAGTTATTTGTTTCTATCTGATTCAACCGGTACTTGGTTAATGAGCATTCTAAAGATATAAAATTCCTTGAAAGCTAATTTCCAACCAAATTTCATTTGGTTCGGAACCTAATGATCTAAGCTGAGATGAACAACCCTATTATTAGGGGAATATTTTAGAAATACGCAAAAGCGTTAAAATGTTTATTGCATACATAAGTACAAAGGGTTGATCACCTAGAGTACGGAATGATGGTCCATATAGTCGTTTAGATTTGTATTAAAAGTTACAGATGAGAAACACACATTAACCTAGGACGAAGATGATGATTATAGTCTTTTAGATCGTTAAAGGTTAAAGTAGAAATACTTGAGACCTAGAGTATAGTTAAGTGGTCTTGTGACCCTCGATGTATTCTTTGATGTTGATATCTATTGTTAACTTAACGTTCATTATTCCTTTGAACTCATAGTTGTTGAATTAAAGTTTATTGTTCTGGTAAGAAAACTTTACCATTGAAAGTTCAATTATTGTCATTCATAAAATGTTATTGTATACTATTCTTCTTGTGAGCAATTGTTTGCTCACTCTTGCACCAAACAATGCAGATGAAGTTAAGAAGTTTGAAGAGCTTTGTTCAACCAAGGGCATGGACAAAGTGCTTGATTAGACGACAACGTTTAATTTATCTTTTATTTATGAAGCTTATGTAATAGATTTAATTATGATCATGTTTTAAATTTTCCGCTAATGATTGTAATAAAGGTTAGATGACCTGGGATTTATCTTAGATTATGTAACCTTTTAATGGGAGATTGATTATTTAAACTTTTGAGTTTAATTATATCCTTTGTTTATGGGTAGTTAGTTATGATTTAATTGAACAGTGAACACCAAATCTGTGGAATTGAAGTACCCAAATTTGGGGGTGTCACAAGTTGGTATCAAAACTTTAGGTTATGAACCTTAGGTGGAGAAACCTTAGGGCTATAACCTTCTAGGAGATCGAAAACATAGAGGTGATAAACTCTTATCGAGTTCTAAGGAATGAATTAAGGAAATTCATTAAAGATAAAATGATAAAAGACTCTATGTGCTTATGTGTTAATGACTTATGTGCTCGTGAGTACTTAGGAGTAGCAAGTATTATACATATCAAGTTTTAGGGTTGTGTAACCTTTGTTGTTTGTTGATGATAAGGATTAGGAGCCTTAGACGAATGGATGATAAGGATTAGAGCCTTAGAAGTGGTATAGTTTGAACGAGAGGATAAAGTATGGTTAAAGGTATTGGGAAAGCCATACCATTGAGTTATAAAAAGGTGATTGAAGGTGTAGAAGACCTTTACGCACCATTTGCGATGTAGAGTGGATATTAGCTCACCGTAATCTGATTGAAATATTAAAGAGGATAGTTATTAGATGGGAATGAGATTAACGCAGAATGACTGGAGAAAGAAATCAAAAGCGTCATACGCTTGAAGACGCATGGGTGAAGGCTTCTAAATGCATAGATCGTGTTGAAGACAAGTCAAAGAGCGCGAAGCGAATGATGAAACTTAGAATTTAATCTTCCAATCTCCTGACGATTCGTATCGTGGAGCAAGAGCGCAATGAAGTTGTACAACATGGAATGTTCTTGTAGATTGCAAGAAAAATACTAAGGTGATATATAAATTATAATGAAAATTAATAGATGTGGATCCTAACTTTTGAATTAAATAGTGGGATGTGATAAAGAAATCCTAGAATTTTATTATTTCGTGATAAATAATATAAATAGCAGTGTGGCTATTTTGTGATGCGGTGATGTAATAAATGAATAAAGTATTATCATTGTTTGTTATGATATATTATGTGTTATCTATAAGTGGTTAAGATCAGTTTAAAAATGTTAATGTTTGGATGAACAATAATCTAATAGTTCAAGTTTTAAACAGTAAAATGCCGCCTAGAAGAAGACAACAGCGTCAACAGAGCCCCAAGGAATATGCATCCAATAGGGAAGCTAACGCAAATCAACTGAATTTTTGGCTGTATAATCAAATCTCGATGTTTCAACCAAATTCATTTACAATAGGGTTGGAGAGAAAGATTGATGTAGACGGGAAAGGTAATACGCTGACATACAATCAAGAGCAGAAGGGAAAGAAGAGTGAAGATGACAATGTGGGTGATAGTCATACAGGTAACGCTCGAAAAAGAAAGTGGGACAATAATATTAACGCTGAAAATCAACAAGGTAAGGAAAAGAAGAAGGTGGAGGCGTGTAGCAACTGCGAAAAGAAATATGAAGGTGTTTGTTTGAGGGGAAAAAGGGTTTGCTTTAATTGTGGATCGAAGGATCACATTGCACCAAAATGTTCAAGACCGAGGAAGAGAGCCTGCTTTACGTGTGGATCGAAGGAGCACTTGGCTCGAGGTTGCCCAAAGAAAATGGTAGAAAAAGCAAGTGGAAGCAAAGGGAACAGTGGCAAACTAGTTATTGTAGAGTCAACTCCGCCAATTCGACCAACTGAACAATCATCCAACATGAAGATCCAGAACGCAATACAAGGTATGCTTCTGACCAGTTATCTATACGGCTGCGTGTTACTTAATTTAACCGCCACTTGTTAATTTATGCCTGATGAATTTATTTAGAAATTAGATTCGCTTCGGGAAGAGTTAGATTATTCCTTAAAAATTAGAAAGTGTGAATAGTGATTTCTTTTAAGTTGATGGGTAGAATTGTCATGTTGTATTAAAGGCCACGTGTTAAACCATGTGGTGATAAGTCATTGTCATAGTAATCGCATAAACCTTAAGACTCTGAGGAAGTCAAAGGTAGTATTTTATTCTTTTAGTTGCAAGACGTCTGTACGGTATAGTTATTTATCGATGTTGTAAAATAAGAAGTTATTAAGAAAATAATTTATGGGTTATGTGAAGAGCAAGATAGTTACTTAGTTAGCTAAATTGACGAGAAAATCGGTGGAATTTATATGGGCAGGAAATTATAGAGTGAATTTTCAAGAATTGAAGAAGAATTTAGTATGGCACCTATGTTGTCTCTACTAGATAGTACATAAAACTTTGTGTTGTATAGCGACGCATTATACAATGTATTAGGCGCCGTGTGTTTAAAGCGTAATCTATTGTGGTCATTTCTTACACATCGCGCCGCTTAAAATTTTTATGAGAGAGGTGTCCACTCACGATTCAGAATAGAGGTATTAGTGGTTGCTCTGAGGATTTAGAGGTGTATTGTTGGGTAGTAGTGTGAGATATAAACATACCATAAGTGTCTAAAGTATATCCTCTCATAAAGATATTTAGGCATATGTTTAAAGTGGTAGTTGAAGTTGTTCAAGGGTTATGACTACAAAACCCTAAACGAATGTGGTTGCCGACGTTTTAAAAAAAATTAATAATAATAAAAATATAGTAGTTATTTTTGTTAACTATGCAAAATGGGTTCATAATCGAAATGACTAATCTGTGGTAGGAGGTAAGATATATGAAAAAGTTAGAGGAGAAGCTATTCAGGTGGGAAACTGTACAACTTTATTGGATAGAGTAAAGGAAGGGTAGCTCCAAGATAAAGGTGTCAAATTCAAAATCGATACTGAGGGATAATTGAAATTAGAAGGAAGAAACTAGGTTTCCCTAGTATCAGGAATTGAAAATTAAGTTTTGTATAAAATTTATATATTAAATCAACTAGGAAGCACGAAATTATATATTACCTTCGATATTACTGTTGGTGGCAAGATGTGGCGATATATTTTTGGTATTTCAAAGATAGTATATTACCTATCGATCAGTGTGTGAAGTTATATGTTAGCGATATTGTTTCAAGACACGGTGTTTCGGTGTCAATTGTGTCGAACCGAGATTCACGATTTGCATCGAATTTTCAAAAGGGTTTACATGAACGTGTGGAACGCAATTAGAAATAAGTATGTCGTATCATTTGAAAATCAATTTCCAAACTAAAAGGAAGTCCAAACATCGGAAGGCGTGCTTAGCGCACGAGAAGTTTTCGATAATGTCATATGAGGAATCCGCATTGAGCAAGTTATGGATAAGTAAGAAATAATTTAGGAGTAAGGTAATGTTAGGTGGGATTTTTTTTTAACTGAGGACTTATATGGTGACTATGTCGTATAAACCTTTGTATGGATAGAGGTTTTGTGCATATACTTGGTTTATCACATTGATAATCATTGGAATATCGGTATCGCCCTATCAAGGCATATGTGGTGGAAAGGTGATTCTTTTCTCATGTGTATATTTGATAGTTAGAGGTTTTTAAGATTAATTTAGATGGTTTTGAGGTAGCCTTTGTAACGCCCGAGAAAATCGGATTTTTTTTTACAATTAAAGGTTTATTTGATTATGTCAATTAAATGAATTTAATTCTTTTCTTTGTGAGTAAACTATGTGAAGGTCGTTCTATGACCTAGAATGTGCTAACGCGGTTAGTATTCTGGCTACGTGTTAGAAATCATTGTTTGGAATTTCCCAGATGAAAATATTTGTTTTCTGAGAAATTTCTGTAAAAACACTATTCATCCGTTTCTATTCGGGGAATTATTTTGAAATTCCGAGAAACGCATAATGATAGAATATCGTGATAAGATGGAATATCTGATAATATTTCATTTATGGCAAACGCAATTTTCGCCTGCGGACTTAAAACCTAAGGGTTGAGTATATTGATTTCCGGGGAAGAAATAATATGCGTAGAAGGAATGGTGTTAGGGTTACTGCGAGTGTTGTACATTAGGTGATACTATTTAGTATCTATGTATAATACGTTGAGTATATACGATGTACAATATGATTATTGTACGAGTAGTATACGGAGATAATACATGAATTGTACGTATGTGGCACGATTAGTATTATAGAATTAAGTTAAGACTTAATGACTAATTCATTTGAGTTTGATTATTAGTTAATCCAATCATTTGAATGATCAAGGCCCAATGTTAATTTAATTAAGCCTAATTCATTAAAACCGAACCGTGGGTCAAACCGTTGGGTCACCGAATGGGTAAAACCCATGGAGCAACCCATGGGATGTCACATGGGGTGGTGGGCCGGCCACCTTGGTGTGGAAGCCAAGCATAAGGCTTGGTCGCCAAGTGTTTTACTTGGTCACCAAATAGTGTCGAATTCTTATATGAACACGTAAAGGATGTCATTCCTGACTTGTAGGAATTCGAATGGGTCAATTCGGATGTAAAATGAACAAATTAGGAAGCCGGGAGTTTCGTTAGGAAACCAAAATTGGTTTGGCCAACTGGTGCATTGACTTGAAATGCAGCCAAAAACTAGTACAAAGTGGTTGTCTTCAAGACACCGACTTCGTGAAGTACCACGCTAACTCGCATCGCAGCGATGCCACTAAAATACAAAGGATCTTGCCGCCACGTATGCGTGATGAGGAAAAAAGTTGACCAAGTTAGGTTTTGTTCCATTTTGGATATAGACTTAAAGTAAGACATTGAATGTACTTAATGTACATTGTAAGACTTACCTTAACTCACTTGTAAGGTGTTAATGTAAGAAGATCTAGTAAGGTTTAATAGTAATTAAACGAAGAGCACAAAGACGTAGTGAGTGAACTGTAAATGACATTCAACATTGGTAATTAACCATTTATGATCGAATGTCGGTTAAGGGTGTAAGAACGTTAATGAAATATAACGAAGTATAAAAAGTTGAATCAACTTTAATAACGAAGTTAATTCAAATAAAACATAGAAGAGAAAGAAGCTTGTAGGAATAATGTGAATAGTTGTTTAATAGCTAATTACAGTGTGCTATGTGAATATATCATGTAGATTCGTAAAAGGTCGTGGTCGATGAGTAAGTTATTTGAAGACGCTTGAAAGGAAAGTTTTCTTAACGCTTGTCTAACTTCCATGTTAGCCAAGTTTTATGTGATTCGTTGAACTGAATTGCAAGACTTGTTTTAAAGAAAGGGTCGATGCCAGATTTTAACTCAGCTAGACTACTCGTAATATATAGATTGATTATTATTCATATCACTCTATATAGAAATGTTAACGCTATCCTATGCCAAGTAATTGGTACGGACGTGAAGGTAAGGTTTGTCTATGAACAAACAAAACCATTTTTCATCGATTATTCGATGGGCACGCGAGTTTGCCAAAAATATTAAATGTAAATACGTTTAATGAATGAGTGTTGATCAACATAGAGTACAAGTGTTTTACTTGGTGACCACACATGAATAGTAAGGAGGTTTGTAGTTAAAGTCCAAATTGCCCTCCATTCTAGTTTTCTATAAATAGGAAGCTAGGTTGATTCATTTGGGAGTTTTTCAACTTGCCAACCTAGATTATTTGAGAGAGAAAGAGAGCTATACTTGCAAACATACACTTTGGAAGCTTTAACTTCTATTCTTCCAAGATATTGCTTAAGAGTTCTTGAGGTAATACTTCTTGCTTCTAATTTTCATCCCTTTTAGATTTTCTTTCATCTTAGAGAATCATAGAATGGGTGGTATATGTCTTGTGTGAGGATTGAGAGATGACTTACCATATATTCAATCTCTATAAGTCATGAGATTATAAAAATCATAAGGTTTAATATAGTTTTGAACCATGAAATATTGATAGTTGAGATCGATTGTTGATAAACAATTGAGCTCCATCAATGCATTAGTATATTCATCTTGTTTGGTTAGGATGTAGATATGAAATCCATGGAGTATTCCATGTGATTTGGCTTAGAGAACCTTAGCAACGAAGTTATACCGAATTTTACGGAAATAGACGTTAAACGTCGAAAACGTAGAAATTTCGGAATGGTAGTCAAAAGTTGATGTGGGACTTGAAAACGTTAGTTTTCAATGTCAACACATGAGATAGGGTGATTAAGATTTGTGGGTTCGAGAATCGTCGGATTCCGACTTAAAACGAAGAAAACAAGCATTGAATGCTCATTAACGCTTCTTTAACGCTCTATAAAATGAACTCAATAGTGAATTTTGAGTTAACTGATTCGAAAGTGTTGAATTCTTATATGAACACGTAAAGGATGTAATTCCTGACTTGTAGGAATTCGAATGGGTCAATTCGGATGTAAAACCAACAAATTAGGAAGCCGAGAGTTTCGTTAGGAAACCAAAACTGGTTTGGCCAACTGGTGCACAGACTCGGCGCCGCAGTGCCAAAACCAGTACAAAGTGGTGGTGGTGCAAACAGGACTTCGTAGTACCACCTTTAACTCATGGCAATAACTCACTAAAATACAAAGGATGCAGCAGCCACAAATACTTAGTGGGAAAAAGTTGACCAAGTTAGGTTTTGTTCCATTTTGGATATAGACTTAAAGTAAGACATTGAAGGTACTTAATGTACATTGTAAGACTTACCTTAACTCACTTGTAAGGTGTTAATGTAAGAAGATCTAGTAAGGTTTAATAGTAATTAAATGAAGAGCACAAAGACGTAGTGAGTGAACTATAAATGACATTTAACATTGGTAATTAACCATTTATGATCGAATGTCGATTAAGGGTGTAAGAACGTTAATGAAATATAACGAAGTATAAAAAGTTGAATCGACTTTAATAACGAAGTTAATTCAAATTAAACATAGAAGAGAAAGAAGCTTGTAGGAACAATGTGAATAGTTGTTTGATAGCTAATTACAATGTGCTATGTGAATATCATGTAGATTCTGTAAAGGTTGTGGTCAGTCGAGTAAGTTATTTGAAGACGCTAAAAGGCAAGTTTTCTTAATGCTTGTCTAACTTCCATGTTTGCCAAGTTTTATGTGATTCGTTGAACTGAATTGCAAGACTTGTTTTAAAGAAAGGGTTAGATGCCGATTTTAACTCATTGGACTACTCGTAATATATAGATTGATTATTATTCATATCATTCTATATAGAAATGTTAACGCTTATCCTATGCCAAGTAATTGAACGCAGACGTGAAGGTAAGGTTTGTCTATGAACAAATAAAAGCATTTTTCATCGATTATTCGATGGGCACGCATGAAGTTTGCAAAAATATTAAATGTAAATACATTTAATGAATGAGTGTTGATCAACATAGAGTACTATAAGTTTGATCACCTAGAAGTTCTCATAAGTTATACTGGATGAACGCGTCCTTGGTCATGTGGACTCCTTTTCAAGTATGAAAACCGAAATTTATTATTCATGGTCTATCGAATTTGGGTCGTAATTCTAATCTAATCTATACTTTGGGAATTGATGTTATGAATCGTTAAAGTATTATTGATTCATAATACTTCATAACTATTGTTCAGTTATGTTGGAATTGTTATATAATTCATTAATGTGGTATTCCTGTTATCCTTGATTAAACTTGCTGAGATGTCATGCTCACTTCTTGCGTGAATTATATAACTGCAGTTAAAATGAACGTACTGTAAATGTCAAGAGAGATAAGGGAAAAGCTAAGATGGATACTTAGGCATTGTGTAATAGTTTAATAAGTTTGTATGTATTATACATTATGAACAATAAACGATGTAACCGGTTTATGAACCTGGGAAGGATTATACTTTGATTGTAATAAGAAGATAGTAATTACCTTCATTTTGTTGGATTTCAATGGAATGATTGTATGGATGTTAGTATAGTGGAGCACCATCTCATCAGGTTTGGAAGATACCCGAATTTGGGGGGAAGGCCACACAGTTAATATCAAAGCCTTAGGTTATAAAACTTAAGGGGGGAAAAGCTTAGGCTAATAACCTCGTAAGGAAGGTAAAGTCTGAGGAATGAAATTCAAGTTCATTAAATCAAAAAGATATTGAGATAACTCAGTATCGAAAGAATTAAAAGATGAAAATTAATCTTAAAGATATTAAATGTGATTTATGCTTATACTATTGTGTATTATGTAATAATCAATGTGTTATGTGTTTGTAGATGTCAACCGGTAGCTTGATGTTTAGAAACTTGGAAATGATAAGTGAGGACTCGATTAACTGTTGAGGTTGTACCAATGCCGAAGGGCGAGAGGTACCGATAGGGTATACTAGACGACTCAGACATTGAGGAGTACATCTCTGAGGAGGAATACTCTGAGGAGACCATGGGATTAGCATCATACCTTAACGAGATGCTAGATGTGGAGGAGGAGATGGAGGTGACATCGATTAACACGGTGTTACCTACTCAGGAGCCAACATCTCCGGATGCAACTAGAGCATTGTATCTGGCAGTGTTGGATAGGAATGTGCATTTGCGTACTATGGTAGAGGCACAGATTGAGGAAATAACTGCCTTATATGAGGCAAAAGAATCTGCAGAGGCAGACTTTGAGTCAGAGCACGACGAGGAAGTGCTTATGAATGATAAGGCTCGTGACTATAAGGATGAGGTCCTTGAGCTACAAAAGAAACTGGTTGAAAAGGACCAAAAAATAACTAGGATGTCGTACATCCATGAATGCGCTCATGAGGATTTCAAGATGAAAATTGTGTGTTATTCTACTGAGTCTGGGCAGACTCGACATACCATAAGTCGAGATATAGTGTCGATTCTGGCAAATCAGAAATATGAGAATGTCGTTCGACAAAGGTTAGTAGATCATTAGATCTTTTTGTATATAAGTAGTGACGTAAAACCCTCTTTTGTATAACTAAGGGTTGTCTTTTTGTAAATCCCAATTTTTGTAGAAGGCAATCGCGGGATAGTATGTAATAGCTTTTGGCTAAGGTAAAAAGATGTAAATAGTTTTGACTATGAAAGCATATTAATATAATGAAGTTTTTATTTAACATGCTTGTTGTGGTATGAATGGTTGTTGTTGATTTAAAATGATAACCGAGTAGTTAAACAGATAATAACAAAGCTTTATTTATTTAATCGAAATTATGTCGTAGAGAAGGAGACAACGGAACCAAGAGGCCGAGTCTCATAATGAAAATCGGTGGGGTCCTAACAACCCTATGCAAGAGTTCGTTAATTTATTAACGAATCGCATTTAATCAAGTGGGGGTGGGATTACGTAGCTCTGGGGGTAGTAAGAACAACTACCTTTAAGGACTTTAAAAGTGTGGGTCCTCCAGGAGTTCCGAGGAACGATGGATCCACTAGAAGCCCAGACATGGGTTAGAGAGATTGAAAAGGCGTTTGTGATAACAAATGTAGGTGAGGCGCAAAAGAATTCTTTTGCGACTTACATGATGAAGGGGGAAGCTAACTCATCGGTGGGAAGCTCACCAGGTGGGGCTAGACGAGGTTACATACGGGAACAGTTTAAGAAGGTTTTCTTCGAGAACTATTTCCCTACTAGTATGCAGGGTAGAATGGAAATTAAATTCCTAGAACTTAAGCAAGGGATATGACAGTTCCCCAGTATGCCGCCAAGTTTAACGAATTGGCGAGATTTGCTCCACATCAGGTGGATACAGAGGAAAGAAAGGAGCGCAGATTTGAGCAGGGCTTAAAACCCTGGCTCTATAGTAGGATATTGGTTTTCTAGAGTGCTTCTTATGGGACCATTCTGGAGAAGGCGATAATAGCTGAAGGTGGTGGTGAGGCTTTGTCTCAGTACCACAAAGAGCGGAAGATTAAGAGTAAGTTAGAAAGGAGGTATTATAAATTTGAAGTTGCCAAATGGGCTGCGACAACTTGCCAAAGAGGAAGAGTTTTAACCCTGGGAATACCGGGGTAAAGTAGGGAGATCCCAAACGGAGGATGGAAGCATGTAAAACATTCAAAAAATCTCACATGGGAGTCTGTTTAAAGGGGAAAGCAGTATGCTACAACTGTGGGTAGGAGGGGCATTTATCACCCAACTGTCCTAACCCTAAGAAGAACCAGGGGTGTTTCGTCTGTGGGTCAATGGACCACATGGCAAGAAATTTCCCGAAGAAGGGTTTAGAGGGGAATAAGAGTTCTGGTAGTGGTAAATTAGCCATTACTGGACCAACACCATTAGTGGGTAGACCCTCACCAAATGCGTTTAATATGATTTATTTCAAGATGCTGGTTGCATCAATGGATGTGTAGTATCATGTATCATTTGGCCAATGAGATAAATGCTTATGTGCTATTTGACTCGGGTGCTACTTGTTCTTTTATAGCATGTGAATTTGCTAAGCGATTAGGTTTAATCCCTGAAAAGTTACCTATACCTTTAGACATTAAAGTAGAAAACGAGGAGATAATCCCCATTGAACATATTCATAAGGATTGTTGCGTGGAAATTAGGGGGAATAAGTTATCGGTAGATTTGGTACCGATAAGGCTAAAAGAATTCGACGTAATTCTTGGTATGGATTGGTTGGTTAACCATAAGGCGATTATAGATTTCCATAGGAAAGGTGTAAACCTTTGGCTTTCTAAGAAAACCAAGGTAGTGTTCTTCGGTAGTAATTCACCGAGACGCTCTTGTTGTCTGTCTATGACACAAGCTAGGAAGATGTTGAGAAAAGGGTGTGTAGGTAATCTGTGCCATGTTGTGGATACCCAAAGAGTGGGATCATCCTTGGATCAGATACCTATTGTGAAAGAGTTCGTGGATGTATTTCCGAAGGAGTTACCGGGTATTCCACCGGACAGGGAGGTAGAGTTTGTAATTGATCTGTTACCAGGAACGACACCAGTTTCAAGGGCACCATATCGAATGGCGCCAGTTGAGATGAAGGAGTTAATGGTTCAATTACAAGAACTATTAGATAGGAAGTACATTCAACCGAGTGTGTCTCCTTGGGGAGCCCCGGTGTTGTTTGTAAAGAAGAAGGATGGGTCGTTAAGGCTTTATATCGACTATCGAGAGTTGAACAAGTTAACGATTAAGAATAAATACCCTTTGCCCAGGAATGATGATCTATTTGATCAGTTGAACGGGGCAAAGTATTTTTCTAAGATATATTTACGCACGGGGTATCATCAATTAAAGGTGAGGAAGGAAGATGTACCTAAGACGGCGTTTAGAACTCGTTATGGTCATTACGAATTTCTAGTAATGTCGTTTGGGTTGACTAATGCGCCAGCCGCATTTATGGATATGATGAACAGAGTGTTCAAACAATATTTGGACAAGTTTGTCGTAGTGTTCATTGATGATATTCTAGTTCTATTCAAAGACGCTTTAAGATCATGCGGAACATTTAAAAATAGTGTTGGAGACACTACGGAAGGAGAAGTTGTATGCGAAATTCACAAAGTGTGAATTTTGGCTTGAGAGGGTGCAGTTTCTAGGGCATGTTATTGATAAGGATGGCATTTCCGTAGATTCGGAAAAAGTAGAAGCAGTTAACAAATGGGAGAAACGGAAAACGCCAACTGAGGTTCGGAGTTTTCTAGGGTTAGCGGGATACTATAGAAGGTTCATTCCGGACTTTTCTAAAATAGCTACTCCGTTAACCAATCTGACAAGAAAGTCGGTGAAGTATGTGTGGACTGAAAAATGTGAGAACAGTTTTCAGGAGTTGAAGAAGAGATTAAGTGAGGCACCTGTATTGTCCTTACCAGACGATACAAGAAATTTTGTAGTGTATAGCGATGCTTCGCATAAAGGATCGGGTTGGCGTTTGCATGCACGGCATGGCAAGGTCATTCACGTATGCGTCGTCACGTCAATTGAAGGATTATGAGAAGGTCTATCCTACTCATGACAATTGGAATTAGAAGTTTTAGTTTTCGTAGTAAAGATATGGAGGCATTATCTTTATGGTGAGAAATGTGAGATATACACGGACTACAAAAGTCTGAAATATATCTTCACCACGTAGGGAGTTGAACATGAGAGAGAGAAGGTGGTTAGAGTTAATAAAAGATTATGACTGTGATATTTTATATCATCCGGGAAAAGCAAATGTAGTAGCCGATGTGCTAAGTAGGAAGGGTAGAGAAAAACTATCAATGTTAACAGCTCAGAATGAGCTGGTAACAGCGATGGCAAGAATGGAGCTAGAAGTTAAGTTACCGGAGGAAGTAGTAGAGATGTTATTTTCCATGAAAACCCAACCTACCATAGTGGAGCGGGTTAGGGGAGTACAACTGAGCAACGAGGAGTGTAAGCAGATGTAGAAGAGGATAGAAGATAAAGAAAAGACTGAGTATAACCTCGATAAGGAGGGATTACTTCGTTTTGAGGGAAGAATTTGGGTTCCAAATGATCCCGAATTAAAAGAAGAAATTATGATGGAGGCCCATAGTTTGAGATACTCGATACATCCCGGTAGTACGAAGATGTATCAAGACCTTCGTCAAAACTTTTGGTGGCCGAATATGAAGAGGGAAATAGCAGAATATGTTAGTAAGTGCTTAACTTGTCAAAAAGTTAAGGCTGAACATCAACGACCGAGCGGGTTGTTACAACCGTTAGAAATTCCAGAGTGGAAGTGGGAGCACATCACGATGGACTTTGTGGTGGGACTTCCAGCAACAAGAAAAGGATACGATGCTATTTGGGTGATAGTGGATCGATTGACGAAATCGGCTCATTTTCTACCAATAGGAGTTAGGTATAACCTAGATCGCTTAGCTAAGTCAGATATCAAGGAAATTATTTCCAGACATGGAGTACCTGTTTTGATTGTGTCAGATCGTGATCCACGATTCACATCGAACTTTTGGAGGAGTTTGCAAGAGCAAATGGGAACGAAGATAAGATTGATGACGTATCATCCTCGCATTTGGATGGTCGAGTGAGCGTACAATTCAAACGCTTGAAGATATGTTAAGATCTTGCGTTATGGATTTCAAAGGGAGTTGGGATGAATATCTATCATTGGTGGAATTTTCGTACAACAATAGTTTTCATGCTAGTATAGGCATGCCGCCTTACGAAGCATTGTATGAAATGAAGTGCCAAACTCCATTATTTTGGGATGAGGTGGGTGAACATCGGATGTTGGGACCGGAGATGGTACAGTAGACGGCGGACATGGTGAAGTTAATACGTACTCGATTAGTTGCGGCTCAAGACCGGCAGAGGAAGTATGCAGATCCTCACAGAGAGAATAGAGAATTCGATGTAGGATCTTTTGTTTTTCTGAAAGTATCTCCTTAGAAGGGGAAGATACGTTTTGGAAAGAAAGGGAAGTTAAGTCCAAGGTTTGTAGGACCTTTTGAGATCTTAAGAAGGGTAGGAGAGGTAGCTTATGAAGTAGCTTTACCTCCAGAGATGGAACGCATTCATAATGTGTTTCATGTGTCAGTGTTGCGTCCTTATAAACCGGACTATAAACATGTGATAGAATATGAATCTATTTAGATAGAGAAGGACTTTTCCTATGAGGAACTTCCAATTCAAATTATTGATAGGAAGGAACAAGTTTTGAGAAATAAGGTAATACATTCGGTGAAGGTGTTATGGAGAAACCACAATGTTTGAAGCAAACGCTTCAGACTCGAAAGTAAAATGAAGGAATATTTTCCTCATTTGTTTATGTAGTTATAAGCTAAGATTCTGGGGACAGAATCCTTATAAGGGGGAGAGAATGTAACGCCCGAGAAAATTGGATTTTTTTTTACAATTAAATTTTTATTTGATTATGTGAATTAAATGAATTTAATTGTTTTCTTTGTGAGTAAACTATGTGAAGGTCGTTCTATGACCTAGAATGTGCTAACGTGATTAGTATTCTGGCTACGTGTTAGAAATCATTGTTTGGAATTTCCCAGACGAAAATATTTGTTTTCCGAGAAATTTTCGTAAAAACAATATTCATCCATTTCTGTTCGGGGAATTATTTTGAAATTCTAAGAAATGCGTAATGATAGAATATCATGATAAGATGGAATATCTGATAATATTTCATTTATGGCAAATGCAGTTTTCGCCTGCGGACTTAAAACCTAAGGGTTGAGTATATTGATTTCCGGGGAAGAAATAAAATGCGTAGAAGGAATGGCGTTAGGGTTACTGCGAGTGTTGTACATTAGGTTATACTATTTAGTATCTATGTATAATACATTGAGTATATATGCAGTACAATACGATTATTGTACGAGTAGTATACGGAGATAATACATGAATTGTACGTATGTGGCACGATTAGTATTATAGAATTAAGTTAAGACTTAATGACTAATTCATTTGAGTTTGATTATTAGTTAATCCAATCATTTGAATGATCAAAGCCCAATGTTAATTTAGTTAAGCCTAAATCATTAAAACCGAACCGTGGGTCGAACCGGTGGGTCACCGAATGGGTAAAACCCATGGAGCAACCCATGGGATGTCACATGGGGTGGTGGGTCGGCCACCTTGGTGTGGAAGCCAAGCATAAGGCTTGGTCAACAAGTGTTTTACTTGGTGACCACACATGAATAGTAAGGTGGTTTGTAGTTAAAGTCCAAATTGCCCTCCATTCTAGTTTTATATAAATATGAAGCTAGGTTGATTCATTTGGGAGTTTTTCAACTTGCCAACCTAGATTATTTGAGAGAGAAAGAGAGCTATACTTGCAAACATACACTTTGGAAGCTTTAACTTCTACTCTTCCAAGATATTGCTTAAGAGTTCTTGAGGTAATACTTCTTGCTTCTCATTTCCATCCCTTTTAGATTTTCTTTCGTCTTAGAGAATCATAGAATGGGTGGTATATGTCTTGTGTGAGGATTGAGAGATGACTTACCATACATTCAATCTCTATAAGTCATGAGATTATAAAAATCATAAGGTTTAATATAGTTTTGAACCATGAAATATTGATAGTTGAGATCGATTGTTGATAAACAATTGAGCTCCATCAATGCATTAGTATATTCATCTTGTTTGGTTAGGATGTAGATATGAAATCCATAGAGTATTCCATGTGATTTGGCTTAGAGAACCTTAGTAACGAAGTTATGGCGAATTTTACGGAAATAGACGTTAAACGTCGAAAACGTAGAAATTTCGGAATGGTAGTTGAAAGTTGTCGTGGGACTTGAAAATGATAGTTTTCAATGTCAACACATGAGATAGGGTGATTAAGAGTTGTGGGTTCGAGAATCGTCGGATTCCGACTTAAAACGAAGAAAACAAGCATTGAACGCTCATTAACGTTTACGAACGTCTATAAAATGAACTCAATAGTGAATTTTGAGTTAACTGATTCGAAAGTGTTGAATTCTTATATGAACACGTAAAGGATGTAATTCCTGACTTGTAGGAATTCGAATGGGTCAATTCGGATGTAAAAGGAACAAATTAGGAAGCCGAGAGTTTCGTTAGGAAACCAAAACTGGTTTGGCTAACTCACCTGAGACTTCGCATAGCAAATACCAAAAAACCAAGACAAAAGTGGTGGTGCTACATTGCTTAACTTCTACCGAGTTCCTCGCTAACTCAGCATGTTCTGCAATACCACTAAAATACAAAGGATGCCGCCACAGCATGGGAAAGGGAAAAAGTTGACCAAGTTAGGTTTTGTTCCATTTTGGATATAGACTTAAAGTAAGACATTGAAGGTACTTAATGTACATTGTAAGACTTACCTTAACTCACTTGTAAGGTGTTAATGTAAGAAGATCTAGTAAGGTTTAATAGTAATTAAACGAAGAGCACAAAGACGTAGTGAGTGAACTGTAAATGACAATCAACATTGGTAATTAACCATTTATGATCGAATGTCGATTAAGGGTGTAAGAACGTTAATGAAATATAACGAAGTATAAAAAGTTGAATCGACTTTAATAACGAAGTTAATTCAAATTAAACATAGAAGAGAAAGAAGCTTGTAGGAACAATATGAATAGTTGTTTGATAGCTAATTACAGTGTGCTATGTGAATATCATATAGATTCTGTAAAGGTTGTGGTCAGTCGAGTAAGTTATTTGAAGACGCTAAAAGGCAAGTTTTCTTAATGCTTGTCTAACTTCCATGTTTGCCAAGTTTTATGTGATTCGTTGAACTGAATTGCAAGACTTGTTTTAAAGAAATGGTCGATGCCAGATTTTAACTCGGCTAGACTACTCGTAATATATAGATTGATTATTATTCATATCATTCTATATAGAAATGTTAACGCTATCCTATGCCAAGTAATTGGTACGGACGTGAAGGTAAGGTTTGTCTATGAACAAACAAAAGCATTTTTCATCGATTATTCGATGGGCACGCGAATTTGCCAAAAATATTAAATGTAAATACGTTTAATGAATGAGTGTTGATCAACATAGAGTACTATAGACTGATCACCTAGAAGTGCTCATAAGTTATACGGATGAACGACCTTAGTGCTGTGGACTCCTTTTCAAGTATGAAAACTGAAATTTATTGTTCATGGTCTATCGACCGGTTCAGAATTCCTAATCTAATCTATACTTTGGGAATTGATGTTATGAACTGTTAAAGTATTATTGATTCATAATACTTCATAACTATTGTTTAGTTATGTTGGAATTGTTATATAATTCATTAATGTGGTATTCCTGTTATCCTTGATTAAACTTGCTGAGCTGTCATGCTCACTTCTTGCGTGAATTATATAACTGCAGTTAAAGATGAACGTACTGTGAATGTCAAGAGAGATAAGGGCAAAGCTAAGATGGATGCTTAGGCATTGTGTAATAGTTTAATAAGTTTGTATGTATTATACATTATGAACAATGAACGATGTAACCGGTTTATGAACCTGGGAAGGATTATACTTTGATTATAATAAGAAGATAGTAATTACCTTCATTTTGTTTGATTTCAATGGAATGATTGTATGGATGTTAGTACAGTGGAGCACCATCTGTCGGGTTGGAAGATACCCGAATTTGGGGGCGTCACAGCCTTACCTCTATAGTTGTTGTTTTGGAATTTAAAATATTTCTTGGAATAAATAAATATGTGAATTTTGTTAGTAAATATTTATAAATTATATTTATTAGATAATATTCTAAATTAATTTAATTTATAGTTATTATGTTGTAGGATAACATGAGATGTTATATTGTTGTTGTGATGTGATAAATTAAGATGGTATATTAATCTATTAAATAAAATTATAATGAGAATATAATTTTGTAATATGTGTTTAAGTTGAATATTTATTTAAAATATAGTATGTGTAATTAATTTAGTTGATGTAATGTTGGATATGGAAATCCAAATAAATAGTATGTGATTATGAATTATAAACTAAATTGTTTATTAAAATAAAAATTAAAATAGTTTAATTTAGTTTTGACCAAACAAGACTTAAATATATTAAGTCTTTATTTTAAAGACTTTTTGCCAAACAAAGCCTTATGGCTTTTGGATTTCTTTTAATATTTGAATTATAAATAAAATAAATAAATTAGATAAATCAAATAATAATTATAACATATACGTTAATAGTTTGTAACTGTTATTATATTAAGTATGCGTATTAAGCCATATCGGTTTATTTTAGTTTACGTATACATTTATTTGCTAAGCATAAGATTACAGAGAATAGAGAGAGTTGAGAGGAAGATTTTTGGAGAAGTTCAAAGAAATTCGTGGTGTTCTAGCAAGAATTGCCGAATAATAGAAGGTATTTCCATAACTTTGATTATATATATATTTATATATATGTATATATATGAATTTTTTGGCATATTTCTAAGTTCTGTGAATTCATCTTTTTGGAATTGTTCATATACAATTGATTACTTGTTATTGTATATGTTTGTGATGATTAGAACTAGTATTTAGTCAAGAATTATTATGCTAATTTCGTTTAAAAGGAAGAAAACTAATTACAGTGAATATTTTCTTATATGGCTTATGTAAATACCAAATTTGGCGGTTAGTTTATATGTTAATCGATGAATTGAGTCTTGCATATGTTAATTCGGTAAGAAACGAAGAAAACGTAATTTGAACGAAGTTATTTGGTCAAGTATAGAGATCACAATGTTGATTTTTGTGAAGAATATCAAAAATTGAGTTTTTATATGAAAATGAGGAATTTGAGAAATTAAACTAGTTTAAGTTGTTGTTAACTATTCTATATTGATATATATGTGAGTAAACATGTTTGTAATAGTTTTATATCACTTGTTTGTGATAATTTCACACGTTTTCTTTGGGTGAAATTAAATTGTTAGTTGGGCTAAAGTTTGGCTCTTTGTTCATGCCGCTTCAGCGTCTGTCTCGTGCAGATTTTAGCATTTGTGCCGATGCCAAGGCAAAAAATGGCGCAGTTACTCCGGTCCCAGGCTTGTGTATGGCGCAGCTGCGCCATACCCTGTTCTGAGATGGTGAGTTCTACTGTTGCTGCAGACTTGGGGTATCAATATAACTTGGTCTAAGGTTATGTTAATGTGTCAAAAGTGTAACGACATGGTTAAAACAACATAGTGTTATGTGGTTAGTGATTCTAAAGTTATAAGAAGTTAGTAGACTGTGAAAATGACGTGTTGTGATTTATTGAGAATGAGGATTAGTAAATGAGTATTATGAAGGTTAACACTTGAAATTTCTGATATTTATATAGTAGCATGAGACTTGTACTAAATTAACAAGTTTAGCTATAATGGGTGTTATTTTGGAAGTGGATGTTAAACATGTCTAATAGATATTGTGATTGCAATAAAATGTATTAGTGAGTTTCAGTTTTGTGTTATGTGGTTTATTTATATGGTTAGACCTTAAACTAAAGGTTATAACGTAACTAAGATAAGAAATAAATCTATGAGATTAATGTATGTAGCTAATTGATGTGATGATCCTAATGGTATGTGTAGGATATTGGAGTACGTGAATTGTAATTGTATAGCTTACGCAAGAGGCAAGTTCCCTAACCTTTGCTACTTTATTATTCAAAGAAGGTTACTTTTTAATCATTATGTTATACTCATGAAAATTCTCTATCTCTAATCTCTTGTTTAACAATTTATTGTCATGCGAATTATTTACCCTCATTTATTGTTGAGAAAATTAGTTAATCTTTATTTCTTTATTTCAAACGAGATTACTTTGGTTTTTCAAAGTCTGTAATGTTGTTTATTCAGCTACTAATAACTGTTGTTTGATCTTCTTTCTCCAATGTCATTGTAATATCCTACATCATTGTACCAAACTCTAAGTTGTCTAGCAATTCTTTACCAATTCAACTAATCCTTAGTTAATGAATGTTCTAAACTCTAAATTACCCTTGAAGTCAACCCAAACCAAACTTCCTTTGGTTTGTATATGGACTCACACAAATTTTGAAATCATGTTGTCGATGATAACATTTGTTCAATTTAGAAATTGTTAATACTCTAGTTCTTATTGATTCATCGATATACCTTGTTCATAAAGATATTATAATCAAACTCTTGAATAGTTATTTGTTTCTATCCGATTCAATCGGTACTTGGTTGATGAGCATTCTAAAGATCTAAAATTCCTTGAAAGCTAATTTCCAACCAAATTTTATTTGGTTCGGAACCTGATGATCTAAGCTGAGATGAACAACCCTATTATTAGGGGATTATTTTAGAAATACGCAATAGCGTTAAAATGTTTGCGCAATACATAGTACAAAGGGTTGATCACCTGGAGTACGAAATGATGGTCCATATAGTCATTTAGACTGTTAAAGGTTACAGTAGATACACCTGTTAACCTAGGACGAAGATGATGATTATAGTCTTTTAGACTATTAAAGGTTAAAGTAGAAATACTTGAGACCTAGAGTATAGTTTGTGGTCTTGTGACCCTCAGTATATTCTTTGATGTTGATATCTATTGTTAACTTAACGTTCATTATTCCTTTGAACTCATAGTTGTAGAATTAAAATTTATTGTTCTGGTAAGAAAACTTTACCATTGAAAGTTCAGTTATTGTCATTCATAAAATGTTATTGTATATTATTCTTCTTGTGAGCAATTGTTTGCTCACTCTTGCACCAAACAATGCAGATGAAGTTAAGAAGTTTGAAGAGCTTTCTTCAAGAAAGGGCAAGGACAAAGTGTTTGATAAGACGACAACGTTTAATTTATCTTCTATTTATGAAGCTTATGTAATAGACTTAATTATGATCATGTTTTAAATTTTCCACTAATGATTTTAATAAAGATTAGATGAGCTGAGATTTATCTAGATTATGTAACCCTTTAATGGGAGATTGATTGTTTAAACTTTAGAGTTTAATTATATCCTTTGTTTATGGGTAGTTAGTTATGATTTAATTGGACAGTGAACACCAAATCTGTGGAATTGAAGTACCCGGATTTGGGGGTGTCACAACTCCGGCATGAAAAAGTTAAAAACTTATCAAGAATGCTCAGAATAATATTTCCATGAAAAGATTCTGGATGAAGCGCAAATATCAAGGATATTCTACTAATTTCATAGAGTATAGAAGCCAAAATTTAACAAAACGAGTATAGAATTCGAAATCTGAAACGAAATAATATTACTTACATACTACAGAGTATGGAACAAAATATTATTTCAAGCGAATATTGAACAAAAATAACATCCCTTACCTTAAAAAGAAGAGTATTCCAACTGGTATAGCGGGGATATTCTTGAAGAAAACTTTCACTGTTTTCTACGCTAAAAGCTTTCTAAAACTCTAAAGAAATACGCTCAAGATTATAGAAGAAGAATTCACTGATTCTGGTGTGATTTTCAATTCTAAGTTAAGCGCCTATTTATAGGAAAATGCTAGAACGCCATAGGAGACTAAATAATAAAATAATATTACTATTATTTTTTCTACGCACACATCTTTGAAAAAATTTCAGCCACCATAAGTGGGGCCCACCAGCCACCTTTCCCAACAACCAAAAGTGGGGCCCATCCATATTTATAATAAAAATATTTTAATTTCCAAAACTTCAATAATTCATAATAAATAGCCCTTTTATTAGAAAAATATGAATTTTATGTCCATTCCACACGAAATTGAATTCTCTACAACTTTGCAGAAGAAAGTTTTTCCAAATTCTAAATAGAAAATATCCGAATTTCACAAACGGACAATTTTCAACACCTCTTAAAATTCATAACAAATCATACGTTAATTTTTAACGGTTCAAAATTTGTGGATATATACTCAACTTATATATGCATAACATATCCAAAAATCACAACGATCCAACGGTTGGATTAAAATTATAACTCACGCAATAGAGCTTTAAGAACACTGATTAGATTTTTTAATACCTCCAATCCGACAAAATACTGATAAAACACCTCAACATTAATTTCTTCATTTATAACCACATAAAATAAATATTTTCCTATCCATCATTTATGTCCACATAAAATAAATATTTCCTTATCATATAAATCAATAATTAATTATTCACAAATAATATTACAGAATCACACTAATGACAACCAGTAGCTCCTGAGAAAGAGGGGCTTTCCAAAAGGATTTCTCCTTCTTGGCGCCGCGCAATTAGGTGACCAAACCTCTCCTTAATGTAACTTTCTAGACATTGCCAATAATGTTATCTAATAATATTATTCAAATAATATGAATTATTGATTTGATAATGGGAAATCTTTATGCGTTGACAATTATTGAAACAACAATAATATAAAATTTCAACGCAACAATTATTGAATCAATAAAATAAAATATTGAACAGTAATTACTGTAACAATTATTAAGTAGTGCCTTCTTACGTAAGAATCAATAATTCAAAAAAATATTGTGCAATACCGTGTGCTACTGTGCAATAACGCATATTACTTTACTTTACCCATCGGGTATTCCAACAGTGTTAACGATAACGATTACGTCGTTATTTATAAAAACTCAAATTTGTTGTTTTCTTTATCTGACAGTTATTTTGTTATGGGGCCCACAAATGGTTTTGCCGTAACTGTCCGCATTTAATATTCTCGATAGAAAAGAATATTCCACGACCAAACGAATATTCCCCGACAACATGAATATTTTATAACCACTTGCTTATTTTGCAAAATTTATAAATATTACCCACAACTATAACATTATATCAAATTTACTCCTTAATATTCAAAAATGATATTTATAAAAAATTCATCTTTATTCATAAAAGTTGGGGTCTTATAGTTTTGATTGCTAAAATTGATTATTTAGATAATTATAACAAAATACTTTTCAATAAAGTAAATTTTTTGAATAATGAAGTCCAAAAATTAACTAATGAATTAAAAATGAGAGATGTTTGTATTTATGCATTTAGTTATAAATCACTTGATAAAACCCTTCCTAATAATGAACTTCAAAAAGAAATAGACTCACTAAAATTATCTCTTGCTAAATTTGTTCAAGATGAAGAAAATTTAAATGTCATATTGGGTAAACAAAGACCTAGTTTTGAAAGACAAGGAATTGGTTATAATTTTATGCATAAAAAGGGTGATATAAAAATATGAAAATCAAAATCACGATTTAGATTAAATTATTGCTCTCCTTTTACAACATGTAGAAATTGTGGTATTAAAGGTCACTTGGACATAAATTGCTTTAAGAAAAATATGATTAAAAAGGTATGGGTTAAAAGGGATGATTTACATGCAACTAACATTAAAGGACCCAAAAAGATGTGGGTACCAAAAGGATGAATTATCTTTTCTTGACAGGTATGTCTCAAGGCAAGGGTTCCATCTCAAAAATGGATTCTTGATAGTGGATGCTCTCGTCACATGACTGGTGACAAATTAAAGTTCGTGGAGCTAAAAGTCAAAAAGAAAAATGGTACAGTTACATTTGGAGATAATCGAACCTGCAAAATAATCGGAAAAGGTAAAATAGGAAATGGTAAGGTCAATATTGATAATGTACATCTTTATAGTGGACTTGAATTTAATCTTATAAGTATTAGTCAATTAATGGATAATGGTCATCAAGTTAGTTTTGAAAAAGAAAAATGCACTATTTCTCATGGTACTAACAATATTACTCTAGGTGCACAAAGAGAAGGAAATAAATATATACAATTGATTTTGAGCAGCAGGATAAAGAACTATGTCTTGTATCTGTACAAGATGAGGCTAATTTATGGCATACGAGGATGGGACATGTTCACATGGATTTAATCAAGAAATTATCCTCAAAGAATCTTGTCAAAAGGTTGCCAAAAATAAAGTATGAAAGAAGGGAATATGTGTTCCTTGTCAACTCGAGAAACAAGTAAGAACATCGTTTACGATAAAGAACATGGTATCAACTTCTTCTCCTTTACAACTACTTCATCTTGATCTATTTGGACCAGAAAAACATGCTAGTATAAATGGTAAGTTTTATGCATTTGTAATTGTAAATGATTTCTCTAGATATACATGGGTACTATTTTTGAGAACTAAAGATGAAGCATTTAATGAATTTGAGAAATTAATAAGAAATTTAGAAACAAAATATAGTCTCAAACTTGTAAAGATAAGAAGTGATCATGGTACAAAATTTCAAAAAGACTTTATAATATTTTGTGATCAAAAAGGAATAAGTCATGAATTCTCAGCCCCTAGAACCCCTCAACAAAATGAAGTTGTGGAAAGAAAGAATAGGATATTACAAGAAATCGCTAGAACTTTGTTACAAGAAAGTAAACTTCCTAAAAAGTTTTGGGTTGAAGCTGTAAACACCTCATGTTATGTTTTAAATAGAGTGCTTATTCGTTCAATTATTTTGAAAACTCCTTATGAACTTTTAAATAATAAGATTCCTAATATAGGTTATTTCAAAGTTTTTGGATCTAAATGTTTTATTTTAAATACTAGTGATAACTTGGGAAAATTTGATACTAAATCTTATGAAGGGATTTTCATTGGTTATTCACAAAATAGTAAAGCTTATCGTGTATTTAATATTAACAAGCTATGTGTTGAAGAATCTATTCATATTACATTTAATGAAACTCACAATGATCTTCCAAAAGAAAGAGATGAGGATGCAGGAAATTTGGAGATCTCATTAAATCCAGCAAACCGGAAAAATTTATTCAGCAGGCCGAATGGACAATTCCAGCAAGCTGAATTAGAAAACTCACAAGAAGAAACAACTCAAGAGCTTGAAGTAGACTTTCCTTAACAAGAAGAGGAAATACATGATGTTCAAATGCCAAAGACTGCGAGATATCTCAAGAATCATCCACCTGAAAACATCATTGGAGATATAAACAAAGGGATTACTACAAGGAAAGGATTGCAAAATCAATGTGCATTTTCTGCATTCCTATCACAAGTTGAGCCAAAGAATGCTAAGGAAGCTATACTAGATGAAAATTGGCTAATGGCAATGCAAGAAGAACTTCAGCAATTTGAACGATGCCAAGTCTGGGAACTAATGCCCCCTCCTAAAGATGTTTCTATCATTGGAACAAAGTGGGTATTCAAGAATAAGCTTGATGAGCATGGCACAATCACTCGTAACAAAGAAAGGCTAGTAGCCCAATGATACAATCAACAGGAAGGGATTGACTACGAAGAAACTTACGCCACAGTTGCTAGACTGGAGTCCATCTGAATCTTGTTAGCATTTCCTTGTTATAAGAAGTTCAAGCTTTATCAAATGGATGTAAAGAGTGTATTCCTCAATGGATACATCAATGAAGAGGAATATATAAAACAGCCTCCTGTAAAACATCAATTTGGGGTTATTTTATCCACTTTGCAATAATTTTGAATTAATGGGCTATTCAGATGCTGACTATGCAGGATGCCAAATTGATAAAAAAAAAAAGTACCAGTGGTGCTTGCACATTTTTAGGTCACAGTCTTGTTACGTGGCATAGTAAAAAACAAACTTCATTTGCTTTATCAACTACTGAGGGTGAATATCTAGCAGCAGGGAGTTCCTGCTCTCAAATTCTATGGTTAAAACAAACTCTATGTGACTTTGATGTTTTATGTGAAAATGTGCCTATTTACTGTGATAATTCTAGTACCATTAACATTTCAAAAAACCCTATTTTGCATTCACGCACAAAACATATAGAAGTTAGGCATCATTTTCTTAGGGATAATGTATCAAAAGGATTAATTAAATTAATTTTTATTCCAACAGAAAAATAATTGGCTGATATTTTTACCAAGCTCTTAAGTGAAGAAAGGTTTTGTATGCTAAGAAGAGAACTTGGAATGTGCATGGTATAAATAATGATTACGTACTAAAATCTTTCATATTTAAATGTTAATATTTTAAATGTGTCATGTTCATAAACATTATCTGTTATTAACCAGAGACTAAGGGAGATGTATCTGTTCGGCACAATTCACGGTAGATATCATTATGGGTTTTGAAATTTGAAAAGACAAGAGTTGAGGGTGGTTTATCTTTTCAAGAAGTCTGTTCGACATCCAACACTTCCCTATTAAACACATAGCACCTCTTCTTCTCACATACATTCAGAAATTTCTCCATCGTTCTTCAATGTTCTAATTTCTACAACGATAATGAAGACTCACGCCAACAAATGATCATCTAGCATCACCATCAAAGAAGGAAAACATCCACGTTCCTCTTATACGTTAATATCACCGAAGAAATCCAAAAGACAAACTCGTCAAACATCTGTGCATGTTTCTTCCAATGAATCCGATGGGTCAGATTCAAGCTTTTCCTTCCTGAAGTTTTTGTCTTCTAGTCAAAAAGAGAAGTCCCAACAATTTCCTGGTTTTGAGCCTCCTTCCTCTCAACTAGAGTCGCCATATAATGTGGTAAACCATTTCTCTGCTACTTCCGATTTACCAGACAATTTCTTTCGGGGTCAAAGTTTTGAAGCCCGCTTCAAAACCTCTATTGTTACCAAACAGTTTTTCTATGAAAAAATTATGGATCTATTCTATTTTAAAAATTCTTCTTTGGAAAAACTTTTCACTTCTTGTGGTATGTCTGCTATGCTTTTTTCCCCCACTAGAGCGTATCCCCGGTTGGTACAACAGTTCTATACAAATCTAGATTGTAATGGGGATTGTTACACGTCTTTTATGAAGGGAGAATCTCTATTTTTCACGATTGTTGATATTGGAAGTATTTTTAATATTCCTTTTTCTGGTCCTTGTCCTTTTACTCTCAAGGGTGCGGCTAATATACCATTTCCTCCCTTCGAGCAACTTTGTACTGTGATGAATGATTCATCTTTGACTACTTTGTTTACCCCCAATATTGTAGATGTGTTTCCAACTGCATGTGTCATACACAAGTTGATTCGTTATAATATGTTTCCCCGAGTTGGTGGTGGAGCAAATTTTACTTATCAAGATCTTGTGGTTGTTGCTATGATTTTAAAAGGCGTTACTTTTAATTATTCTCTCATGATGTTGCCTCACATGCTCAGTTATATTCGGCAAGTCAAAAAATGTCGAAAACATTTTATTGACACAATGAATTCATTGATTCCGCAAATCTAAAACAATCTCGTATCTTGTTTGTTGATGGTCTATTTGTTCGGATTGTTCCTGATCCTATCCCTATTCCACCCAGTTCTGTCTCATCCGATTTACCATCTGAAACTCCTACTTCTTCTACTTTTCCTAGTTCATCGGTCTCATCTCCAGAAGTAGTCAATTTATTGACTCAAATTCATAGGAATCAAGAGGCCATGCGTAATGATATTCTTGATGTTAAACATAGACTTTTGGTTTTGAAAAAAAGGGAAATTGTCCATTCGGGCTAATGATTTGAAACAATGTTTTTCCCAAGTCGAAGATGAATTTATTGATTTACAAGTTGGTTTTGAGTTACAAACGATTGTTATGGTTGAAGCACTTCAAAGGAAAATCATCAGGAATTCTTGTCAATTGAGTCAGGAACTTAAGTTTGTTAGTTATCAAATTGGAGAATTTGCTGATTTTATGTCTCATCATATGAATGACGTTGGTAGGCAGCTGCATTTTGGTAGGATGCACTCTCCAATCCCAGAATGGACTCGATGCAATTGGATGGCCGAGTATGTTAGAGATTTTATAGACCTACATTTACCAAATGAGACCTTTATTCCTCGTCCCCCTCGTTTTGTTCATGATTTTTCCTTGGAAGAAAAACTTCATCATCTTCTCCACCATCCCTATTTCACTTCTCGTCCTCTACCCGTGATTCATGTTGATGACATTGACATCTGACGTTGTTTTTGTTGATGACAAAGGGGGAGAAAATAGACGATTTTCTATGAAGAAGAATGAAGAACGATGCTCCTGATATTTTATGATTTTATTATTTTCTGTTTAAAAACGATTTGGTTGGCACCAGTATTTGTTAAGTTTGTTTAGTTTCTGTTTCCGGTTTTTGATGGGTTATTTTTGAATGATTGGTTGGCACCAGTATTAGATAATTTGATATTATGTTTAAATTTTTTGTTTATCTAATATTTGTTAAGGCTATCAATTTTGCAGGATGAATTATGCCTAAAACAAGAGGCATGATGATAATCTGTTTGGATTATTGAATATTGTTGATTATATCCTGAATTTTGAATATGCATGAATTTAGGGTGAGTTATAATTTTTGTTGTTGCCATCATCAAAAAGGGGGAGAATGTTGACTTGTTAATATTCTAACCTTATTGTTTTGATGATGACTTGATATTTTGGACTAATTTGTTTATTATGAAATTTCAGGAAATTGATGAAAGGATTATTGTCTAAAGAATTTGAAGATTTGTGTCCTAAGAATTTTTATGTAAGGTCATTGCAAATATTCGATTTTTCGATACAAGGCTCTAGGACATTTTATGTGTGCATTTAACATGTTTATTTATTTATGCATGCTTTGAATCAAGATAAAATGATAATTATCTTATTGACCGGTTTAAGTGATTTACTGCCACGTGTTAATAGATTGTTTGAAGAGTCCTGATTATATAAAATATTGATGCATGTGCTAGTTGATGTAGGAAACTTAAAAGTTGTTTTAAGTTTGAATAATGATCAAGAGTCATGATTGCTTAAGCCTCGGTACTTTTATATTTTGTATCCTGATTTATTGGCTTAAGATAGACTTTGTATAAATTATATATCTAACAATCCTACATTAATGCCATGATATCTTTTGCTTTAATTTGATATAACAACCGATAAGTGACTACAGACTTTATTAATCATAATTGCTATAGGAATTGAAAATTCTAAACTTAAAGTGTTATGTGTCTGACTCATTTTCTTTATGGATTACTGTTGAAAGAGTCCAACATATATTTGTAACAACCAAAGATAAATGGATTATTTCTTAGCCATTATCGGGAGTATGTTTGGAATGTTACTTATCTGTTGACAACGTAAATGTTTTTAATTCAACGGAACTGTGTTGTAGAGAAACGGTAATATTTGGGCTATAAAAGAAGAACTGATATTAATGAACTATACAACACTCGAATTATTATAGAGGGTAATAGCTGAACCACGTAAAAAATCTTGGTGTTGATTTTATTACTTACTTTACTTTATTTACTCACTAAAGCTAGTTAATTATTTTAATTATCTAAATTTGAATATTTGTATTATCTTAAGATAATTCTTGAACACCAAGTATTTTCTCTAAGTTATAAATTCAGCAAGATATTTTCATAAAATCAAATAGTCAATTCGGTAGGCCATATTCATTCAGCAAGTTGCATTCATCAATATAGTAGGTTGTATTCGGTAGTTTGGTTTAAAGTTTAAAAATTGGTCATAGTTTGTTCCCACACATATTCAACCCCCCCCCCTTCTAAGTGTGCCTTATCTGAATTTCTCAATGGCTTAGACAGTTTTCTTTCACATTATATATAGGAACAATTATCGTTCGAAATCAAGGTTTGAAACCACTTACACTACGAACTATTAAGTCATGAGATATGAATCATACTTTCAAAATTTTACTTGTACAACCAATAATGGTACAAGCTCAAGTAATGCTCAATAAAGAATAGGGTTCAAGTACTTGCCTCAAGCGTAGTTTACCAAGTATAGATTATCAATACTGTAAAGCCCCCAAATCCAGGTACTTGAAACCCGAATTCAGTGCTTCACGATACCATTTCTATGAGAGGAATAATACTAAAAATAATAACAATAATATAAATATTAAACTTTCTTTACATAATTATCAAAGTCTAGCTCCCAAGTACGTAACCTGTAATCATTCCTTACAATACATGATAATAAATATATATAACATTGTCTTAATAATATTAAACTATTACATAAGATAACATTGAAATCATTCAGCAACATTTCCATTTCCCTTGTTCTTAACAGAGCCTTCAGGTTGTTCACACTTAGCTGAAAAACATTTAAATTAAGCAAGGATGAGCATTTGAGTGTCCAGCAAGTAATAACAATTATATATATATATATAAGTTGAAAGAATTTAAATGTTTTCTTTCTACTACCCTTTTACAACAAATCAATAGTTGTGAAGTAATCTGAACCGATAATAATAACATTACAACCCTCTTTCAAATTTTTGAAACTAATTACTGACTATAAATAGGGTTAAGGGGACATACTATGAACATTGTTTTCATTTTCTAAAAGTTAAACAGAACTTCATCTGTAACCGTCATAACTTACGGGCATGGGGGTGATCAGCTCGTTGTACCCTTTATTGATCAATACTACATGCAAGAATGATGTTATCGTTCACTCTGTCCACCTTGGGTGCATAAAAATTTTTCCCGTGTAAGGGATGTTTATACTTGTCGGGGTTCCAAACCAAGGTAATTCGGTTGGATAATAATAAGGTTTTATCTTGTTCAACAATAATCTATAATTCAACATATATGTAAATGGGTAATTAACAAAGGTGTATCAACATGTGATTAAATGCAATGATTATCGAAGTGGGGACACTTGTATAATCATTTATAGAAATTAACGAATAGAATATATATCTGAATTACCATATACTAACATGTAGACAATCAATGAGCGTATATAATATAGGATTAATAATTTGTACAGTAATAATATAATTCTGAAACATTCTTACTCATGTCCATTGCATAAAGAAAATGCAAAGGTAGGATACTTGCTTGATGTGTTGCTTACAATACGCAACTTAGTTTATCTTTTATATCATGACCTATCATTAATCAGATCATTCGTTTGATTAGAACAATATACTATAACATATAGTACTGCATTTCGCAGTCAGCACATAACCTAATCATTATCACACATGTTCAACAGTCATTGCATCACAAACAAACATTATGTAGACACTCAAAATTTTCTGTACTACTGTTACTAACATTGCAGGAAGACAGATTCGTCTTTTAAGAGAGAACCCTGAAAGATAATCCAAATCCATACCGGATACTACCGGAAGTGCAGCGTCAACCCCGGATCGCAATCTGGGAGTAACGATTTCAACCTCGGGTGTAACCCCGAGGCCTGCAGATACAATACCGGAACACACACCGGAGAAGACCGATTAATCTCGGAGATGACCCCGAGGTATCCAGTCTCAGTCCCAACCATGGGAATAGCCACCAACCTTGGTGATAACCCCAAGGAATGCAGTTTTGGAGATAACCCCGGAAATGCTTGTTTCAAATGCCATCAGCTTCAATCTCGGCACTCACAACGAGATACACTGTGCCAACCCGGTAATAACACCAGGAAGACAAGCACACCTCAAAGATGACAATGAGGACCTTCAACAAATGTAATAGTCCAATCTCAGCGAAGTCTAAGAAACGCCTGCTTTATCGGCCCAATCCGGCGATAAAACCGGTGAGGGGCAACATCGACATCTCATCCAACACGATGCCACGTCATGTCTCTATGCAACAATGTCCCACAAGGCTAACCAATCCCGAGTGACTATTGTGCAGGGTAACGGATGAAAGTTGAAGCTAGAAGACCGGAGGGCATCGTCCCATCTTCAAAGACTTCGTACAAACTCTAATCCCATGTCATCGTACAACTCTCGAGAACGGCGGTCCGAAATAGATCCTAAATACCTCAAAACGGATGCCCGGATTGCACTTCTCAAAATTCGAGTTGACATTACAGTGCCTGAGTGCACGTACTTCGAGACGACGCGAAAAAATCGGGCTGACCTGACCCGCCTCTGGTACACCTGCGGCTCATATTGCCTATAAATAGAGGGCTTGGGGTGCTGATTTTAAGAGAAAAAGACGCGAAATCCCCGCACAATTTGCTCACCTTTTCGCCATACAATGTATTTTCCCACTTTCAAACACCGTGAGCTCATATATAGCCTCTTTTGTACCCACAAAAGCCCAAGTGTTTACCCACTCTAAAGATATAGAAGCCTTTTTTAGCGATCCACCGTAAGCCTTCTCACACACTTTAGAGTCTTTCTCTTCATCTTTGCACACACCTTCTACACGTTGAGAGTCGTGTTGCTTGCTTTTACCCTTTACTTGATCAGTGGTTTTTCATTCGATCTGTATATATATATATATATTATATATATATATATACTTATATATATATTGACTAACATTATCGAAAGTTATGTCTCGATTGAGCCTGAACTTGATGCCCTCGAGCGTTTATCGCTTTTAATATATATATATATATATATATATATATATATATATATATATATATATATATATATATATATACCTATATATATTAACCGTGTGTGGGACTTTGTTCGATGAGCCTGAACTTGATGCAGTGCGTTTATTCGCTTTTATATATACATATTTATATATATCAACCGTGTGTCTGACTTTGTTCGATGAGCCTGAACTTGATGCAGTGCGTTTACTCGCTTTTATATATATATATATATATATACTTATATATATGAACTGTGGTCGAACTCTGTTCGATGAGTCTGGATTTTACATTCGGTGCGTTTATTGCTTTTATATATATATATATATACATATATATTTATTTATTTTCGCCCCACTCGAGTTCCTTCGTGGCGCTTGATCGCTTTTATGACTTTCTTTACATTTCGTCTCCGCTCTGAGTTTACTTACGTGGTAGTTGATCGAATTCTGACTTTTAACAACTTTATTTACATTTCGATCCCCATGGGAGGTGCTTCGTGGTCGGTGATTATGTCTGTATATATATATATTTATCGCTTTTATATATATACATGCTTACTGCTTTCATACAAATTACAATATTCTGTGCGCCTAGGAATCATGTGATCACAGATTCATCCCATTGGATCTAGGTTCGGTTCCCATGATGGACATTTTCAGCTATAAGCAGCTTGTAAATTATTCTGCGATGTCTGAATTTCCTCAGATGGTTTCCATACCCGAGGAAGTCGGCATTATTTTTGTATATTATTTTCATACGGATGCCTCGAATCCGTCAAATAAAATCAATCCAGCCGATCACTTAATAAAAATGGGAGTGTAAAAGGTCTCAATTCCTATTGAGCATCAGGGTTTGAAAAACCTCTTTTATAAAACATCACTACCATGTCTTGCTAAAAACTGAGTTTTTACATAAATTCAAATCCTGTGTATATAGGTTCGAACGAGGCCTTGCACAACTTTTATATGACAGCACATTGACCCACACACACACACATACTCAGATAATAGTTTCTTGAAAAGAGGCGGCCACCGTGGTAACACGGATGTCTGGGGTGCCTAACACCTTCCCCAGCGCATAACCAAGTCCCCGAACCCTAAATGAATCTCGGTTTGTGATTCAGTATATTAATGTCACATCACCGGGTCAATGTGCAAACCTTTTCTCGGTTGTGTTGGTACAACCATTTAAAAACTAATCTGGCGACTCTTAACAAATCCATCATCGATATTATACATGTCGGACCTTTTCACTTGTTTTTTCAAACAAATCTCACCTAAAATGAGAACACCAAAGAACAAGTAATGGAAAGGGACACCCAAAAATCCCGGACGTCGACGATGTGTGGCGACTCTGCTGGGGACTCCAGTAAGAGGACTTAAGCCGCTATTACAATCTTTTTAAAACTGTTATCTGCATGTGTGTGGATGTTGTATTTACATTGGATGAATGTATACGAATGCATATCTTGTTTGAGCTTAGTGCTTCGCATCATATCTGCGTGTGATGTTAGTGCTTCGCACTATAAATTGCTTATGATATTAGTGCTTCGCACATGTCATCATTTCATACGGTGAGACGCGATGTATGTGAATGTATGTTGTGTGGTCCTCCACCGTGAGGCTATCCGTCGGTGTTTGATTCTTTGGACTCGTGAGAAGACTAATTCTCCGAGGCTCGTGAAAAACACCACCAAATTCACTCCAGCTTGAAAGACCAGATTAACTTCCCCTCCTAGTAGATTGTGATGATTTGGGAACCTTCATGCCAAAAAGCCATGAGAGTAACCTAAGATAGGTCGACCTCGATAAACCCAAAACGAAGGAAAGTCTCTTCATGCTCTCATTTCAAATACTTGTAAACACAATTACTTGTAATTTCATTCCATATCTATCTCCATGTAATGAGAAATATTAAGCAATGTGTCCACATACATGCTACAAACAGCTGACACCCATTTTGCAGGATAAAATTCCTAAAATGGACACATCACATAGCATGTTATTATAACCTTCCCTAAGGACTAAACTATGCTAGTCTTTCGCAGGGAATCAATCGGACCTACTACCCAGTCAAAATCCAAAAGGGCAACAGGCCTACAGTCAATCATGTCGTCATCCGACCAGACTGAACTTAATCCAGTTACTCATAAAGAATTTGACGGATTAAGTAAACATATTACAGATTTATTTGTTCTATTAAAAGAATTACACCAGTCTACCCAGGGTCAGAAAATATCCATACATACTGAGCCCTCCACATAAGGAGAAAACCCGGTCGTTACCATACCAGAACCACAGTTGGATACGACCAACAAAACTCATGATGCTGCCCATCCCACTGGAGATCCAGACAATGGTGACATCAAAAAGAAAGTCCTCCAAATGGAAGAGACCCTTCGCGCTATCAAAGGAATTGGAACACACGGGAGTGTTTCATATGCTGATCTATGTATTTTTCCTGGTGTTCACTATCCAGAAAAATTTAAACTCCTGACTTTGAAAAATATGATGGGTTAGGGGATCCTTATACACATATAAAAGTCTTTATTGGAGAACTGGGATCCTATGCAGAGGATGAAAAACTCAGAATGCAATTGTTCCAAAAGAGTCTAACTGGAGAAGCCCGTTCGTGGTACACCAGATTAGACAACTCCAAAATCCATAGCTGGGAAGAGCTAGCACATGCCTTCCTCACTCAATACAGTTTTTAAACTCAGATGGCTCCTGATCGGTATCAAATTACCAAGATCAAGAAACAGTCTAACGAGTCTTTCAGAGAGTATGCTCAAAGGTGGAGACGCATGGCTGCCCAATTTAGTCTAGCCATGACAGAATCAGAAATGGTCATGACATTCATAGACATACAAGAAGCTCCCTTCTATGAGAGAGTTTTAGCCGGCATCGGCAAATCGTTTTCTGAAATGGTTAAACATGGGGAGATGGCTGAGATGGGGTTGAAATCAGGAAAGATTCAAGACCTAGCAGCACTCAACGCTGTTGCTAATCACATCCAATCTGAAAATTATGGGAACAACCCGGAGGGTCCATAAAAAGAAAGAGGAAGATGTTTCCACGATACTACGAGGGGCAAAAAAAGGCAATCAAAATATGCCCATTCAAAGGAGAAACTACACTCCTTTCCAAAGACAATCAGCAAACCCTCTAGTACCAAAAGGTGGAGAAGTCAAACGCCATCGAAAGTGTTTACACCCTTAGGGGATACCCTCGAGAACATTCTTAATCTTCCGACAACACGAAGAAAATTATGATCTTCTTCCACCAAACCAAATTTCTAATGGACGGGGGTTTCAATGTCGCTAGAAATGTTCTTATCATCTTGGGGCACTGGACATGATACTCAGGATTGTTGGGCCTTGAAACACAAGATCCAGGACCTAATAGACAACGGGGAGATCGTAGTCACCAAACCCGATCAGCCTCATGTACAAGACAACCCTCTTCCTCAACACAAAGAAGAAGAGGTCAACATGATTAATTGGAGCAGTGGACAGAGTTCCAACTTCAGCTGTGATTCTTCCCAGACCATCAAAGACGGTGATGACAGATGGGATTATGCTAAGTTCCAGTTCACAATGGAACGAAAGATGAAAGCTCTCTGCAAATAAATTGAGCAATTGGCGGAACTGGTGACTTATCAGCATCAAGTGACTCGGCAGTTAATCATCCAGGAGCATGCCAGTCTCCTACCTATTGTCATGAATATTCCCTCGTCACTTTCAGAAAATGAAATGCTGGAAGACAAAGTGACAAAGAGAGCAAATGCCAAAGCCAGTCGGGATTTCGCCAATAAACGGGAATTCACCTATTTGGGCCAACCCATGGAGGAAATCCTTCATATTTTAATCAATCAAGGAAGGATTAGTTCCCTTCTACCTCCAATCAACCCCCCGCTCGGACTAATGCACAACTCGATGGAGTATGTCAATACCACTCCCGATCTCATGGTCACAGACGATTTAAGAATCTTTGCACTCATACCTTATTCAAAATCTAATCGACAGTGGTGTACTGCGCTTAGCAGATAATGTGAGACCCCAGATTTTATGAATAAAGATTTAATTTTCTCAAAATATTTTTTTTAAAATTATGGTGTGGATTTGAAATAATATTATAGTTGTGGGTAATATTTATAAATTTTGCAAAGAACGCAAGTTGTTATAAAATATTCGTTTGGTCGGGGAATATTCTTTTTGTCGGGGAATATTCGTACGACGGCACAATCATTGGTGGACCCCACAACGGAATTATTGTCGGATTGAGAAAACAACAAAAATACTTTATGAAAATAACTACGGAGGTGTTACCGTTAAAACCTGTTGAACTACTCCTGTAGTAAAACTACAAAGAATACGCTGTGGTTGCATAGTAGACACACAGATTAATTATTGATGCTTACGTGAGAAGTCACTCACCTATACTCAATTATTACTACAATGAATTGTTGCATCATATCTCTTATATTATTGATTCAATTATTGTCACAAGATCATCTCAGATAATATGTTATATTATTTAAACAATAATTGAGACGACAAGTTATAAATGATTAATAATTGTTGAAAGATTAAATATGTGTTGATTAAAAAAAATAATAAAATGATTTCTGGTAATTTGTATTCAATCCTTGATGTATATAAAGAGTCTATTATTAGACGTTTGTGGTAAGTTTAATTATTTATGGGGGGCCATATGTCATCATCTAAGAGTCTCTTTCGTCAATAGTAATTACCTTCGTCAATAGTAATTACCTTCGTAAATAGTAATTACCTTCATAAATAGTAATTACCTTCGTCAATAGTAATTACCTTCGTCAATAGTAATTACCTTCATAAATAGTAAATACTTTGGTAAATAGTAATAAATCTTCTATAAATAGAGGCCTAGGGCTTCATTATTTTTCACTTAATTGCTTCAAGCTTATGTAGAGAGAAAGTATAGAGAATAAAAGAGAAAGAAGAAGAGTATTCTGCTACTTCACTTATATCCAGTTCTTCTAAGGTAGGGAATATTATTTGTTGTACCCGTAAGGGGTGTTATTCTTTCTTATTCATGAAGAAAACTGTTGTTATTCCATTTCTTATTATTCATGAAGAAAATCAGACGCTTTTACGGGACCGGTTCCGTTATTTATTATTCTGTTGGAATAACTCGCCTGCATTTGGCCTATCGCATGCATGGTGATTTCTTTTGTTATTCCATTCTTTATTATACTCAATTGGTTAAAACTTTGACTTTCATACTCCATGAAATTAGTGGAATATCCTTGATATTTGCGCTTCATCCAAAGATCCTTAATGGATATATTCTTCTAAGTATTCTTGAATTTTACTCTACAAAGCAGTATCATGTTGACAGTTTGGATGTTATTGGTTTCTAGATAAATTAATTCTTGAACTTGTTTTATTGAATTCTATATCATTGTCATCATCCTCATGTTTATATTATGTTGAAAGTCATCTGTGGCACATGGTGCATAGATGGACTTGGTATGATTATGACCGGGATTATTCGGTAATCATGACCGTAATGTTACAAATGATGTGAAAATTAAAAGTCCTCATTGGCCCGTAATGCATTGATGGACAGTTGTTGGCATGATCATGACCATTAATGAATACACAAATATTCTTGGTAGTAGTGCTTGGATAATTGTGGTCGTGATACTAAAGAATATCCTCGGCCGTATAGTGCGGGGTGATTCGATGATGTGGAATATTTATTGTCGAGTCTCAAATATAACAGATTATGAAAAACCTTTTAAATCATAAAAGATAGTAGATTTTATTTTCATCTGTATTCTTTTTAATGGATTCTTGGTTCTGGCATAGCTTAAACTTGATGTTTATTATATTTTATCGGTTTAACATCATTTGAAGGCTAATGATAATTTATTCTGCATTATCTTAGTCATAATATTTCTTACCGGGCTAGTTGAGCTCACCCTTTCTTTCACTGTTCTCTTCAGGAAATGAGAATATTGATGGGACGAGTCGGGGAACGGAGTAATGGTCCAGAGGATAGCATTAGTAGTCCCTCACTATTCTATGAAATAGTGTGATAATAATTGTAATGAGGACTCCTTTTGAGTTTGTATAATCTCTAGTAGACAATATTTGTATCCAAACTCATAGTTTATGTTTTGTCGTATTGTACCACGACAATTTGTATTAGTAAGTTGTATTTGAATTACATTACCATGTATCCGGCACCCAAGATGGGTGATGTATACCTAATTTTGGGGCGTCAGATAACGGTATGACAACGTATTACGTGCAAGTGAGAATGCAGCCCTACTAAGTGGAAAAGTGTGGTAGCGATTATATCCACTGGAAGTGAAGGGATTAATACTTTACTCACAACACCGATAATTCACTCAAAGGAGGAAACAATCCTTTGAAAGTGGCCGTTCCCGAGCCAATCAACTTGTCATGCAGAGCACAATATCCTATTTTTAGCTTGCGCAAAGTTTCGTGGAATTATGGAGAAGGTGAAGGATCCACCTCACATGCCACTGTTGCAGTGTCGAAGGAAAATCCACTGTATCTTCCCCATCGGGTGATGAACCCCACCACCAATCAAAGGGAAAAATACCCATGGAAAATGTTGAAAAATTCCTCCGCACTGTGGGTCATAATGAGGCTGCGGTGGTTTTAAGCTTGAAAGAAGCTCCACAACAAATATCAATTTTGGACTTGGTCCTAACCTCTGAGAATCACCGGAAGGTCTAGCTAAAGGTTCTAGAAGAAGCCTATCTCCCAACATCAGTGGATACGGAAAAGTTTTAACATATGGTTGATCACATTTTCAACAACAATGTGATATCCTTCATTGATGATGACATACCATCCGAAGGGACCGGTCATTGCAAATCGTTACACATTGCGGTCTTATCCTCCGGATACATGGTAGCAGGAGTCTTAATAGATGGAGGTTCCTCCCTAAATATCTTCCCATATGCTACCTTGGTGAAGATGAACATCAATCTCAACCGAATTCGGAGTAGCCATACTATCATCAAAGCTTTTGATGGAGCCCGCCGTAACTCGGTCGGAGTAATCGAGCTGCCAATCGAAATTGGCCCTCACACATTCTGCGTATCTTTCCATGTGCTCAAAATAGATTCGGGATACAACTTGCTCCTGGAAAGACCATGGATTCATATGGCTGGGGCAGTCCCCTCCACTCTTCACCAACAGTTGAAATACATCATCAACAATAGCCCACACAAATAACGCCGAATGAGATTCCTCAAAGATGGGGACATACCGTTCATCAATGCCAATGAGGATGTGGAACCAGTCAGTTTTCATGCTTTGGAAATAAGCAACACCCAATAGCATGCTATTGGAGCACCATTGCCCGAACCCAAAATTTATGCCGAGGTAATGTCGGCTACTCAAGAAATGATGTCGTTAGGTCATAAACCGGGACAAGGGTTGGGTAAAGATGGCCAAGGTATCAAGTACTCCATTCGATTAACCAAGCAAGTTGGAACAGCTGGACTAGGCTATTCTGCCAGCTCTAGTCACAAGAATCCTCATAAGCATCAGCAGATTCCTTCAGCTTCAACCATATGGCGTTTGGCTTCGCCTTCAAACTCTGAGTCCGCACAACCTCTAGTAAAGGTGCCAGCCAGTGTAATGGCTATGTTATTTCCAAAGCCGGTACCGGTGAAGGAGAAAGAAATCTTTGTTCCAAATCCCGCAGTTGAAGAAGAGGAACGAAGAATCAAGCAAGACGTCATACGGATGATGTCTGGTATACGCATCATCGTCCATGATGAACATACTAACAGATACACCCCAGACGATGATTTCCGTGACGTAATGGCCATCATTCGGGACAAGGAGGATGATGACAATCCCTCCATCACTGCGGTCCATCCGGACTTTACCCTTGCCAATTGGGACAGCATTCCTTGCTTTGGTCGACGAGGGGGTGCGGTGAAACTCTTTACGCCTGTAGATATAATAATCGCTTACTTTTGCATGTACAGATTAGCAATTTATTTTTCCAAGATATGCTAACACCGTATGATCAACACATTTCATATATACTAAGTGAAAGCATATTTTATTTCGTGGACTCAATTTAGATGTGCTCAGATTTGCGGATACGATGCCTCTCCTACACAAGGATTGTACCTTTGATGTGGAGATGAATTCAGCCTTGATGGATATCCAAGATGACATTGAGGTGCCTCCAGAAATTCAAGAATGGGTCAAAGACAAACCCAAACCCAACCTTGATCAAACCACTTCTTTCAATCTCGAAACTTTAGAAAGCCCTAAGTTAATCCAGATTGGTTCAGACCTTACTCCAAACCAACGGAATGACATGGTTACGCTATTAACCCAATTCCAAGATGTGTTTGCATGGTCTCATGAAGACATGGTGGGTTTATCCACTGACATTGTCCTTCATCGCCTTCCAATTAAAGAGGGATTTAAACCAGTCAAGCAGAAACTCAGGCGATTGAAACCTGAGTGGAGTTTAAAGGTGAAAGAAGAAATTGTGAAACAATTTCAAGCTGGCATCATCATGGTGTCTACATATCCCGAGTGGATATCCAACATCGATACTGTGCCTAAACACGGAGGGAAGGTGCAAGTTTGCGTGGATTACGGGACTTGAATAAAGCTTGCTTAAAAGGCCGCTTTCCGTGCCATTTATCCACATTCTCATTGACAATCTTTGCGCAATCGACATGTACTCCTTCTTTGATTGCTTTGCGGGGTACCATCAGATCATGGTTGCCAAGGAAGATCGTGAGAAGACTGCTTTCATCACTCATTGGGGAACTTTTTGCTATAGACGGTTGTCATTCGGCCTCATCAATGTCGGAGCTACCTATTAACGAGCTATGATGGCTCTTTTCCACGACTTAATACATAAAGAGATTAAGATCTACATGGATGACATCATTGTCAAGTCCCGGAAGGAGGATGACCATCTAGACCATCTCAAAAAGTTGTTCAACAAGTTGCGTAAGTACAACTTGAAGTTGAATCCAGCTAAGTGCGCCTTTGACGTCAAATCAGGCAAGTTGCTAGGATTTCTAGTCAGCCACAAAGGATTGAGTGGATCACCGCCAAAATCCAAGCCATCAACGAAATGCCCATTCCTCGAACGAGAGAAGGAAATACGGGATTTTTTGGGAAGAATCAACTTCATCAGCAGATTTATCTCCCAACTCACAGCAACCTGTGAGCTAATCTTCAAGCTATTAAGGAAGAACTCCTCCATGAAATGGAATAATGAGTGCCAGAATGCCTTCCTTACAATCAAGAAACAATAGTCAAAGCTCTGCCTTGGTACCACCCGGGACGATATTCCCCTGTTCATGTATTTGTCCAGTAAGTGACAATGCCATAATCGCATCTTTGGACGAGAAAGGCGATAGAGGCCAAGAACGAGCTATCTATTACCTCAAAGAAAAGTTCAAATGAAGAAGATGAACACAAGTACACTCTGATCAAAAAGACGTGTTATGCTTTAGCATGGGCTTCCATGAGGTTATAGCATTACCTCCATGGTTACATAACCCATCTCATATCCCGCGTGGATCCTCTCAAGTACGTGTTCAACAAACCCATGTTAAATTGTCGACTGTCCAGATGGCACTTGATCCTACAACAATTTGACAACGTATATGTGACTCAAAAGTCCATCAAAGGTCAAGGAATCGCGGATCAACTAGTAGCCATGCACCTTCAGGGATTTCAAATCCTTGAAACATATTTCCTAATGAAGGAGTAATGACGATGCAATGAACACCATCAATGCGATCTGGCGCCAATCATGGAAGATGTATTTTGATGGAGCTGTTAATATGGAAGGTTACGGGAGGAAGCGCTTCTAATATACGTCTTGGGGGCAGGCGATATCCGTTCTTTAATCAAATTATAGTTTATCGGCACAACAATCTGTTGATATGAAGGCTATCTCATGGGGATAAACTTGCCCGTCAATGGGCATCGGTGATTAATGTCCTGGAGATTCGAAGTTGATAATCGGAAAATCCACCGAATCTATCAAACCAAGGAACTACATTTCTTTTACTTACCATCGGCAGGTTTTGAAGATGGCTTTGGAGTTTGAAGAAATCTCCTTTATACATGTTCCTCGTAATAGGAATGATTTTGCGGATGCGTTAGCAACTTTGGCCTCCTTGATTCGCATATCAGACAAGGAACACTTGGAAAGCGTCACAATTTCCCTAAACAAGGCCCCCGCCTATGGGAATTACATTGGAGAAGTATCGGATGAGCTACCTCCCATCCAACCTCCTTGGTATCAGCATATCAAGGAATATCTGCGAGATGGATCTACACCAATTTGAGGTGAGCTTTGGCCGAGAAAAGGCGGATCCATCGACTTGTTATGAAGTTCTACCTGAGTGGAGATGCGCTCTACAAAAGAGATGCAGGACTAGGTCTCCTCAGGTGTCTAGACAAAGATCAAGCCCAAAGGCTTATGGATAAAATCCATAGTGGAGTATGTGGCCCCCACATGAGTGGCTCCCTCCTTGTCAAGAAAGTCCTCAGGACAGGACATTATTGGCTATCTCTCAAAGCCGATTACAGCGACCACGTCAAAAGATGCTATCAAATGCGATTCATGGAATGCTATACACGCCTCCACGGGAGCTCCACAATATGAGTTAGCCTTGGCCGCTTCTCAATGTGGGGAATGGGCGTTATCTCGGGCCCATTGAGCCTAAAGCCAGTAATGGTCACCGATTTATCTTCACCATGATCGACTACTTCACCAAGTGGGTAGAAGCAGCCTCCTTCCCCAGGGTCACTAAAGAAGTCATCATTGCCTTCATCAAAAACAATGTCGTTTGCCAATACGGACAACCAGAGGTTATTGTGTTAGACAATGCCAAAAACCTCAACAACAAAATGATGGAGGAATTATGCAGTAAATTCCACATCAAACATCTTAACTCTGTCAACTATCGTTCGAAGATGAGCGGTGTTGTTAGGCAACTAACAAAAATATCAAGAAGATTATGCAAAGATGTCCCGCCAACCACAAAGATTGGCTGACCTATTGCCTCCGACTCTGTTAGCCTCTGAGAACCACAATCGCGCACTTCAACCGGGGCAACCCCTCACGCTTTAACCTATGGGATGGAGGCGGTGCTCCCCATAGAAGTTGAGATTGAATCTCTCGAGTGTTGATCGATGCTCATTAGATGAAGACCAATGGGTACAAGAGCGGAGTATCACCAATTGTCTCACGATAGACGAAAAGCGAACCGCAACTATCTTCCATGGTCAACTATATCGGTAAAGGGTCGCCAGATCCTACAACAAAAAAATCCGGCTTACTGGCGATTTAAACAACATGACTTGGTTACGAAGAAGATTCTTGACAACCAAGATCGGGCTAAAAAAGGAAAATTCGCTCCTAAGCTGGGAAGGCCCGTTTATTGTCAAAGAAGTATTGACAGGGCGCTCTTAGATTGCAAGAAATAGGCGGCGATGAATTTCCACAACTCATCAACTCGGACACCGTGAAGCAAGTATTATATCACGAAGTAACCAAGCCAAACACCACAGTGCATCATCATCAGGTCACCAGTCATTTCGGTTATTTAACCCTTCACCACATATAACTTTTCTACACTTTGCCCCTCCGGGAAACGTATTCTTCAAGCAAGCAGCCTGGCTTTCTTCTTAGCGCTCATACAACTTAGGTCATCCCACCGCGGATTGAACCTCTTGCGTTTATAGTTTGGCTACCCATTTCTGGGATCAAACTTTTCATCTACAGTTTATCCTCAACCCAGGATTAAACTTCATCTTCCCCGCACTCTGACCTGCACATGGGATTATGCTTTTCTTCTCACCACGAGAGGGCGAACTCGTCGACTTCGGTCTCCTCTTCAATAGAGTACGTGAAAACCATTTCATATGGCCCTACGCAATAAAACAAAAACAAAAACAACAAAAACATTTTACCCTCTTCTCCTTATAAAACAAAAACTACCAAAACATTCTTACACTATATCGACCATATATCTGTTGAACCTCTTACACCGAGGTTAGAACTACGCAGACTGATCTCCTCTTCAATAGAAGTCGTGGCGATGACCATTCATGGTGCGGTCTCACCCCTACCAAAACACAAACCATTGTCGGTGGTATTGGGATTCTCTTTCAATCCACTACATTTCATTGACGGACCAAAGGATGGAATTACGAACTCCTCCCAAATAGGAGATTCGGCGACCATCTAAGTCTGCGGTCATAGCTCGAAGAGCAACACCAAACCATTAGAGGTGGAATTAACTAGGCTTCTCCTAAATAGAAGTACTGGCGACCATCTGTGGTACGGTCCATCTTAGAGAGGAAAGCCACATTCCTCTCCACATCTCCATTCAGAAACAAGTCCCAAGACACCAAAGATGGTAGGGATACATAGATCGATGATCCATTCTGAACTATCCAGAGACAACTCAATGTCCATCCACCAAGGAATTATTCATAATACATCAAGATCACAAGCCCTGAAGCAGCAGGCAAAATATCAAGCAAATAGCAAGGCATATCTAAAAGGGAAGTGATCCAAAAAATATATTTCCATGTCATATATAATGTTGTTTGGTATATATACAATATGAACTGTACATGACAAAATGGCTAAGCTAGTTTGTGGAAGTAAATACAAGCTCATCTATGAATCAGGGTACATGCGAGCGAGCAAGACCAACATGGCATTGCTCTCAGATGAAGGAGGTAAAGATGTAGTCTCACGGATAAGAATATCCACACGACCCAATGATCCAGCAGCCATCTCATGCATGATGAACATATGCTCATCGATATAAGCACTCATCTCTCTGCGATCATACCAAAGGTGGTAAGGGACCTCATTTTGCAATACTATACATGTGACCACATCCGGGGCGGAATATGGCGATATCCCGCTCGATTATCATCAGTATCTCTGGTCGATATAGCCTCATCACGCTTCAACAACAATATCATCTGCGATCTAATGCCTCGTCTCTCTCTAATAGAGCGGCATCCCTCATGTCAAGAGCAGTCGACATCATAGATCGAATCTGGTCTCTCTCAAAGGTCATCAGATGAAGACTCTTCTCTAAAATCGTATCCATTTTCTTTGAATCACAAAAATCTTGGTACTAGGAGAATCCGAAGAGATCTTGGCAACCCAAATGCCGGTATCCTCCTCGATGTAGGTATCAATGTCCTCTATAGGCTCTACATCGACTAACTCAATCTCTGGTACTGCAAATACTGTTGCAGCCGATAAAACCTCCGTCTCCATCTATGCGGAGTACTCTGCGGAATAACCGGGACGACTAGCAGGAAAAGCAGCTAGCTCACGCTGATCCCAACAAGCGTATACACGAGATCAATCCTAGGCTGAGAGGTATCGAGAAGTTTGAGCAATGACACCGCCGCCTCGAAAGGATGAAAATCACGGGCCCCGGGTCGACTGCGACACCATGGCCAATGGGTGATAAGTAGTCACGTCCTCGAAGCCCGACGAGGAAATCATGCGGAGCATGAGTAATGAAGCTCTATGGTGAGCAAAGCCCAAGCACATCAATATGCTAAATGGATCTCTGATATCTGCCAAAAATGCAGACCAGGACTGAGCATCTACACACTCCGATGGCTGAAAGGAATATGACATAGCCACCTCATGGGAGAAGCAATACCCGTGTCATCTAAGGGTACCAACCGGTCGCAAGTGTGACATAAACCACACATCTGACATGATCGAACTCCCAAAGAAACATGCACGGCATGTGAAATCTTTAGTGATGAGGATCTTGATCGCAGGGTCTCTGCCACGATCATAGGTACAATGGTACGACCCTCCCTGAGAGCTCTCACAGCCATGATAACGCCTATATCTATCTCATCCATATACCTCAGCATATACACGTATGACAGTACACAAAGCATCAGTACATCAACTCTGGCCAAACGCCAATGACCCTCCGACACGGTGAAATCCCCAAAATGTCGTGAGTAGCTATCCTCCACACCAAATCATACATGACTGAGAGATCACATGGCGGATGTCGGCTCATCTCCGCACCACTCTGCGCCTCAATCCATGAGAGTCATGGAAAATCGCTCTACTCATGTCTCCCAAAGCCATGCACGCAAGGTGCATCTAGGCGGCATCGTCAAACAGGCATACTCCTCCGGAGTAGAGTCGACTCATGGGTGCCAAAACGGAATACACCTTGTCGGTGGCGATTATCTATCATCCCGATCCACGAATCCTGCGGGAACTTGAAATACCAAAGGGTCATGGTATCTTTGCGGCAACAAATCTCTGATCACCCTATCTGGTGGTGACATCTTTATATACCACGATCGCATACCCAATGCCACCAGACGGGTGGGGTATGACATATCTGACTAGCTGTCGAAGAAGACATATAAAGCGGTAGTGTCATAAGACCATCCAGGTCAATCTGCCGAATATCTCTGGACATACATATATATGCATAACATGATACATGCATAACGGATAATGGATGGCAATATGATATAGGGAATGAAAAATAGTGCATACATTCTAAATATATCATCATCTAATACATCACTCTATCTGACTACAAGTACATGAAAATTGAGCACAGGCCTCTACTACTAACAAAGGCCTATCAAAAGATATAACGAGAATATACATCGAGGAAGAAGACCGTGGTCTTGATGTCCACGTCCTCAATCCTGTCCACGATGTAACTCCTCCCGAGTCATTTGGATCTCTATCAGCAGGGGATATCGAGGCCTATAAAGAGGAGGATCTGCTGTGACAAAACCAAATGGGTCGTTCGAGGGGCGGCACTGAGCTGGAAGGAACAAATGTCTCCCTCTCTCTTTGGATCTCTACGCCCAATGCTTAGTAAATATGTGTGCTGATCCAACTGTCGGGTCAAGCTATCAACTGGGTCGGATGAGTGAAGCTTCGGACACAAGCCACCCAATCCGTCATCATCAAAGATCCCGGAACCATGTCCCCCATAAATCGTGTGGCACGGATCGGGCCCCAATAGTCTTGAGGAGCCACCGGTATTTGGAAAATCTCCCGAGTACATGGACCCTCAGTTAATCAAAACCATCGACTCCCAACAATGGAATATCGATTGGCGGGTGGTGTGATCTGAAGTAATGATGCTGACGACAGAGGCAAGATCGGTATACAAATCTCCCCTGTGGTGCTCCTAATAAGCACGTTCTCTAAATAGAGCTCCGGCCTCCATCGGTGAAAAGAAAATCTCGGGTGGAAATCAAATACTCTATTCCATGGGGTGTCCATCCTCAAAATCGATGATCAAATGTTCCCTGAGTATGGAAGCCATGTGATGGCGTCGGTGGTCGATAACTCCATTTGATCTGACGAATGAGCCGAAGCCCTCAAATCTGGGGACCTCTAGCAAAATAGAATGGTGTCATCGTCGTCCTCGTGGATAGGTATCTAAGCCTAACACACTCATAGGATGCAAACATGGAAGCCTCTAATAGGCCCAAAACTGCCAACACAATGGCAAAACATCTGCTATCAGTAAACACTCTTAACCTGTGAATGGAAAAAGACAGGAGAAATACTCACCAAGCAGTAGAACGGGTAAAATCCTGGCGAGCCTCGGTCAAACCCACAGCGCAGACTCATGCCCCGGAGGAAATAGGCAAAGGTATAAGAGCCCCAGTCATACTCTCCTATATGGTCCACATCGCGTGTGACGCTGACCAAAGCGAAAGATACCGTGCAAGAGTTATCTGCTATGAAGTAGCCTCGAATGATCATCACGAACAATCGCCGCAGAACGCGATCCCTGATCCTGACATCATCAGGCATGGGCTCACTCAATAGCCCGCTCATAACATCTACGCTTAAAGGACCTGAACGGACAGTCCTTCCTTTGAGCGCCCCCGCCGGAACTCCTAATAGGGATCGAACGGCAGTATGGGTGATATTCGCCATGCAAGGCACTGGCTCCCCTGCAAACTCCATACCTGTGATAAATCGACAATCCATAGGCGTCATCATCACCTCGCAATCCAGCAGGTGGAGTGACTGAGTCTGATGAAACCATCGCACAGACAATGCCCTGAGGTAACCACAGGGACAACGACGGGAAGGATGGAGAAAATGCCCTAAATCCCCACTCATGCACTTTCGCTTATAATCGGGGATGAAGCGCTGGTACATGGAGTGGATGCTAAACCAGTTTCCCAGAAAGGTCATGTAAAACACGGAACACCGTGATGAAAAGTAGATCAACATCAGAACCCTTTAAATCCTCATCAATAGGAAAGAAGGAAGATAAAGTCTAATGTCATACCTCGTTAGCATGCAAGTACATCGATGGGTGTCTACCCAAATTACCCAACAACTCTGGGTTCACCACCTGGATGCTCGAAAGCTCCCTACGAGGGATATGTGCAGCAGGAGCGGGATCCTCGATATCCACCTCCTCGTCCTTGACGTCTAGAACATCTACCGACAGATTTAATCACGCCCTCCCTCCACCAACCGAGCGAGGTTTGTTCGATGAATCAGGGGCAGGCACTTTGCCCTCCCTCCGTCAAATGCGCCGTAAGCGGTCCTATAGGAACTGCTCGGCTGATCCGGATCCATAATATCTGGACAACAAGCCTCCAAATCACCTCAGAAAGGGT